>OX453279.1:15525755-15553255 GCA_949710005.1 Ricordea florida | reverse complement strand
TTAGCCTAACTGACATCCAGGGACAATCCTTTGGGTAGACACGAATTAACCTTTCGGGCATGATATTGTTTATGCCAGTGTCCACTAGATTACTGAAGACTTTAAGCTTTTCCTCGCAAGACGGTTGATATGTGACAACAGACCATTCAATGTTCCTAAAATAACGGCCGAGGCATGCCTTGTTACTGTCCCGTTTGTCCCTGATTGAGATGGATTTCCTTGTTTTCTGGTTCGGGATTCGTTCCTTAGGTCTTACGAAAACTGTGCAATGATCAACCGAGAGCCCAAGGAGTGGATACGGCTCAGGAGTGTCAAAATGATCACCCATGTTAGTTAAAAATAAATCGAGCGTTGTGTTTTTCAGGCGGCTTGTATTAAGACGGTTGAAATCTCCTGTGAGATTAATCCCACAGTTAGGAAGTGCAGCTTCTGCCAAGGTTAGACTTTCGAAGAGATGGTCATTCAGGATATGGGGATCGGATTCTGCGGGACTGGTCCAACTGGGGTAGTAAACAAGGCCAAATATTATACACGAAAACCCGCGAGGGGTTCTTGGCGGATTAAGCTTCAGCCATATTATTCGGTGATCGTTGCAGCATTGTAAATTTTCGGGGATTTCGAACTTGATTTGATCTTGAATGTATATACATACGCCGCCATGTTCGTGAGAGGATCGATCTTTCCGGACGATATTATAACCGTCAGTGTTTACCCCATTGCACCTGTTGTTTAAGGCGAACCACCTCCATAAAGGTTGTTTTCTGGATAGGTTCTCAAATCAATCCACAACGCAAATTTATCAGCATAGAAACTCCTTTGTCTGACAATTGTATTGCAAAATCCGAAACGTTTCTTAACCGATTCCCAAAAATCTGATGGAACCACTCCTTTATAGTATAAACGATTTGGCATACCATCCACATTAATTTTGACAGATTTAATATGAGAATTTACAAACAATTCAGAATCTCTCGCTCCTCCTTTATACCTCTCAGTGAATAAACACAAAATTCCAGTCATTGATCTCCTCGGTAAATTAACGTGCTCGTTTATTACACTGTCATTTGGTTTTGAAATGGTGAATGTTTTATGGAGGATAATGTTTTCGAGTTATGAATCCTTTTCCCACCTGATAGGCTGAAGATGCTTCCCGGGCTAGTGATTACTTAAGACGCATGAATATTCCAATTCAAGGTTTGTAATTGAATAATTCGGGGTTTTTACTTCATCAGAATAAACAACAATGTCAGATACTGGGGCTAGTGTAATTAAAAGGTTAAATGATGAGGCAGCGCCTTTGGATAAAAAGTTCCATGATCTTTGAGAATTGGATAATCGAGAGGGATGCAGTATTTGGTGTTACGAATTGCAGCGAGAGCGGGATTTGCTGATGAGCGATTCAATGTGATTCGATTCAAAGATGTTTCCGCTTTTAAACCAAAAGGCTCTTTCAGGATTCTGTTTGGATCTATTTTTTCGGATACAGCAGTCATCTTCAAGATCTATGTTAGATGTAATGATTTTTTAACTCAAGAGAGCCTCAATAAAATGATAGCAGAAAATCAACAAAATTACTGAGCAGAAAACCAACGGAAAACCAACAAAACTACTTGCACCCCAAGAAAATCAACAAAACTACTGAGCACCTTTTATAGAAAATTACTGAGCATTTCTTATGGATTATTTTATGGATTATTTGAGCACCACCTATGGATTATTGTAACACCTCCTTATGAATTATTTTAAGCATCACCTGAGACCTCAGAACTAATTAGCGAGTTCATTTGCCCCGTGCGTGTAGTCCCATTAAATTATCGATGTGTCCAAAAGCTTATCGATGGCTCGCTTAAATTAACGTTATCTCTATAAGCTTATCGATGTGTCGCTTAAATTAACGTTGTCTCTATAAGCTTATCGATGTGTCGCTTAAATTAACGTTGTCTCTATAAGCTTATCGATGTGTCGCTTAAATTAACGTTGTCTCTATAAGCTTATCGATGTCTCGTTTAAATTAACGTTATCTCTATAAGCTTATCGATGTCTCGCTTAAATTAACGTTAACTCTATAAGCTTATCGATGGCTCGCTTAAATTAACGTTGTCTCTATAAGGTTATTGATGTGTCGCTTAAATTAACGTTGGCTCTATAAGCTTATCGATGTGTCGCTTAAATTAACGTTGTCTCTGTAAGCTTATCGATGTGTCGCTTAAATTAACGTTGTCTCTATAAGCTTATCGATGTCTTGCTTAAATTAACGTTGGCTCTATAAGCTTATCGATGTCTTGCTTAAATTAACGTTGTCTCTATAAGCTTATCGATGTGTCGCTTAAATTAACGCTGTCTCTATAAGCTTATCGATGTCTTGCTTAAATTAACGTTGTCTCTATAAGCTTATCGATGTGTCGCTTAAATTAACGTTATCTCTATAAGCTTATCGATGGCTCGCTTAAATTAACGTTGGCTCTATAAGCTTATCGATGTGTCGCTTCAATTAACGTAGTGTCGTTAATTGGGCGTGGCAGGTGGGGGGATTCATTTTAATAAGGATTTCACCATTTATCTTAACAACAAGAAAGTGTACTTATAATCACACCCACCAAAACTCTTTTGTCATTAAATTAACGTGGCTTTGTGCCAATTTAACATAAGTGTGACTGTAATGGCTGCAACTATACTACTCTGTTAAATTGTTTTATGCTAATGAAGCCTTTAAATGCAAGTGACTGTAACTCTATTTGCCATTTGATAACATTAAAGCCGACAGAAAACTTGTGCTATCAGTGTTAGGCACTGTATTATCCAAATAGTGACAGAGATCTCATGTATATACCCACCACGAGTCCCCTGTACGAAATTGAATGGTACGTTGTCTTGACGTAATTGAATGGTACATTGAATAATTTAACATGTGTTACGTAGTTGGGGACTCGTGGTGGGTATATACATGAGATCTTTCCCCAAATAGTGCTACAACACCTTATATACATGAAGGGGTACCCAGCTTAACCACGTGGTCTGCCATAGGGAACTCTGATCGTCCCTCCCGTCCGGAGGGAACTGGGGGGCACCGAGCAAAATATGATGATGCTAATATCAACAATAAGCTTACATTTCTTTCTGTGGATTTTCCTTTTCCACTTAAAGACAACGATCGTGATCAGTAGAGCCAAACAGACGAAAGCAGTAGGAGACACTATAAAAGCCACTGGCAATGGCCGCTGCTCGTTTCTTTCATCATAACTTACTGCTGTCGATCCTGTAAGGACAAAACAACTTAGTTTGACTGGCGGCTCGTGATATGGGTTAAACTCAAAGATGGCTTGCTGTTGGTGGTTTTGTCTCGAGGAGTGAAATGGCTAAACTAATAAACTGAAAGTGAGGAAAGTCATTTGTTGTAGGAACAAACTTGTGCGTTATTCCATCGTTCCCGCTTAAATATGTTTTATCAGTCATTTCTTAGCGGTTTTGGAACAAGAACCAGAAGAGTACACCAAAACCTCAACAATATTAAATCGCAAGTTGATTGCTTAAAACATCCTCACAATCATGTCGGCGCATCAGGGTCCGGAATTCACTTTTTCGTTATTGAGCTTCCCTTGTTCAAACTCTTGCACTGAAAAAGATTTATTGCAAGTTGATTCTTCGGATTCGCGTGATTTTCGTCACCTGAATTCTAGGGACATAAAAAGATTATCTCACAAAGGGGGTCCCGGGCACACAATCTATATTTGTGATGAATGAGTTAAGTAACCGGTGATAAGATAAATTTGTTGGAGCGGTAAATGCGTCTATACGTTAAGCCTATCTTTAAATGTTATCATTAGAAGTAAATACTTAGCTATTTCAGCATCTATTCTGCAATTTGAGTAGATCATGAAGATCCTTAACCTTGATAGCGCAGGACGAGGCATCTTTTCTCAAATAAACAGCCGCACCCTTCGACTAACAGTACTGATAGCAATTTTGCTCTTTGAACTTCTTAGACTCGAAGAGAACTGTTTGCATCCGTGGTGACAAATGATCAAGAATTGGTGAAAAGAATTTGCAAAAGCTATCTGTCTATCTATCTTGTCATAAACCTTGCTTGACATAGAAGAATGGTGTCTAGCTTTTGACATGATATCATCAGCTAGAACACAGCACCATTTGCAAGTTAATAAAAATAGATTAATAAAGGCAGGAAAAACCGAGGTTTTCAAGGACTTTTCATAAGGAACCTTTTGGTGGCAACGCGTAAAGCACCCGAAAACCTCTACCCAGTCCCTTTACATCGCCACTCAAGGACCTCAACTGATTGGTTGATGTGGTTACCTGGTTGTTCAGTTGTAGTCAGCGGGGGTTGTTCTCGGTAGATCTGCAAGCCCACTGTAGCTTTCCTACGCCATACCCAGCAAGTCATTTCACACGTGTAGTCGCCTTTATCCTTTTCAGTCAAGTTAAAAATGTTAAGAGTAAATCTCCTTTTGCATCTACCACTGTCTACTTTCTCGTCTGTTATATTGTACCTATTGCCGCCCTGCAGGTCTGTACCGTTTAAACGCCATTCATAATCACACTTAGAGTCATGTATGAAGCACTCCAGTTTGGTGCTGGAGAACACATAGGCGCGAACAATAGGACTCACTGTTGTGATTATCTTCGGGCCTGTGAATACGTAATAGGAACAAATTAGAAGTTCCTTTTTGTGGGTCGGTACAGGGGACGCAAGGGGTAGGGGTGACACATTTTTGCTCTTGCTATATTTTGACGTCAACTTGGATTTATATATGTACAGACATGTTGCGGAATTGAATCTGTCTGTCCAAGATATGATAAAAATACTAAACTTCAATCAAATTACAGTTTGTCTTGAATAGCTTGATGATTCTTTGTACAGCGTATATTACTACAATACTTGAGTATGGTCAAAGGCGTTTCACATATAAGACACGACAACCTAGTCTGATGGAGATCTAAAGACATAAATTCCTTCATGAAGTTTAGAAAAGTCAGAAATATGTTGAGTTTGAGAATTCGCTTTAAGAGGTCGTTTACCTCAGTGGTATGTTAGAGTATAGACATCGAAAGAGACAATTAATTTGTAGGAAGAATTGATCCATAAGAGGCTTAAGTGATAATAAAGAAATATTTAGTATATGAACACTAGCGAAATACAAGGTGAGACGAAAACATGATAATCACATTCACACGTGAAAATATAACCCTTTTGATCTAGTATACTAAGAACATTACTCGGTCGCTTGGAGATGCGAAACTTCTCTTCTCTTGTTGAAAAACATTTCACTTGTTCGATGCGCTCACTCGTGAAATATATTCAAACACACGAAGAGAAAGTTTGTATCTCTTCATGTAGTATGATCCTCTGTGTATCATCTACCCACATTTTACAAGCAACTGTATATCCTTCTTGAACGAACCAAGGTTGTTTGTCACATTGCAGGTGAAAATTCTCTCATTGTGCTCGAGGCGTACAGGTGACAATTGAAGTATACTTTGTAACGCGATGGTATTGAACCTTTTTTCCAACACACTGAAACCTTCACTTCCATTGATTATTAACTTATTATCTTTCAGCCACACAATACGCGGTATAGGCCTTCCTGAAAACTTGCACTCGAGCTCCATGGGGTATCCTTCAACAACAACTTTAGGTGAGTTGGTAACTTTAAGTTCTTTTGGTTTTCCTGTATCAAACAAAAAACAAACAAAATGAAAGGAGGATATACTTGTTACACCGTCAATTCTTCCATTGGTTTCTTTGTGTACGTTTTTGCCACTAAGGCTGACATATGATAATACCCCTATTTGTGAGCATGGGGTAGCATAGAGACATGCGGGATCTGTTTGTCGAATGTGTTGGGAATTTTACAGGCCCGGTACTCCATCAGTTTCAAGTGAAAAATATCGAATTTTTATGTACCGTAGTTCTTAGCTTACAAGCCAGTGAATAGAATTGTATTGCTTACGTTTTCTTTGAAAACCAAAAAATTGTTTTGTTTTCAATGAGTTTTTTTCCGTTGTAAACGTTGCAATCATAAATAGCTTTCCGCGGGCTCAGTAAGTGACCTTGAAGAAACGAGTGTCTGGTTGCTGTTTTCGCCAGCCGAGTGCCGCAATATGGTAAAACAACAGACGAAGCAATTTAACTGGATCATTTTTACTGGAGAATAGGGAACTGCGAACATTCTAGGACATGAGTATCGAACCATAGACTTATCTTACTGGTTTCCTCGATAGTGATGCTCGTCTCATCATAACCGTTACCACTGAAGCATTCACATTTGTACGTGCCACTTCCAAACTGTGTTGTTACATTCTGCAAAACCAAGCTCGAGGAGCTGCTGGCGTTTTTGACAGTCTCTCTTTTCCATTTCCAGAAAATGTTACCCAATGGTCCTCCTGTCAGTACTGAGCAGTTCATTGTAACACTGGAGCCTGCGACGACTATCAGTTCACCATGATTTAAGTTGCATCGTGATGGAAAACAGTTCGGTTCAATGTTACAAGCCACTGCGGCAGCTGATGATGGTCCTGCACAGTAAACAAAGCTGAGATCAGCTTATGCCGAACAGTTACAATACTGAAATAGCTAAACCGGTATTGTCCCTTCATCAGTTACAACAATTGAACATTTTGGTGAATTTTTTATTCATGACGTGTTTGAGATGGAAAGTACTCTGTTTGCCATGCGGACAAGACCTGAGCTATTTTAGTTTGTCCTTGGAAAATGAGTCTTTCTCTTGCTTGTCGATTAAAACCGCAATAGCACTGTCTTCTGTCTCAGGCAAAACCTTGCTTCTGACAGAAAAAGGAGAGAGACCATGGGGACCGAGGTTGCCTCGGATACAGAATATGTTCTGCATATGTCATCTTAATTCGGCTACGACATGAATAGACCACATGGCTTTTTCGGCTAGGCAGTTTACTGCTTGTGTAGCCGGCGCTCAAAGGAAGAAGAGAAGGACAGTTCGAGTGGGCGGAGTTTGCGCGCTAAGCGCGAGGGCAGGCGGAAGGAAACTCCTGGTCCCCTTCCGACTCTTCCCCGCGCCCACGTGCTTCCCGCCCTCGCACTACGCGCTCAAACTCTTAACACTCGAACTCTTCTCCCCCTGAACTCTGAGCACAAGGTAAGCCGGCGAGGCAGTTAACTGCCACGGTATGATATCACCCACGTACCGCAACGTAACTGAAATAAGTGAATAGTAGAAGGCAAACTGATACAAAATTCTTTGTGGGGTTGAGCCATTCTAATATTGCAAATTTATTCCCTAAAGCCTCACAGTTTAAAGTACAAACTGCGAAACATGGAAAAATTGCTTCAAAAAAGAGACTGTAAATTATTAAGGGTATTCAATCGCCTTACAATAGACAAAGCCGCTTTCTATAATTTCGTTGATGAATTACAGAAGTTCATTTCGAGCCCCTGGCTTGTATTACCAGGAGCCCATTACCCTCTGTCAAGGGAAAACGCTCATTGGTTTGAGAATGAGCGATTATCTGTTCGCTTTGTAAGGGGAACTTAGCTCTTAGTAACTCAATCTCCACCAAATGACGAACCATTTTTAGAAAAATATGGTATAGGCAGAAAAAGTTTCATACTACTTTCAAAGTGTCTTCTTAAAAAAGTATTACTAAAAGGACTAGGCAAAATACAGTTTTAGAACGTTTCGGTGATGAAGTTATCGCGCAAAGTTGCAACGGTTCAGACTGGAACACAAATTGACACTTTTACCGAAAACAGATGTGTTACTGAAGTAATGTGTTTGTCGGTGCTTATTATTAGATTTTACGCGAGACGATTTGGGCTACTGACGGCACTGCTCTCATTTCTTTCCAACCAGAATGACAAGCTAGCTTAAACCGCCAAGATATACAACACAGAAGGGTGAAATATTGTTTGGAAGCGACGGTGTCCAGCTCGTTCTCTCCACACAATTTTTTCATAAAAGAATTTCTAAAGCAGCGAGTAAATAATATACTTAATTCACAAACCTGACGTTTGCAGTAGACAAAAGACAACGAGATAAAGCCTCGTGAACCATGTATTGTTGCACGGTTTGTTTTCCTCCATCGTGTCAGCTGACTTTCATCATTCAGTGACATTTAAGTTCGTATTCTCCTATTTTAATAAAATATTTCTCAGTTTATAGTGTCATATTCGTTGTAAAGTCGTGTGATCGCAGTTGATATGAAAAAGTGGCAAGGCTGACAGGCCGTATGTATTGCGAGGGTTAGTAATGGATGCGTTTCGAGTTACCTTAAGTTATTCATCAAATATATTAACATCCCATCGTCGCCTACCTAAATTAATGTTTTCTTATCAAGCTGTAATGGAAACTTTCCTTATGTTGCAACAATTGTCGTCAGACGAACACACACTGACTTTTAGTAAAAACAATGAAGAAACGCATTTGACCATTTAGACTGTTTACTAATTTACGCTTTAAATGTTTTGCACGAAATGGATGTACGTAAGATAAATATGCGTTCAAGCTAGTTTAGAGTTAGATTAGCTTTCTTCATAGAGTCGTAGAAACAGCGCATCCCTCCCCCTCATGGCTTTTTATATTGCTAATTGGATAAAGTTGTGTCTATCGTACGAACACCCTCAAATTGGTGCCTGAGACGAGAAAACGTAAATGCTTGAAACATTAAAACATTATGTGCGGCATATTAGTAGGGAGAGTGAGGGTGTTTGATGTTTATGGTAATTTCTTCTGTGAAAGTAGTGGGCATATTAACTTCACAGTTCTTGTCAAGACACTCTAACTGAGCTCCATTCTTAGAAGATCAGTTTGCATCCCTAAAATTTTGTTCGATCCCAGGTCTCACATATTTTGCAGGAAAGCGGCAATTTTACATTTCTCAGTTTCTTTCATTCTAAGAAAATACGTTTACTGAACAAGTGTTAGTAACGTCTGATGTTGGCAGTTACACATAGTGCCAAGTTGTATTCACCAAGATCCTGGTTATAATAGACTGCAATTCGGCTGCTTGGCTTTGTGAGCACGCGGATTGAACATGCAGTTTAAAGTTGCCTACCAACAGAGGGGAAAAACAGAACTAAAAAGACTCGCCATATCGCATTGTGTGGCAATCCGCGCTATTTTTCAGTTGTTCAAACGAAGGACAGTTGAAAGCAGGCTAAGACAATCAAGAAGAGATATTCGCGCAGCATAAAGACAAGTTTTCTGAAGACCAACACAAAATCCATGTAAATGTGTATTGATATATCCATGTTTTGTACCATGAACTGAAGTGTCGTACCATGAGGGTTATGTCTAGAACAGGTGATCTTATCGAATGGAAATTGATCATAAAATATTTACAATTAACTCGCGGACTTTTACTGGCTGCTTACCAGCTGACCCAGCAACTCATCGGTTTCGCTGCTCTCTGATCTTGTCTGAAGTAGATTGCAACCAAAGGCGAGCCTCTAATCCAGCGGAACGTTATGTTCTGCTTTCAATCTGTGCAGGGTTAATCTACTTTATTTGGTGGACCGATTTTAGAGAAGTCGCACAATTAAGTAGTCCTCTTTTCTGACATGGTTGTCGCTGGATATGCTCAAACAACTGAGCAGATGGGTTTTCAATTTGCCAATGCAGTTATGTAAAACCTTGTCAGCGGCTGGAGTAACCTGAAAAACTTTGGAATCCTCGAAAACCGCTGTCTGTGTTCCCACCCGGTTATGTTAACAAAAAAAAGCCATTATTTATATTTCTTTTAACTTTTTTCTTGTCATGTAGCATTTAATAAAAAAAATACTATCGCCAAAGGTATACGTTTTTTAAATAGTTAAATGAAAGTCAAATCACTCAACGGATGCTTTCTTTCTTTCTTTCGTATTTTTCATGTTGTAAAATCCCTTCTACTCCTTATGTTATTACATGCCTGACCCTTGTAGAAGGTACCCCTTTCAGGAGGGTATATCCACGCAGCTTGCATTGAAACAATGCAACGGGACAACATGGCTGAATAGGGTAGGTATGTAAACCGGCTTTATTTATACACGGTGTCAATTCATAAGATGTTCTCTTCTATCGAGTCGTGTTTCTAGATAACAAAAGTTTGAAAATATCCTTCTATTTTTGCTCTTTCCACCTTCAGTGATGAAGCGCAGTTGTTAAAGTTTTTAACAAAGCTGAAGAAGATTTCTTTTCGTTGCAGGTTAAGTTTATGGTCGTTTCGTTGATGTTTATAGTTAGTTTGCCCGACCTGAGGTCATTTCGCCGAAATATCAAAAGTCGATTCCCCCGGACCCTGAACGAAAAGTCGTTTTGCCCGCTCTATAATTCCTTCGCCGATCGAAAAGGCGGTTCTCCTGGATTATTTCAAGGCGCTTTAATTAGTAAACCAGTTGAAAAATTTTCTTAGAGTATGAGAAACAAGGAAAAATCGCCGCAAAAGAAGAGAGTCTTACTTATTAACAGAATTCAATCTCCTGGGCTTAGACAAAGCCTCTTTCTGTAATTTCGTAGAAGAATAAACAGAAATCTATATCACAGGCTAAAGGAAGTTTGAATTATGGAAGTTCATTTCCAGCCCGTGGCTTGAATTACTTAACTTCAAAAACTCTGTCAGAGGAAGAGATAAGCAAAATTGTTGGAGTAGTCGCTCTCCTAACACACTTTGTTCCACTTTCCAGTCTTATAAGTATCTATCGCTCTCTGATTCTGCCTTACGTGTACTATGGTTTGTCTGCTTAGGCCCAAGCCACCAAAGTTCATTTAAACAAAATTCTCCAACTGCAAAAAACGCGCACTTCATCTGATGCGTTTCTGTGAACCAAGATCTCACGCACTCCCCTTGTTTATTTCTTCCCGAACTCTTCCTCTGAATATGCTTTACGTCACACCAGTCTTGTCTGTCATGAATGATGTGTCTTCAAAACAAATACACCTTCCAACATAACTGATCTTTTCATCAAAGCTAATGATAAGCATAATCCGGCACGAAACTAGATTCTCCTCCTCTGGATTTTTTTATATTAGAACCTCCAGACGAAATCAAAATCAGAGGTCTTTTGCGAGTTTCGGAGCTAAATTATGGATTTCACGTTCTGTTGAGACCCGTAAACTTCCCAAATATGCTTTAAAAAAACAAATTACACGGGTGCTATTTTCCATATTTGAGACGGAGTGTGATTATGTTGAGGCGTCTATCTTGGTCAGACTATTAGCAAATGGACCAAGCTAAACTCGTTACTATTGCACTCCATTTCATTTTAGTGTTCACCTAGTTAATTCATTTTATTCATTTGCCTATTTTCTTGCGTAATGTACCTGCAAATTGTTGACACCTGATGCGTATTACCCATGTATTGTTGCACGGTTTGTTTTTCTGCATCGTGTAAGCTGGCTTACATCATTCAGTAACACTTAAGTTCGTATTCTCCTATTTTAATAAAATATTTATCAGTTTATAGTGTAATATTCGTGCGTAAGTCGTGTGATCGCAGTTGATATGAAAAAGTGGCAAGGCTGACAGGCCGTATGTATTGCGAGGGTTAGCAATGGATGCGTTTTGAGTTACCTTAAGTTATTCATCAAATATATTAACATCCCATCGTCGCCTACCTAAATTAATGTTTTGTTATCAAGCTGTTCGGGGAACTTTCCTTATGTTGCAACAATTGACTTTCAGTAAAAACAAGGGAGACCCTCTTTTGACCATTTAGACTGTTTATTAATTTGCACTTTAAACTTTGCACGAGGAGTATGTATGAATTGTAATTATGCGTTCAAGCTAGTTTAGAGGCAGATTAGCTTTGTTGATAGAGTCGTAGGAACCGCGCACTCCGCCTCGTGGCTTTTTATATTGCTACAAAAATTGGATTAAGTTGTATCTGTCGCCTTAACACCCTTGAGCTGATTGAACGCGTGCAGAACCAAAAATATATCTCTAAATATACTCTTTGCGTGGTAGCACATCAGTAATATCATGGCTAGGAATAGATGATTTTAATTAATTAGACTGACAATTGCGACCACATACTGCTGAATTAACGAGAAAAATATTGTTTCCTTATGTTTCCGACCAGACTATTTGCGTTACCTTATCCACGCGAAAAAAAAAACCATTTGCCCTAAATAGTTTAAGGCAATGGACTAAGCGCCGTACGCCAGGAATATGTAACATGTGGAGGGAGTAAATCCGAAAAACCTGTCCTACTATCTCAGATTCGTTTTTCAGTTGGCTGCTGACTGAGTTAAAAAATTAAACGGCTCCTCTAAAATTGTACTTGGGATTGAATCCCATTGGCGGACATGTTTCCATCTTGCATTAATATAATAATTGCAATCCCTCTGTACGTTTTTCACAAATTTGATTTTAAACAGGCGCAAGTCGTGTTATGTATAATAATGATTGAGTTTTTTTCTGAACGATTTGTCGTTTTTGGTTCAAATTGTTGCGTGAGACGAGAAATGGAAATGCTTTTAACATTATAGCTGAATAATTAAAACATTTATTATGTGCGGGTTATTAGTAGGGAGAGTGAGGGTGTTTGATGTTTATGGTAATTTCTTCTGTGAAAGTAGTGGGCATATTAACTTCACAGTTCTTGTCAAGACACTCTAACTGAGCTCCATTCTTAGAAGCTCAGTTTCCATCCCTAAAATTTTGTTCGATCCCAGGTCTCACATATTTTGCAGGAAAGGCAATTTTACATTTCTCAGTTTCTTTCATTCTAAGAAAATACGTTTACCGAACAAGTGTTAGTAACGTCTGATGTTGGCAGTTACACATAGTGCCAAGTTGTATTCACCAAGATCTTGGTTATAATAGACTGCAATTCGGCTGCTTGTTTTTGTGAGCACGCGGATTAAACATGCCTTTAAAGTTAATTTTCATCAGAGGGGAAAAACAGAACTAAAAATACACACCATATTGCATTGTGTTGCAATCCGCGCTATTTTTCAGCTGTTAAAACGAAGGACCGTTGAAATTCTAGTGATAAATTGCCAGCGTCATATTTTATAGACATCAGACGGAATTTAAAATACCGAAGGTTGTGATTAACACAAACTCCACAAAAGCAGGCTAAGACAATCAAGAAGAGATATTCGCGCAGCATAAAGACCAGTTTTCTGAAGACCAACACAAAAGCCGCATAAATGTGTATGTTGTGTACCATGAACTGAAGTGTCGTACCATGAGGGTTATGTCTAGAGCAGGTGATCTTATCGAATGGAAATTGATCATAGAATATTTACAGTTGTTATCACCCAACTAGTGGACTAATGCAAATGCCGCAATCTGATTGGCTACGCTACTAGAGGACTACTAGTAATAGTCCTCGAGTAGCGAAATTCGTGGCGCTTTCTTTTGTTTTATTCCCAAATAAATCTTTCTTCAACTTGCATTTGCTAACTTTATTATTGCTTTTTCTGTCCGACTAGTTGGGTGATACTAAAACAATTAGACCCTTCGCCCTCAAGGGCTACGGGTCTAATTGTTAATTAGCCCGCAAAGACTTCCATTGTCTGTTTACCCGCTGACCAGCTCATCAGTTTCGCTGCTCTCTGATCATGTAAAGTAGATTGCAACCAAAAGCGAGCCTCTAATCCAGCAAAAATTTATGTTTCGTTTAGGTTTATGGTCAGCTCGCCGACCTGAGGTCATTTCGCCGAAATATTAAAAGCCGAGTCCCTCGGACCCTGAACGAAAAGTCGTTTTGCCCGCTCTTAATAATCCCTTCGCCGATCGAAAAGGCGGTTCTCCTGGATTATTTCAAGGCGTTTTCATAAGAACACTAGTTGCAAAATTTGCTTAGATTAGTATCTCAAGGATCATCGTGAGAAGTTGTAGAAAACACTGCTGAATAGTGCTCAATACACATTTGTGTAGAGCGGTATATAGAATTGGGTTACTAAATGAAAACACACATGATTCCCTGCAACTCTGAGTTTCAAGGATCAATTATTTTTCTAAGTTATGTTATCAAACCGTCATATTATGTGCCAAGTAAAAATTATAATCGAAACTGTTTTAATTCCGGGAAATACAACGCTGGTCTGTAGGTGTATATGGATAAAATTGGAACTCCTTTCTCAGGCTTCTTTGTCGTGCAAAAAATGGTCAGACATATTCGCCTTTTAGAGGAAGATTAAAGTTAGTCTTTTCTCATTTTACTGCTTTATTTCTACACCGATCCTTAATACCTTACAAGGTAATGAAACCCATGTTCATACAGGGACGGCGGAGCGAATTTTAAAGTGGTGGGGCTGGGGGAGGGGCTTGAAAACGAGCGCCGGAGGCGCGAGTTTGTATGGGGGTCTGGACGCATCCTTCCCCAGAAAATTTTGAAACCTAGAGGCTCAGAAATGGTATTTTCAACATTCTCAATAATATTTTTCTTAAGAAAAGACAACCTGGATAAGTGTAAAATGACCGCTACTTTATGTGCTTACAGCAATATTTCAGTTGGAAGTTTTGTGAGCTTGATACATTTTTTTCAGCCTTCCATGATACACCCCGGCTTTTGTACACTAACCTGGGTTTTTGTGTCTGCTATTTGCATATGCAAATGTGCAGACACCATGCAGAGCTGTAGAAATTTTGATCACTGCTTCATATAGTACAAGTGTGACATTTTATTCACGTAGTTTGACTGAGATTTCCATTGCAAGTCCATTTTGTGACTTAGTACATGACTGGTGGGTAAAGCGTAACCATTTGTCGTGAAACTGTCGTAAATCTCGATGAATGTCGCGACTCAATCGTGAATCATCGTAATCTTTACCATTGGTTGTGAGTAAATTACAAATCAAAGTCAACATTTGGAACCAATAGAATACGAAGAAGTGAGTCAGCAATTGCGTCATGATCACGTGAGAAGGAAAGCAACACACGCTTCGAGGAACGAAACGGTAGTTTGGCTAGGCACGCTTGGACAAACGAAGTCTTAGAATTGCGTCGTTTTTCTACTGTGAACGTTCGAAGGTGAGGTAAGGTTCTCTTAATTTTATCATGAATTTGTTGAAAGGTGTTGTTTCAATATGCCACAGATTTCGAAGTACGGGTCAACCTGGCCGATTTAATGGCTTTGAAAGATGCTTTCAAGATCGATATGCAGCTCGGCGCTACAAAGTTACTCCTGTGCTTACGCCCCGTGAGGGGAAACAAAAGCCCGTTAAGGGAATTATTGAGCCCCTTTTGGGGATTATTGAGCCCCGTTTGGGGATTATTGAGCCCCTTTTGGGGATTACAAAGCCCCTTTTGGGGATTACAAAGCCCGACGAGGGAATAAATAAGGGCTTATGGTATTCGACGAAACGAAACGAAACGAAACGAAACGAAACAATTGGTAATCGACGAAACGAAACGAAACGAAACGAGGGTGGCTCAGTCAAATTAACTGAAATTTAATTTGAAGATTTTAGTTCGTTTTCACGCGAGAATGACCATTTTTAGGTTTACAATTTTAACGGTAAAACTGTTATTGATATCCAAACTGCTACACAACAGAAAACGTTTATTGCGGGTTTTCTTTGTTGACTAAGCCACCCTCGGTCGAGGGAAATTTGACGGCTTATGGTATTCGACGAAACGAAACGAAACGAGTACAGTAACTGGTGAAAATGAAAATCACAGGTGTCATAAGCTCACGTTACTCGGGCTACACTTGATAAACGTGAATGTGGGTTTACGCCTAAGTTTTGTATATACTGTATACTATATCGTTGGTTCCACGACCGCAAAAAACCTACCAGACTGTATATCGCACCGTAATTCTTGTCGACGTCGGGTTTAAGCTGAGCGATTTTATCAGAAAGTTTTCTAAGGTTTTACAGAAATTTCAGTGATAGTTGGGTTTGTTTACTAATCGAATTAATGTTGACCAATCAGCTTTCTTGGTTCCCACGGTAAAAAACAGTCGTGAAACTTGATGCCATTCATCTGGGGCGCTTTCCATTCGACGAAATTTTCGAAAATTTCGCGTAGGAATCGAATGGAACAGATCTTTTCCGGAAAAGATTTTCGGAAATTTAGGACAACCTTTTCAGTGTTCCCGAAAAGTGGAAATTTCGGTATTTTCGAAAATTCTCGTGTTCCATTCAAAAACTTCCAGTCGGACTGTTCTCCAGTCTCCTCGCGTGCTTGATCAACTCTTTGGTTGCAAACAAAATGGCCACTGCGAGTTATCAGTGTTCAGAGTGTGGTTATGTTACATTAAGTTTTGAGGCATTGCTGCAACACTCGTGTACCGTTATTTGCGATGGTAAGTTTAAGTGATATTTAAAGAACGATTGAATTTGTTCGATTTCGTAATGAGACGTCCGTTTATTTTATTGCCAAAAACACGAGTAATGCATCAATTTTCCCGTCGTTACGTTGCATTGAATACGAAGCTTTCCAAATCATACATTTTAGGCAGAACTGGTAGTTTTCCAGCCCCTGCCTCTCCGTGGGTCGCCGAATTTGGTGATAGCAGTGTATCGGTAAGCAATGGAGTGTCCAATGAAGACAACGCCACCGTGAGATCTGCCAACACCCTAGTAAAGTGGGATGATTGCCTCATTCGTCTGCTTATTGAGAGTTACAAAGAACTCAAGCACCTTCTCAGGAAAGGCAAAGTCACCAAAAAGGATTTTTTTGAAAAAGTTGCTTGTCATTTCAACAAAACTGGTACTGTTCAAGTCACTGCGGAGCAATGTAAACGAAAATGGTTGAAATTAGAGCAGAAATACAAAGACATTGAGGATAACAACAGGCAAACTGGAAGGGCCAGGAAAGAGTGGAAGTTTCTGGATGATATGGCTGATTGCCTCGGGCATAGCCCCAATATAAACCCAGCATATACTATTGATACTTCATCTTCTATGAAATGCTTAGAGCCTTCTTCCTCATCATCTTGCTCTGTTGATGGATCCCTTTCTAGTGATGAAGATGCTGAAGAATGTGATGGTACAGCAAGGAACCTAAAATCACGGCGACAAAGGAAGAGGAAAAAGTACTCCAGTGCCAGTGAAATGCTAACCTTTTTGGAAAAATATTCAGAGAAAAGAGAAAAAGCTGAAGAGAAAAAATTTGAGCTTTTGAACAAAATTCATGGAGAGAAAAAGGAGTTCTTTAGTGAGTTTCTAAAAGTGCTAAAAAATAGTAATAAGTGATGTCCTTCCAAAAGTTTTGTTTAAAGTTGATATTTTATTGACATCATAGCCACTTCTATTGCATTTAGAAATAGCAACACCTTAAATTTCCAGTTTAAATGTAAACACATATAGGGTTACTCAAATGAGCAGCACTTGGTATAAATCTTGTTGAGTTTTTCAGGACCCTTGAAAATTTCATAGCTGTAATTGGTTTTGTGAATGAGGGATACTGGCAACTGATTTTAGTTCAGAGCAAGTAAAATCGATGTATTATCTATGAGCTGTTACAGTGTTCATCAGTTGTACTCTTTTTTGCTTTGCATCATTGTGTGGAGGTGCTGGTCCTTGACCATTGCCATCATTGCCTCTGTCATCATCATCGTCATCATCATCATCACCTCCAGGCAGGAAATAGCCATCCTGAAAATCATCATGTAGTAAGCAAACATTGTGTAGAACACATCCAGCTATGACCAGTTGTACTGCCAGTTTTACATCCAGGTGGTCAAGATATTGCAGCCTTCTCCATCTTCCCTTAAGGAGTGATATTGATCTTTCAATCTTCTGACGCACTGCTGAGATGACAGTATTGAACTGCCTTTGTCTGGGAGTTAAGTGGCCATTGTCTTTGAAGGGAGTAATCAGCCATCTAAAAAGGGAAGAATTCAAATTACAGTTCTGTGCAATCTATTCGGAAATTTACAAATATAATGCTAATGTCATGAAGTGAACAGGGAAGAATAAGAGTTCTTAGACTTTGGGAGGTAACCATTTATAGAGAAACAAACCCTGTGTATGAATATGTTGGAGGGTTTATTGTTTGGTCTTTCTGGCAACTTTAGCAACTTTCAACAGAGACAAGTAACTAATTTGACAATATGTCACTTGGTTTTATTGTGTGAACCCATGAAAAAGTATAGATGAATGGTCATAATCAGATGACAGGTAACTTAACTTGACATGAGCAGTCCAGAATTCAGCTTGATTGTCAGCAAAAATTGAATCATTGACCAACACTTTCACATACACTGAGAGGAATAATATTGTTCTGTAGTATGAGCTAACCAACAATATACTGACCTGAGTAAGGGGTAGCCCCCATCTCCAAGCAAATGTGTGTCACCAGGAAACTTGCTAACTGCAGTATGGAAAAGGTAAGAGTTGCGAAGAATTCTTGAATCGTGCACTGATCCAGGCCATCCAGCAAGCACATCAAGAAAAACCATGTTGTTATCACACACCAGCTAAAACAAAAAACTATTTGTTAAAATTTGAAAACCTAATCCCCAGCAAACTATAAATGTTACAAATGGTGGTAAGATTTCCTCACAAGTCCTTACTTCATTATGCATTCTGTAGTTGAATTGTCTTGGGAAGTGTGCGTGCAAACATTTCTTGTACGGCTACAGCATGCATAATGAAGTAGGGACCTATGCGGAAATTATTCCCAAATGGTGCCAATCTAAAAAACCTATATGAACTGATCTGCTTACCTGAACATTTAAGGAGTGAAATTTCTTTCGGTTTATGTAAACATCTGGCTCATTCTCTGGTGCTCGTATACAGATGTGGGTGGCATCAATTAAGCCCATCACGCCAGGAATTCTTCCTTCGGCTTCAAATGATGTCGCAATTTCATGAACTTCTATGGCTGTTTAAGAGAAAATAGAACTTAGCATTCACCAAACCATAAAAAGTGTCTCTGAAAGTACATTATTCTGTACTGCATTATTATGTATTCTTCCGCGGCCAAATTGAAAACCGCCCTCTTGAAAACACGCGCTATGCGGGCCGCAAATGACTCCTAGCGGGCCGTTAATGCATTAACGGCCCTGCAGCTGAGTCCATTGCCTGTGAACGGGAAGACTATTATTTTTTTAAATATAAACTGTCTTTTTGCTAATCATTGTTACTAATCTTTTTAAACTAGATTATATTTGACATTTTATTGTAAACAAAAAGGAATTTTATTTGGCTCTTGTTTAGCTGATCGTATTGTAGCAACAACTTTCCATACCATAGTTTCATGCTACATCTCTGTTAAACATTTTTTTCTTATTAAATGAATTTGTACGATTTGGCCTTGTGTATTGATAATAATGATAATCACATGACTTCTGTCGGTCATATAGTTTATTTGTGTCCCTCGTAGCATCATTTGCGCCCTTGCGCTTCGCGCTCGGGCGCAAATGATGCTACTCGGGCCACAAATAAACTATATGCCCTCCAAAAGTCATGTGATTGTCCTATTCACATTTCATTAGCAACAAGTTAACGTCATTGTTGAATATAGCTTGGAGCACTTACCATTTGGCCACGTGATATACTGACCTCTAAGGTCAACTACCGCTTGGGTAATTCGACGTATGACCCTGTTGACACTGCTCAAAGTCACGTCAAATCGATCAGCAATTGTCCGCGTCGGTTCTTTATTTGCCATTGCCCAAAGAAATAATAAGACCTGTTTCTGAGGTGGTATAGAGGGTCTTCCAGAACGATTACCAACACGAATTTGTCCTGTTTGCATTACTTCCCTGCAAAATATCTCAAAAGTTTCACGCTTCATGCGTAAGTGACTTTGAAATTCCGACTGTGAATACGAAGGAACCGTTTCTTCCATGAAGCCATTTATACGGTTCCGACTTCTCCGCATGAAGCACGAAACTGCAGCCAGTAAGGGGATTTCGTTTTCATCATCTAACAAAAGTGAATTGAAAATCAAATCGGGATCATCGCAATCGACACCTGCGTAAATTTTTAAAACACCCGCCATTTTAAACACATACGATAAGCAGCGTCAAGAAGCCTGGGCAAAAACTGACCACGTGACGACCGAGAATAAGCCCGTTCCATTCGAGACAGAAATTTTCGAAAATTCAAACCGAAAATTCCGTCGAATGGAAAGCGCCCATTATGGTGCTCATTCCTTCTCGCGTAAAAATCACCCATGGCCAAGCGACTTGGATCATGCGCAGTCATTTTGCCGCTGTGTCTATTTGAAACATTTTGTCATAAGCTCTGCCACGTCTGAGGTGAAAACATCTATCATTGCTGCGAAAGCTGTGGTCTATTTATACGCAGGAATTTGTTCAAGAACTAGTAATGTTCTTGATATCTATTATCTTAGAATAATTTTAAGCGAACCTAGCATTGATATCAGAACTAGTTATTTTTTTTATAACTATTACCTGAAGATAAATTTTAGGAAATCTTACCGTGCAATGATCAGCATTGTTAAGCGCTTACCGCCTTCTTGTGCGAAAGAATTTCGTGGCCATTACAAAAAAGTCAAAAAAGTGAAACGACGTAGAGACCGAGAGCCGTCTAGATTACCGAAAACGATTACAAGGTCCATGAAAAAGAGAAAAGTTAGGTACAAGCTGAAGTGTTTTCTCAGAAAATGTACTCCAAAATCTTCCAGATTGTTTTGGTTATATTAGTGACTCACTATAAGTTGTGGTATGTAACATATCTGCACAAATGTGACTGTTTTTTAATAACTTTTTAAGACTAAAAAGACTGGCAGCAAGCAAGCTTTTGCAAAATAACAAACGAATAACGAGCTCTTGCTTATTTTATCACAAAACAACAAAACCAACCAGCAGCACCAAAAGATACTGTTTCTCTAGACTGAAGCTTTTGACATCTGGTGATATTGAGTTAAATCCAGGCCCTCAACAAAATGTAAATAGTCAAACTATATTGTCAGTTTGTTCCACTATGTTGTTAAACTTGCGATTGCACCAGCTAGGATTGAGACCTATTGATGTGGCTGGTGAAGGGGACTGTTTTTTCCGAGCAGTTTCTCATCAGTGATATGGCAATGCCAAACATCACTTACAAATTAGACAAGCTGGTGTTCAATACCTTAGCAATAACCCTGAATGTTTTATTGAAAGCAATACTGGGAATTCATGGAATGAATATATAAATAATATGTCAATGCAAGGTACATGGTGCGATGCATTGATTGTACAAGCAGTTGCAGACTGTCAAAATTTAAAAATTCATAATTTATTATAGAATCTCATGAAAATTGCTCAGAAGAAACTGTGATAGAGCCACATCATTTATCACAACAGCCACCAACAGCAATATATTTAGGTCATTTGGATGAATTACATTATATATCAACAACAGCACTGGCATGTAGTTCTCATGCAGTAGAGAATCAACACCATACACTTTTGAGTTCAACAGAACAAGATGTTCTTTTTGAACAACCACAAAACAGCAGTCCTAAAAGAAAACGTGATGCTTACATGAGGAAGTATAGGAAAAGGGCTAGGGCCAGTGAAAGTCTTAAATGTCAATTAACAACTTGTGAGAAGAATCAAAATATTAAATACCAAAGTGATTTACATAAAGGAATGAACACTTCAGAAGCAAAGGAAAAAAAGATAGAAAATTTAATATCAAAGTTTCATGACAGTGTGTCCCATGGCCCATTATATATTTGTAGCTGTTGTGACCAGTTATGGTATAAACATAGTGTTTCTTCAGCTGATAAACTAACCCAGTCAAATCCTACTGCTGAAAGATATTTACATCAAAGAAAAAGTGTTAACAACCAAGAGTGGTTGTGTAAAACATGTCGCAATTACTTAGTAAAGAATAAAGTTCCACCTGTTGCTCTTCTAAATGGGATGCAATTTCCAGTAAAACCAGAGTTTTTTGACCTAAATGAATTGGAATGTAGACTTCTAGCTCCAAGACTCGCATTTCAAAAATTAATGCAAGCTCCAAGAGGAGGGCAGTTCAAAATACATGGAAATGTTGTAAATGTACCGGCAGAAGTCTCTGATACTGTCAATATGTTGCCAAGGTTACCCAGTGAAACTGGTACAATCAAAGTGAATTTAAAGAGAAGATTACAATACAAACCTTCAGCATTGTCTCTCAACGTAAGACCACATAAAGTTGTCCAAGCAGCCAGATGGCTTATGATAAACAGCAGTCTGTACAGGCAGGAAGGAATAATACTTAATCAAAAGTGGGAATGCAATGTATTGAGGGCTGATTACAGATGACAGTAATATTGAAGATCAAAACCAGCAATTATTACAAGATATTGATAGAAGCAGTAGTTGTAACATTCAAACTGATACCAACTGTAATGAGTTCCTTGAGAGCGAAGATGAATGGAGTGAAGATGAAGCAGAAATACCTGCTGGAGTTACTGATACCATGTTAACAAAGACAGATTTCATTGAAGATAGCGAAACACAATACATTTTAAGTGTTGCACCAGGTGAAGGAAATAAACCCCTGAGTATATTTAGAGATCAGTATTCAGAAGAATTAGCATATCCTGGTATTTTCCTTGGTCAAAAACGACCAGAAAATAACGATAGACTTGTTAGTGTTCATTATAGCGACATTTGCAAATCTGAATTAAAGACGATCAGATAGAAGAGCTGCCATGGGTGTTGAAAACATATTTTTTAAAGCCAAGAAACTTCAAATGAAAATTATTTTCGGAAAATCACAAGTTGCCCTTAGAAAATGCAAAGGGAATAGGAGATTGTTAAATGCAGGACAGCTCAAAAGTGAAGGAGCAATAGAACAATTAATTCATCTTGATGAAGGATTTCAATTTCTGAGAGCACTTAGAGGGTCGCCTCCATATTTTGAGAAGGCAAAAAAAGACTTGTTTGCAATGATAAGACAATTAGGACCAGCTTCTTTGTTTTGCAGCTTTTCGTCAGCAGAAACACAGTGGATTCATCTTCTTAAAATACTTGGTCAGCTAGTTGATCACAAAGAATACAACATCACTGAGCTAGAAAATATGAACTGGGATGAAAAATGCAGGTTAATTCAAAGTGACCCAGTGACATGTGCTAGACATTTTGATTATCAAATCAGTCAGTTTATTACTAACTTTCTTTTAAGTAAAGCTCAACCATTAGGAAACATTTCTGATTGGTTTTACAGAGTGGAATACCAGCAAAGAGGTTCACCTCACATACACATGCTTCTATGGCTTGAAGATGCTCCAGTATTTGGAGTTGATGATGACATGCTTGTAACAAATTTTATTGATATTATCATTAGTTGTCACTGGCCAGATGATGATGCTGAATTACAAAAACTTGTAAACAGGCAAATCCATAGGCATTCTCACACGTGTAAGAAGAAATCAAAGAATGAATGTCGATTTGATTATCCACAACCTCCTATGAGAGCAACTGAAATCCTTTATCCTTTAGAAAAAGACATAGCACCATGTAAAATAAAACAGCTAAAAGAGACCTGGAAAACTATTAAAAAGCAATTAAATGATTTGAAAGAGGGCGAATGTATAACTTTTGAGGAACTACTTCTGAGGTTAAAAGTTACTGAAAATGACTATAAGTTAGCTGTCAGGTCATCTCTAAGTGCTCCAACTGTATTTTTGAAAAGAAAACCAAATGAATTAAGAATAAATAACTATAATCCTCCTTGCCTTAAGGCATGGAGAGCAAACATGGATATTCAATTTGTCCTTGATGTGTATGCATGTGCAATGTATATAGTTTCATATATATCCAAAGCACAGAAAGGAATGAGTGAACTTTTACGGCAAGCATGTGCTGAAGCCAGAAAAGGAAACTCCAGCATAAAACACCAAGTCCGAGACATTGGAAACAAATTTTTGAATAGTGTTGAAATCAGTGCTCAAGAAGCTGTTTATATTGTTTTACAGCTTCCTATGAAGAAATCTTCACGTGAAGTAGTGTTCTTAATACTGCTCCTCCTAATGAAAGAGTGCAGCTCTTAAAACCAATGAATGACATTAAAGAAATGGAAAATGATTTTGAAGATATATACACCACTGGCCTTTTGCAGAGATATGTAAAGCGCACTTCCAGTCTAGAACACTTAACGTTGGCAGATTGGACTGCGTGGTATGACTCGTGTGTAAAACCATATGTTAAGAAATCATTTCAAAATGATGCTGATAAACTTCCTGTTGAAACAACTAATGATGATGAAAATGATGATGAACTTTGTGATGAGAATGCCATTGCTGATAAAAAAAAACAAAAAAAGATCCAAAAGTAGAATTATTAGATCTGTTTGGTTTAATAAGGAAAAAGATCCTGAAAAACACTACCGTAAGCTAATCATGCTCTTCACACCATGGAGGAATGAGGAAACTGATTTGCTAGCTAATTGTTCTTCCTATCAAGCACGCTTCTTTCTGGTAAAAGATATTATAAACAAACAAATGAAACAATACGCTGTTTGCAGTGATGCCTTGGATAAAGTTCATGAACACATGATAAGTCTTGAGGAAAGTGTTGAACAATTTGACTCAATAGCACCATTTACACAAAATATAGAATACCAGGATGAGGCAGAGGGTATTCAAGACTTGCATCCTGATTTCAATGAAAACTATGATTTGTCAGATGATGTTGGAATTCCTTCCACATTCTCAAATACTGAACCATTAATATTAAATGAATTGCAAGACCAAGATTACAGACAGTTGGTACAAACACTGAACAAACAGCAAAAAGAATTTTTTTATCACATCTTGCATCTAATTAAAACATCGGACAAACCATTCTACTATTTCCTCTCTGGAGGGGCTGGAGTAGGTAAGTCCCACCTGGTCAAATCACTGTATCAAGCAGCATTGAAATATTATAACTCAAAAGCTGGTGAGAACTTCAATGATGTTAAAATATTATTGCTAGCGCCAACTGGAAAAGCTGCTTTTGGCATCAAAGGTAATACAGTACATAGAACTTTGGCAATTCCAGCCAGTCAGTCACTAAAAAATTACAAACCTCTTGACTCAAGCAGACTTAACACCCTAAGATGTAAGCTTCATGCTGTCAAACTAATATTTCTAGATGAGATTTCTATGGTAGGCAATACTATGTTCAATATACAAATAAATAATAGACTAAAAGATATTAAGGGCAGCAGAGAATTATTTGGAGGTGTTAGCATCATTGCACTGGGTGATTTATTTCAGCTAGAACCAGTCATGGATGCCTATGTCTTTAAGGACATGAAAAACTCAGAATATGCAGCTCTTAAGCTTGCCCCTAACATATGGAAGGAACTTTTTACAATGTTTGAACTAGATGAAATTATGAGATAAAGAGAAAGTAAGGCATTTGCTGAAATTCTTAACAGGCTCAGAGAAGATAATCACACTCCTGAGGACATCACAAAACTTAAAGAAAGGTGCATTTCAGAAAACTGTCCAAATTACCCAATTGATATTCCTCATTTGTTCATACAAAATTCTAAAGTTGATGAGTTTAATAATAGAGTTCACATGGCAGCAAGTGGTTATAAATATGTCATCAAAGCATTAGATAGTGTTATAGGAGCTAACTCTGCAGAACTTAGAGATAAGATATTGAAGCAAATACCACTTGACCCTAGGAAAACTAAGCAATTAGCTTCAAACCTTCAACTTGCAGAGGGTGAGAGAACAGAAATTGCAATAACTGTACGAACTGATGATGGTATGACAAATGGTGCTGGCAATATGATAAAGAGGATACAATTACATGACAGAAATAAACCATCTGGTGTAATATGGGTACACATTTGGCGATGTCGAGTACTGTGAAGTTGAAAGAGTTGTGAAGTCGCTAGCTAACAACAAAGCACCTGGCACTGACAAAATACCATCCCGTGTCATAAAGGAATCTGCCTCTGTTATCATTCCATCAATAACCTCTATTATAAACAGTTCATTCAATTGTGGTGTTTTCCCTAGTGTCTGGAAAACGGCTGAGGTATGTCCAATTCCAAAGGACGGTGATCACGAAGTAGCGAGTAATAATAGACCGATTGCCTTTTTTATCAAAGGTGTGTGGAAAAATTGCACTTAATCAGCTCACATCATATTTGACTGAAAAACAAAGACTTGCATCTAATCAAAGCGGAAACAAGAAGTGGCATTCAACCGAAACTTCATTAATATCCTCTACAGACGCAATCTTACGAGCGATTGACCAAACTAAAGCTACAGCAGTAGTGTACCTGGACATGAGCAAGGCCTTCGACAGTATCAAGCATGAAATTTTAATAACGAAACTCAAGAACATTGGCCTCTCCTCATCTGCGTCAACATGGTTTTGTAGCTATCTGTCCCAAAGATCTCAGGTAGTTCGCATAAACTCAACGCTATCAGACGTCCTACCTGTTACTTGTGGCGTCCCTCAAGGCAGCGTACTAGGGGCTCTGCTGTTTAGTATCTATGTAAATGACCTTCCAGCAATTAGCGAAAGTTGTTCAACCGAATGCTACGTGGATGACACCAAACTTCTTTTGTCTTTCAAAGTTAGTGACGCTGACGAAGCAAAGGACACTATTCAAAAGGATTTACATCTAATCCGTAACTGGTGTTTTGACAACTGTCTCCTGCTCAACCCTGAAAAGACAAAGCTCATGATCTTTGGCAGCCGCCCGATGGTCCGTAGGCTATCTGATTTCAAGCTTTCGCTGCTCGGAAAGGAACTCTTGCCGTCAGAGTCCATTAAAGATCTTGGTGTGACATTCGACCCTACTCTGTCATTTGACAACCACATTTTGGCGACAGTTTCATCCTGCATGAGTAAACTATCCCAGATTAATCGAGCAAAGTACGCATTTAACTCGGACCTATTAGTGACTATCATCAACGCGCTCGTTTTCAGTAAGTTGTACTATTGCTCTACTGTATGGTCCAGTAACACTGTCTGTAATGTACAAAAACTTCAACTCGTTCAGAACTTCGCTGCTCGGATAATTAGTGGTACACATAGGTTTGAGCATGTGACTCCATTACTCAAGAATTTGAGGTGGCTTCCCGTAAAAAAGCAGCTTTACCTCCGAGATGCTGTTTTCGCTTTTAAGTGTATGACGGGCTGCGCTCCGACCTATCTGACATCACTGTTTGTCAAAAGGCAACAAATATCAAGCAGAATCACAAGAAACTCACAACAACTGAATATTCCCCTGTGCAAAACTACTGCTGGTCAGAGATCTTTTTATTACAGAATAGTAAAGCTATGGAACTCTTTAGACAAAGACTTAAAAATATGTGAGAGTCATGTAAATTTTAAGAAAACTCTGAAAACAAAGCTTCTTATCGAGTTTTTAAATTAAATTAATTTTTTTTTTTTTATGTATAACTCGTGTACTTTATACATAATATATAACTAGTGTACTTTGAATGTATATATTTTACATTTTACATTTTAATTCATTTCATGTATTGTTCACTGAAAAACCTTTTAAGGAGTGTACAATAAAGTTTACCTTACCTTACCTTACAATTTGACCATGCAGATGTGGGAGAAAAAACCAGACATGATAACAGGCATTTGTATGTACACAATATTAATCGAGGAGATGGACTCCAGTAAAACCTATAACTTTACAATTTGCTGTTGGAAGAACTCA
>OX453279.1:15495755-15513255 GCA_949710005.1 Ricordea florida | reverse complement strand
TTTATGTCGCGCGTCTGAGTTTCAAACCTTTTCACGTCGCAGTTTCGGAAGGTCGAAGGTCGCTGTCGTAATTTCCCGTGAGCGGCTCGTCGTTCGTCGCCATTTCAGGCCCTTTATGTCGCCGTTTCAAGGCCACGTCGCTTGTCGAAATTTACCCCTAACAGGGCCTCGCTAATCGTCCTCTTAAGCTACAAAATCATTACAAACTCTGGCAACGGTACGATACACTTTCAGCGTGAACTTTCATCAACAGACTTCCGTGACTTCGGTCACGACAATTGTCGTCTTCATATCGGTGCCCCCGAGTTCTATCCGACTAATTACGAAGATGTCTACACTGGAGTGAGTGAGTGAGTGAGTGAGTGAGTGACAATTTGCATATCGGAGTCCCCACAAAAACTCGCAAATACGCTTCGCGTATCCACGAGTTAAAAAACAAAGTCTCTATGTGCAATCGGTATGAAAATATTTCATTTTTTGCTTCCATCTGACACATTTTATGTTACGCGTTACACGCAGAAATAAATACATTTTAATAAAATGTATATTTATTAAAATTTTGGCTTGATCGCAAACCTTGTTTTCTTCACACCAATATGAAGGTATATAATTAAGCTTCTATCGTGGAAAGTGTCAGGTAGTGAGGTTAAATCCTTGCGAAGATATACCTAAGTAAATACACATCACTGCCAAATGGCGGGGTGACCGTGCTACTCATCTTTTACGAACGGAAAGGAATCTCAAGCTTTCTATTACCCCTATCTATTATACCGACAAGACTGCTTTTAAAGTGTGCTTCCTGAATACAAGATCATTGCATAGACATATTGAAGATATACGCAAAGATATGAACTATACAAGTACTGATGTCAATATTTTCTCAGAAACGAGATTGAGTCATTTGGACAAAGATACTGACTATGCCATAACAGGGTATACCTTATTTAGAAATGACAATAACTCCACAGCTATCACTACAAGGCCCTATGGAGGCACAGCAGTATACAGTAAAATGCCCTTTGCTCCTGGGTATCCACTTTGCAAAAACAGTAATGGTATTGAGATAACTATAATAAAAGTCACCACAACCCCAAATCTTACGATCATAGGTGTTTACCGCTCACCAAAAGTATCAGTTACTCAGATGTGTACAGCACTTAACCAAATTTTGAATCAGTATTGTTCTCATTTCTGTATTTTTATTGGTGACTTTAATGTCAATTGGTTAAACCAAAAAGACAAAACTCATCTTCATAACTTGTTTATTACAAACAATAATTATAGGCAATTGGTATCATGCTATACTACTGATAACTGCACCACTATTGATCATATCTATACTACTGATAACTGCACCACTATTGATCATATCTATACTAATTTGCCAGAACCAGAAGTCACTCACCACATTTTAGAAACATATTTCTCTGATCACAAAGCAATATGTGCATTAATTCAAGCAAAAACTGCAAAGTAATTTATTGTTCTAAAGAATACTATCTAGAATGTTACAATGTATTACTAAAAACAGTAACTGGAGAATACTATATTGAACAAAGTTCTCTGTATAACAGACAATATTCGTTACCTTCACTTATGCTAAAATATATGTGAACACCATTGATTTAATAAAAACTTGTTCTATTGAACACATAATACCAGTCCCTTGGCCCTTCATTATATTTAGGGTCCACTATAAGAATATTGTTTTAATATAGTACTAAAAAAAATTGGCTTGTGATATTAATGCCTATGGTTCCAGTGGCAGATCTAGTCAAAGGCATGGAGTTGGGTGAGGGGCATAAGCCCTGACCTTATGGTGCAAATTTGAAGGCCCACAAGGCTGAACGTTTTTGTACCATCATTCTAATTTAAGGCCATAAGGGCTGGAGAATGTTCTCAGGCATCTACCTTTGAAAGAAGTCTGGATCTGCCACTGAGTACACTTACATTTTTTTCCATGATCACTACATAAAATTAATTTCAAGCACCTGTTAAGTCATAGGTAAGTAACGTTTGTTTTAGATATGGGGGAGCTGTTGACAAGTTGTTACAACTATGTTTGATTTCTTTCCTTTTTTTGTTTCCTCAGCTATTTCTGGATAGTCAACCATGGAAGAACAAAAAGCAGAGCATGAAAGTTTTATAACAGGCTATTTGCACAATGTGTCACCAATTCTGACAAGCAACAAAACAAAGTACTTTGACATGCAAATACAAACTGGTGAAGATGAGGTGAAACGTGGTGTTTGCTTCTCTCCTCCACGAATAGACGAATTCAACAAGCACAGTAAAAGCAATAGTCCAGTTAAGATCAGCAAATTCCGCTTAGATAAAAGCTCAACCAGTGTGTGTATGGGACCAGATGTACAACTATCCCAAGTAGATAAACTGGATTTTGAAAGGAAAACTTTGCCACAAACATTGAACCTGTCATTACTTAACTCAGTGTTTGTTGGCCAACTGATAAACATCAAGGCAAAGCTAATAAACCTCACAGCTGTGAAAAAATTCTCAACTGCTAAATCAGGTATATTGAACCAATCACTTTTTTAAACAATTCACAGGTCAAGTCGCAGTTCAATATGGCTGGACGTGTAACCACGATGTCCGTTAATTTTGGCCTTCTGCTCTGCCTGTTTCTTATCTTAAACGGCATAAAACGAGATAAAACACTACTGAAGCCATTAAGCAATAGTAGCAACCTATATTTCGCTTCTCAAGAAGCTTGTAGAGTTGATATTCAATCTTTTCACTCTCTGGCACGACGACCAGCAAAACACCAAGCTGTCGAAGCTTTCCAGAAAGGCTTTATTACGTGCAAGCTTCTACTTCATGCCTCTCTAGCCTTGGCTCTAATAGCACTCGCCGGAGATGTTGAACTCAACCCTGGATATAGGAATTTGGAGGATGTAAGGAGTTCGCGAGGACTTAGGATTGCTCATCTAAACATTCGAAGCCTGAGGAACAAATCAGACTCGCTACGCCTGGAGGGTTTGGATAACAGAACGATCGATATTCTTACACTCAGTGAAACTTGGCTAGATGACTGCTATGAAGATTCTCATGTTACTATTCCAGGATACAATTGCATTCGCCTGGATAGGTCTGGAGCCAAGGAAGGATATGGTGGAGTAGCTATCTATGTAAAGGAAGGCTTGTTGTTTCGTGTTAGGAATGATCTTCACTCAGCCGCAAATGAATGCCTATGGATTGAGCTAACGCGCACTAAATGTCGCCCAGTATTGATTTGTTGTGCATATAGAGCTCCCGTTTTTGGCTTTGCGAACTTTATTTCAAACTTGGAGATATCTATGGCGAAAATTAACCTGGATAAATGTGACTTCGTGCTTCTTGGCGACCTTAATGCAAATATGCTGCCATATTCAAGAAAGAAAGAAAAACAAGAGCTTAAAAAATTTGCAATTTCACACCATCTTACGCAACTCATTACTGAGGCTACCCGAGTGACGGAAGCCTCTCAAACTTTGCTTGACGTGATTTTAGTGAACAATGATCACCGCATCACTGACTCCGGTGTTGTTCCTGTTTCGCTGAGTGATCACTACCTCGTCTATTGTGTTTTAAAAGCAGGTGTAATTAAGGCAACTCCAAAAACAATTGAATACCGCTCTTATAAGAACTTTCATGTGAACACCTTTCTAGAGGACTTGAATAGCGTTCCATGGCACGTTATTGAAAACGAGGAAGACATCGACGACGCCGTGTTTATTTGGAATCAATTGTTCTCTGAAATAGCTGACCTGCATGCGCCTGTAAAAAGGCGAAGAATACGAGGTGTTCCGTTGCCGTGGTTGAATGATAAAATCAGCGAAGCAATGAAGGATCGTGATTTTCACCATCGTAAAGCTGTGAAAACCAATTCTGTTTTTCACTGGGCTTGCTATAGGAAGCTAAGAAATAGGGTCAATCGCGAAGTCAAGGCAGCTAAATCCAAGTATTATTGTGACTTGATTCTAGAGGCAAAAGGAGATTCAGGGAAGATCTGGCAGGCGATGAATGAGGTGTCTTCGCGTAAGACAAAATCCTCGAGCCCACAATGTATCGTGGTTGATGGTGTTGAATACACCACTCCAGCCTCTATTGCATCCGTGCTCAACTGTTATTTCGCATCCATTGGCAGAAGTCTTGCAAATAAAATATCAGCTGCTCCTATGTTCCCAGTCAGATCGGCCACGAAATTACAGTCTTTCTCGCTAAACGAAGTTGATGAGGAAACAGTACTCAAGCATCTGCTTTCTCTAAAGACAAATAAAGCTATTGGCTTGGATAACATCAGTGCGAGACTTTTAAAGTGTGGTGCGCGTGCTATTTGTCCCTCGATCACCAAGTTATTGAATCTCTCTATTCGCACTGGCAATTTTCCTGAAATATGGAAATGCTCGAAAGTGGCTGCACTTTTCAAAACTGGAGATAGGACAAATGCGTCAAATTATCGCCCAATTTCTATTCTGCCAACAATGAGTAAAATTCTGGAAAAAGTCGTCCATTCTCAATTCTATGACTTTCTTAATTCAAGTAACCTCATTTCAAGCGAACAATTTGGCTTCCGTCCCAAGCTGTCTACAACTTCAGCTCTCACCAGTTTTGCAGATGAGGTCTTATTGCACATGGAGAGTGGAGATCTGTGTGGTGCAGTGTTCTTAGATTTGACCAAGGCATTCGATACCGTTGACCATAACATCTTGCTGTCTAAGTTGTCGGCTACCGGCGTCTCGTCCAGTACCCTACAGTGGTTCAAGTCTTACCTGAGTCATCGTAAACAGCGGACTGCCTGTGGTGATGCAGTGTCTGACCCTCTCCCGGTGACCTTTGGGGTGCCACAGGGGAGTATTCTAGGACCGCTTCTCTTCTTGGTTTATATTAATGATCTTCCTCTGGCTATAAAGAATTGCAAGGTGACTTTGTATGCTGATGACACGGTCCTGTATTACTTTGCTAAGGAGCCACACCTGTTAGAAGAGGCACTGAATGATGATCTCTTGAAAGTTGCTCAGTGGCTACATGGGAATAAGCTAACTTTAAATCTTACTAAGACAAAATCCATGATTATAGGCAGTAATAGGAAACTTGCTAGTATTTCCTCTTTCTCATTATCTATTTTTGACGCTGATATAAATTCTGTAACTAGTTTTAAATACTTGGGAGTTATATTGTCCTCAACTTTTACATGGTCCGACCATGTTGAGTATATTTCATCTAAGGTTAATAAGAACCTTGGTCTTTTACGTAGGATTAAGTATTTTTTACCTTATAATGCCCGGTTACTTTTTTATAACAGTTTAGTGCTACCTATTTTTGATTATGCTGATTTAGTCTGGGGTGACAAGGACAATGTCTCACTAATGAAAGAATTGCAAATTCTGCAAAACAAAGCAGCTAAGTTGATATTAGATAGATCACTTCAATCCTCATCCACTGATGCATTAACAGTCTTGAGATGGCTGAATCTCGAAGAACGTAGGAAATGTCATCGATGTATATATGCATACAAGTGTATTAATGGCCAACTCAATCAATCCTTGGACATTGTAAGAAAGAGTGATATGCACTCATACAATACTCGCAATAAAGATACTATAAAGCTCCCCAAAATCCGATACAATTGGGGAAAACAACGTTCACGGTACCACTGTTTCAAAGACTTCAATGAGTTAGAGAGAGCTGTAAGAAATTCAGTAAGTTTGCCAATTTTTAAGAAGTGTCTTTTTTCTGCATTTTATAATTAATTATTTTTAATTTTTTTTTAATCTCTGTAGTGTATATGTTGCAAATATTTATTTATTTTGGTTTTAGCTCTAATTTATAGATTTTAATTGTTCATTATATAGTATATATCTAGTATTAGGACCTCTATGTAAACCACTTTTAGTGATGGAGCTTCCTAATAAAAGATTGTTACTACTACTAATCAGAAGCTCGGCTCCTTGACCCTCATGGATCTGCCAAACTTATTTTATGGGGAGACTTCACCTCACAAGTGGCGGAAGGCAACACCTATCATTTCACTAACTTGAGAGTCAGAAAAGACACCAACAATAACATTCACCTCAACACAGCAAAAACTGGCTGTGTGATTGTTGAAGCAGTTCCCTTTGATGAACCACTTTGCCTTACTAACACGCTGCCCCTAACATCAACATCAACTTCCATTGAAGCTACAGTCTTGGGAATAAACAGCAGCAGCCAATACATCTCTTGCTGTAACTGCAATAAAAAGATCTCCTCATTCGAAACAAAAATTGTAGAATGTCCAAGCTGTGGTCTGAAACAAAGACCAGCCTCTTGCAAAAAGCACTGGTACCTCCAGGGTTTGTTTCAGCATGACAAAGGAACAATTAACCTAACATTCTTTGATGATACATTGAAGGAAATTCTTGGGCCAGATGCTAAGCTTGAGTCAGTTACTCAAGATAAGCTAGATGATATGTTTTTGTCACTGCCAAAAGTTTGCATTACCTATAACAACAAGACAAAGATAGTGCTGAACATTGAAAAACAACAATGAACACTATTTCAACAATGTTAACTGCGGTCTGAATGAACCATAAAAGTGTTCCGAGTGATATGATTGTTTTGCTCACTGCCAAACTTCAAAATAACTTTTACAAACAATGGCCACTGTCTTTCAGTCATGCATACTATTGTGTTAATGAACAATAAAATTGCAGTGTAGTAATATTGTTTGTTTTTGTCACTGCCAAAATTTCCAATAACCTTTTACTAGGTAATGGACACTGTATTTCAAGCATGCAAACTGTTGTGTTGATGAACCATAAAAATATAGTGTAGTAATATTGTTGTTTTTGTCACTGCCAAAATTTTGAGTTACCTTTAACAAGGCAATGGACACTGTATTTCAAGCATGCAAAGTGTTGTGTTAACCCTTTAAGCCCCAATAGTGTCTTTACAGATTTTACTCTGGCTAACGCCAGACGATTTTACTCGTCACAGGAAGACCCCTCGGGGCTTAAAGGGTTAAAAACTATCTCCTTAACCCTTTAAGCCCTAATAGTGTCTTTACAGATTTTACTCTGGCTAACGCCAGACGATTTTACTCGTCACAGGAAGACCCCTCGGGGCTTAAAGGGTTAATGAACCATAAAATGTAGGGTAGTTATATCGTTTTTATCACACTCCCATAATTTAGAATTACCTTTTACCAGGCAATGAACACTGCCTTTGAACCATGTGTTAATGAACCATAGCAATGTTGTATTACCATTCTCATTACAAAACATTAAACACGAAGTTGCGTTCAGTTATTGTATTAACAGGTCTGTATTGTTCTTTCTTTTGCTCCCTGTTCATCGCAATATGTTGTCATCAAAAGACAGGGGATTTAGTTTCGTAAGAAACTGTGTAGAGTGTCGGTGGGGAACTGAAACACTTAAGTAAATTATCAACCACAAGATCAATAATAGGAGTTTAAGTCACGTGATTTTCCCCTGCGAATCTAGCCAAAACATTACCACTTCCAAACTTTCCGTTTATTCTCGTTAATATATTGTGTTCTTCTACAATTAAAATTCACCCACCTTTAGAACATACCTTTGAGAATAAAACCTTTAAATTTCATCGTGATTGGTGGCTTATTTCTATTGCTAATAATCCGACTAAACCGTCACTCGGCGTCAGGGATCGCAAGTGAAACGTGGCCACCATGCTTGCGTAAACCTGACCTGACCCGGGGAAGGCAAAATTCGATTCCGCAGTGCTCATTGGCTACAAAACAATCGCTAATGTATGAAACAATAGGGCCAAAGGATCAGGGGACTCCTAGGCAGTGGTTTCTTTGGTCAAACGTCCGCAGTTCCCGAAATATCGTTGATTATCTAAATTAAAAGCTATTTTCGAAGAGATTTGTTATCGTTATTCGGTTTAAACTACACCTGAAGTGTTTTATAGCTTGTAAGGTTTTTGTTAAGCGAAACATCAGTCGAATTTGACGTGTTTTCATGCGCCGGAGAGCGAGTTATAATATGTGAGTTCTAACGCGCACCGAGAAGTCATGGGGCCATCAACTACAACAAGCCTTTCGGATTCGAACAAGACGGAGGGTAAGCAGATATTTCTTTGCTTTATTGAGCGTTTTTAGACAATTGATTTTAAGCTTCACTTTACGTGCAACCTATTAGAAAATAAAATAAAATGTGCTGTTTATGGCTTTAAGAATTTTCCTGCTGAACCTGATGCAGAAGCTTGGTGATTGTTCCTATTGTATTCAGTAAATTGAGTAAATTAGTAAAACATGTTAATGTCCCACTTGAATTCGCTACTACTATTGGAATATTGAATGTATGATATAGGTATCCTATTGTGTAATATTCTAATATTAGTGTTGTTTTGCTTGTATATTATTATTTCACCAAAGAGAAAATCTATGGCCTTTAGCTATTGACATATTGAGTATTGTTTTGGACTGAGCTTTACTTTGTGCTCAAATTTTGAATTGTTACAGATTAAAAGAAGAGAGATTTAATAATGTTTTTAATTCCATTGCCAGATAATGTTTTGTTGAACAAAAGCAGTTTTGGGGGACCTTACTCTCTGAGAAATGGTTTGGATGTGGCAGCAGAATGGTTCAATGCAACTGTCTTGCACCTTGCTGAAGGTGTTACTGCTGAAGCAGATCCTGAGTACATTATAAAATACGACATTGATGAAGATGATGATGAATGGACAATGGCATTACTTGAAGATTTAGACAAGGGGATTTGATTTTACTAAACTAATATTTACTTGAACATATTTTTTAGAATTGTGTAGTTCCATAAATATTCATACCTCCACCACAGAAGGGTTTTTTAACTCGGAGCAGCCCCATTTAGCTTGTAACCACAGAAACAGCCAACTTTTAATTTTATTGTTTCTGATCTGTGTTGTTTATACTGAATATCATAAGATTCCATTTACTTGATATGCTGACATATGATACCAAAGGAGGTGGTTGCCATGGAAACAGAACCCTTAATCCCTCAACCCTTGATTTCGGATAGGCTAGAAAATGCCAGGTTGTTTGTTTTTATTGAATACTTATTGTCTTTTGATCAAAATTTGGCCTATTTCTTAGTATTCTCTGTATTAATTAATAATTTGACGTCATCAGGGTTGTCATGGCAACTTGATTGATGCATAGGATGATAGCTCTGTCAAAGTTGTACATGATGGCCAAGTTTCATGGCCATAGCTTGCTTCATTCAAAAGTTATGGCTGAAAATGTAATTCATAGTGTTAATTATGGTGCCACTGGAAATTCATCAGATCCATACTTGCCCTTGTATTTAAATGTCCATAAAAATTGCTAATTAAATAATATTTAAAAATTTATAACTCTGCTTCTAAAAGGCAGATTTCCATCATTCAAAAAGCAAAATGTTCAGAAAAATTGGGAGAATTTTTTAGCAGTGATTTCAAGGGTGATGAAAATTAAGGAAAAATGGGCTAAAACTCCCTATCAATAACATAAATTAGCCACCATAAAAGATTCAAAGACCGACGTTTCGAGCATTAGCCCTTCGTCAGAGTGATCGAAACGTCGGTCTTCGAACCTTTTATGGTGGCTAATTTACCTTGCTGACCTTGTAGTTGATAATTTACTTCACAGTGTCATCAAGCCTGCTAATGTTTTCATTCTTTATCTCCAACAATAATTTCCAAATAGCAGACACATGTACGCATTGCGTACCTATTTTTATACAAGCTCCACGTGTGTAGAAAGGAATCGCGTAAGGAATTATGTAAACACGAAACTTTTCTGACAGGTTTTGAACAAGGTTGTAGCTTTGTAAATTCTCGTCACTAAGGGAGGTACGCTTTTTATTTGGTTGGGGGTTGGGCCGGGGCTTCGGAAGGGAGAGTTCTTAGTAATTTTTTTACAAATTGGGGAGGGTCAAACCTGTTTTATACTCAACCGGGGGAAGGTCAGTTTTTTTTACAAGGAAACATTGGATTACTCCATGTCACTTCTATTTTGTATATACAAGTTGCTTCATCTGACCTCATGAAATCCACGCATTCACGACAAGCACATTTCCCTATCTCTGTTCCTCGTACTTTACACCGCACAATCACACGCCACTCAATTAACTATTTTGTGCGCAGATGATCGCGGTTATATGAGTGACACTTCCAGTTTGTTATTTTCACTTCCGGTTATTTTTGTCTTGGATAGGTGGGGAGGGGGGGAGAGGGTCGGGTCAGATGTTTTGTTTGGGTATTTCTGAAGGGTTCTGCATTAATCCATTCCAGGAAATGGGAGGGCCTCGAGTTTTTTCGGAAAAAAAAATTCTAAAATAAATTAAACCTCGTTCGTGCACATTCAAAGGTTTCGCTTCGTTTATGATGTTTTCAAAGCACTCTACCTCAGAGATGCTGGCTGGTTGAAACGCTCTTTTACAGCAGATGTTAAGAAATCTACTACTTCAAAGTATTGTTCTTGGTAGTAGTCACGAGCTGTGCTTGGACAATGTGGCTCACTAGTTCTCACCTCATAAAATGATGGGGCGCGTTGTTTTCTTGGGAAAATCGGCTTTAAAACTGAGGGATGCTCTTTCACTTTCTTAAGTATGACATCGTAAAATTGATAAAATAATTCATCATTTCGTATACTTTCCAACGCTTTGACTGCTAGACGAGCGAGATTTTGCCCTGAAGTAGCGAAAATACGCTTGGATTGCAGACACTTCGCCCGAAAGATTATCATTGAAAGCAAATGGACGTTGGCTTAAATGAAAACCAAAGAAACCCTGAAATTGGCAAAATGCGGGCTCTGGCATCAATGTCTATTTAACTTTCAAAACACGTATCTCATACTTTGAGAAGGAACGCACAGTTGTCGAGTATACATTTACAGCATGTAGCTTTCACGGTCCATCTTATTGGACAGAACTTAACTATGCCAGGTACTTTCTCTTCGACATAACAAGACGTTTCCCCTTCTATGTTGTCTTTCAAGTCACCAAGCATCGTTTCTCTTTTTGAAGAATGCTTGATAACAGTTATTAGTTCGTTTGAAGAATACGTTGTGTCGGACAACACCTTACAAGATCTTACAGCATCTTTAACACCCAAGCTTAAGGAATGACCGTGAAAGTGTGTTGGGTAGGCTTTAGGTTGCCGTTCCAGGATTCTTGTTGCATTTCCAGTCATCTTACCAAACATATAACTCGCACCAACATACCACTGCCCCCTGCATTTATCTATTGACTAGGGGAGCCACAAAAGGGCGTCCTGAATCACTGATGCTATTGTATCAGCACCGATGTTGAGAATTTGATACAATCCAATAAGATCATCCAGGTTGAGCATCCAGGTTGCCATCGACCCATCTCAAACAAAATGTCAATTGTTCTTTACTATAAATATCTGTATGTTCGTCACATATTGAAAAGTAGTTCTCTCCTATTTCGCCCACCAAATCTCTGATTACCTCGTTTGCCATCAGGGCGATTATTTCATTTTGAATATCATGACTTGTATACTGTCCTTCTTTATGCCAACTTTCCAAACCACTGTCATCTTTTGCGCGGAGTTTAAGTAGCTGGAGAAAGTTAGATTCCTGATCATCATCCCCTTGAATGGGTATCCCTTGCCGTGCAAGTATTGCAGTGTCTCGATTATTTTGGCAAAGCAATGTCGATTTTGTGTTCTGACTTCTTGTGCGTTGCTGTTGGACAAATCAATGATGTTATGGTTAGTTTTGGGGAGAACAATCTCATAGTCAACAACAAGTTTATGGCATTCCGAAGTTTGATGTTCCTTGAATTTTAGGAGTGCTTTCTACCAGCTCGAAAAGCCATTCGATGTAAATGCCTGTTCAGTGTTTCTGGCAGATGCTGCGTTGCCTCTGAGATGCTGGTTTGAACAAATGTAGCAGAAGGGAGAGTCTTTCTCCTCATCATAGTGTAGCCAAGGATACCCATTGAACCGCGTGCCTTGAACAGAGCGATGTTGATTACCATAACGTTTCTTTTAATAGGAAAACAAGGAGCCTGGGGGCGTTTACGCGGGATGGGTCATGTGTAGAAAATGGTACAAAAGTTTACATGAAATGAATTGAGAAACTGATCAGGCCCCCCCAAAGGGAACCTGTGATGATATGTAAGTTCAATACAACTAAAAATCTGGGATAATAAGTCATCCAAGAATTCAATCTCCGGTCACTACTTGAGAGGTGAACAAACTGGTTCGACTAGAGAACTTCTTTCTCCACACTTGTGTTTCTCCACACTTGTGTTTATCCACACTTGTGTTTATCCACACTTGTGTTTATCCACACTTGTGTTTATCCACACTTGTGTTTATCCACACTTGTGTTTATCCACACTTGTGTTTATCCACACTTGTGTTTATCCACACTTGTGTTTATCCACACTTGTGTTTCTCCACACTTGTGTTTCTCCACACTTGTGTTTCTCCACACTTGTGTTTCTCCACACTTGTGTTTCTCCACACTTGTGTTTCTCCACACTTGTGTTTCTCCACACTTGTGTTTATCCACACTTGTGTTTATCCACACTTGTGTTTATCCACACTTGTGTTTCTCCACATTTGTGTTTATCCACACTTGTGTTTATCCACACTTGTGTTTATCCACACTTGTGTTTCATGTTCGTGTAATCATACTGACTAGGCTGGATGGGATTTTGAAGAAGATTTACTTTGTTTTGAGTCTCCTGCTTGGGCTTTGGATCATTACGATTTTGAGCTGAGATTGAGTACATTCTTGTGACCTTCTAACCAATTCTGGTTGGCTCGACACTTTCCAAAAATACTTATCAATTGAATTTGTTTTCGACATTATAATACGTTCCGGTTTTCTTTTTTGCCAAGGGGTATTTGTTTCTGTATTTTCGTTTTACGTGTTTACATTTTCTTTCTTTAGCTAATACGCCATGTGGCTATAATCATCGACTTCCACAATCCTTACTGAAGCCGTTGGGTGAACCACTTCAATTGCATCTATTTCTTGTTCGCTCAAGTGGTGGCCCCTGGTATCCCTTTTCACTGTGCTATTACTGTACTCTAACAAACTCAAAACACACTGAGCAGTGAGAACGTCAAAGCTTCCGCGATATAAGCAACATTAATCCATTTCAAGAAGCTATTACTTTTGAAGCTCGAAGTTTTGAATGCCTTTTGAGATATACCTTTACTATCCTGAAGAAATAATGTTAACAGCATTTGACACTTCGTTACAATCCATTCAGTTAAACAGCCTCGTCTCACAGCAATCTGCCAGCATCTGACATTTCCTCTTAGCCTGCGTGGACGGCAGGGAGAGGGATTTCGGCGTTTCGGGAAAGAGGCGTTTGAGCGCGAAGCGGGAGGGCTGCCGTCGTGCTTCGCGCTCGAACTCCTCGCACCCAAAATCCCTCCCTCGTCTCTTTTCTTCGAACGCCGGCCACACAGGCCGATTTTCTCTGGAAACTAACACCGGCTTCTTCAGACACACAATCATGCCAATATTTTTTTCCACCTATTTTGCTGTTTGCAAAACACAACTTTTAAAGCTCTCTCTTAGCTGAGAATTGGAACATCATCGGTTCCACATGTTTTTCATACAAAGTAAACAGTAACGCTTGAAAATTAAACACGAACATAGTTATCTTAATAGAATACTTTTTAAAATACTGTCCATAGACAGTAGAACCAGGATCTTATGTGAGCCACTTTTGGGATGATGGGTCATTTGTTACGGCACTAAAGAGAGACTCTTCCGGGAATCTGAGGTACACTGTTAGGCAAATTCCATTTTGGTTTTCAGCTAGGGCTATTAATGACTCCAACACTATTCAGACTGTCGATGTATGTGTTACAACAGTTTAGATCAAAGAAGAGTCACAGATGTTTTACTATCTCTCCATCCATTCATCATCCATCAAATGTTACTCGCAGAGCCTGAGGGTTGCAACTATTTGCGACTACGCGAATAAATTTTGGGCCACAGAATAGACAGCAAAAGTAAAATATATCAGTTACAACAGCTAAATTAAAGCACTATAAAGAGACAAACACCTAAACTATTACTTGAAAAATGCAAACTATACAAACTTTCTTTAGCTAATTTCATCATTTAAAACATTACTAGAATAAGCAACTAATGATGAAAGGAAAGAAACTGCAATGACATGCAGAGTTGACGAAAGCAGTTCATGCTATGACCTATTTTCTAACTCCCGACTTCGTCTTCTCACTCTTCACCTGAATACTTCCCAAATTCATAATTCGCTAGTTAGCTCGGCTTTCAGATACACACAGTCTAATGAACCACTTAAACAAATAAAATTTTAGATGTACAAATACATAAACTCGGGCCAAATTCATGTCGTCAATATAATTATAACTTTGTAATTGGCAGAGAAAAGCGCGCGAGATGCTTTCGCCATTATCTCAAATCAAAGGAATCGCATAATTACTAAACCTTAAGCGGTCTTAAGTGTTCTTGGAATTTTTCCTGCGCGCATGGAAGACTGATTTGATTACTCCAGTCCTCTAGTGCAACCGAATACGATTGGTTGATGAACATTCAGTATAAGGATCTATATAAACCCATAGAAACTGCAATTTATTGCTTCGTTATAAACTAACTTTAAATAAAACAGAAAATGTTTTTCCTTTCTATTGGTTTATCGGCACAATAACCCATAGGTTTTCTACCAATCAGCGCGCGCAGTATCTGAGTTATTTTATAAAATATGACTAGAAGTTACAGATTGTAATTATCATGCTACGAACATGTGTTGGTTGTACAACATAACGAAGGCAGTAAATGTATAATAACTAGACGCTCTCGGGAGCGTTCACTCTAGCTACAATTGATAATACGCGCACGGCTTCGAACAAACGTGAATGTCAGGTTACGCCTAAGTTTTGTATATATTGTATACTCTTTGGCTGGTTCCACGACTACAAAAAATCTACCAGACTGTATAGCGCACCGCAATAGCCCATTTCCGAGTTGCTACATGCCTCAGTTTCATAGCGAGTCCCAATCTCGTTCCCAGAGGCCGCGATCCTTTTGGTCAGCGACGGGGACGGGTCCCGATTACTCGCGCATGACAAAAGGGACCCCTGGGGACGAGGTTGAGCGAGTCCAGGTGCAAGACCATTCAAATGGAAATGAGTTTAATTTGCATAAGAATACTCTATCATTTCCATTTGAATGGTCTTGCACCTGGACTCGCTATGAAACTGAGGCATGTAGCAACTCGGAAATGGGCTATTCTTGTCGACGTCGTGTTTAAACTGAGCGATTTTATCAGAAAGTTTTCTAAGGTTTTACAGAAATTTCAGTGATAATTGGGTTTGTTTACTAATCGAATTAATGTTGACCAATCAGCTTTCCTGGTTCCCACGGTAAGAAAACAGTTGTGAAACTTGATGCCATTCATCTGATTCCAAGTTATCGAAGGCGAAGAAGCGATATGTGGGAAAAACAACAATATTCATTCATTCATTCATTCATTCATTTTATTTGCCATATAAATACAAAATTTTTACAATTTAAGGTTGGAATAATGAAATTAGAAAAAAAGGAAATGGCGAGGAGACCTGAAAGAAACCACGAGGCTTATAATGAGTCAGGTCTCCTCAACTTAGGATAAACTAGTCTTGATAATATAATTACAATATGGGCTTATGATGGCTAACTTTGACCGCGAACTCACACACACACATACACACACACACACACACACACACACATGCTAAATTAATTAATCTAATAATCTACTTAGTGCCATACTGGACCCATACTGAAGCTAATACGTACTGAGAAGGAATTCTTTAAGCTTTCTTTTAAAAGAAGCAGAGGAGGACGAAGCAGTTATAGTAGAATTTAGCGAATTATAAAACTTTGGACCTTGGAAGTAAATTGAGAACTGTCTGGTGTTCGTTCTGCATAGTGGCAAACGAAATAAATGGGCATTCCTAGTATTATAATTATGGATTTGACTGTTTATTAGAAAGAGGTTATTGAATTTGGAAGGGAGTGTAGAGTTCTTGAGTGAAAACATAAAAAAACCTAATTGAAACGAATGGATATCATGAAATTTTAAAAGTTTAAGGTCCTTAAAGATGGGACTAGTGTTGGCATCGTAGGTAGAGTTGTTCACAATTCTTAGCGCACGTTTCTGTAAGATTACAATTCTTTCAAGGTTCGCTTTATAGGTGCCACCCCAAGCTAGATTGCAATAGTATAAGTATGGAAGTATCATTGAATTGTACAAGGTACGGAGAGATTGAGTTGAGAGAAAAAACCTAGATTTATGAATGATTCCTATGGATTTTGATAATTTACTGGCTAATAGAGATATATGAGGTTTCCAGGTCAGATTATCATCTATAAAGACACCCAAGAACATGGTTTCAGAAACACGAAGGATAGGCTGCTCGTTTATAAAAACTTGAAATCCAAACGATTGCCTTTTTTGCCAAGGCTTAAATACCATAAAATTAGTCTTGGATAAATTCAAGGAAAGCCGGTTTGCGGCAAACCAAGTTGACAGTTTGTTTAATTCTCTATTTAATGTATTAATTAGGTAAACAGGATCATTGTGAGAGATAAATAAGTTTGTATCATCAGCAAACAAAATTGCATCAAGTATGGAAGCGTTGTTCAAATCATTGACGTACAAGATAAAAAATAAAGGACCAAGAATAGAGCCTTGAGGCACCCCACAGGAGATCCCCTGTGGGGAAGACCTAACATTGTTAAATTCGACAAATTGTTTCCTCTCGGAGAAATAACTTTTTACCCATTCTAGTGCCAGACCACGGATCCCATAATGCTCCAGTTTGTCAAAAAGGATGACATGATTTACCGTGTCAAATGCTTTCGAAAGATCTAAAAATACTCCAATAGCATGTTCTCTTCTATCAAAAGCAGGAGAAATTTTATCACACAAATCGATAAGCGCGAGGCTTGGGGAACGATTTTTCCTAAAGCCATATTGATTATCACAGAGTACATTGAAGTCATTGAGATAATTTATGATACGGTTGTAAATTATTCGCTCCAAAAACTTTGAAAAGCAAGGTAGAACTGAAATAGGTCTGTAATTACTGAAGAGAGCTTTATCACCTGATTTAAAAATAGGAACTACACGAGCAATTTTCAATTCATCTGGAACGATACCGTGGATAATAGAGAGATTTATAATGTGAGTTAGTGGAGAGGAAATGCTGCCAATAGATCGTTTTATAATAGACATGGGAATGTTGTCATACCCAGCCGATTTTCCCGCCGGAAACTTGCATGCAATATCCACAATCTCCTCCTGAGTTGCTAAATTTAGGAACATAGACTGAGGTAGCCTCCCACGCAAACGTTCTTAGGGGTTCGTCACGCGTTCCTACCCCACGAACGTCTGCTTCAAACAGTAGCCACTTCCGTTCAGGCGAACTGGCCAATCACTGGCCGTTTGCCATTTTTTGTAAAACGGGACTTTGACCTCAAATCAAGTTCAAAGGGTCC
>OX453279.1:15475755-15493255 GCA_949710005.1 Ricordea florida | reverse complement strand
GGAGTAAGTAAATAAATAAAAGAACTTAGCTGGACTCTACTCTACGTCTGTCCTTTATAACAAGTCTGTCCAACACAAAATATGCCATTTTCCCAGCTCTCTTGGCCTCCTTTAGCTTGTCAAGCTGCGCTTTCCGCTTTTCCATAGTCTCGTTTGCGACGTCTTCACTCAAAAATATACCAGGCGGTTTCATCCTTCGGGCGGCTCTAAGAATTTCATCCTTTTGCTTCCAATCACGTAAACGACACACTATGGTTCTTGGGCGTGTGTTGATACCATCAGCAGCACCTGATCTTGATCGTGTTCCAGTGCGATGCGCTCGCTCTATCACCGGTTCAAAGCTCAAGTTCAGCTTTTCCTGAAGGACTTCCTTCGCTTTTGTTTCAGTATTCAGCCAGGTCTCGTTGTCTTCTTCGCGAATTCCATCAATACGGACATTATTTCTTCGGCTTTGGTTCTCGAGATACTCCAATTTTTCTTCGTGTTTATGTAGGCCACGTTGGATGTCCTCAAGTTCTTCGTCCATGTCGTCTATGGTGTCTGCAGCTTCCTTTAAGTCGTCGATATCTTGCTGTGAATATTCCAAGCTCGCTTTCAATTCAGCGACAGATTTAACGACATTGTCAATTCTGGTATTTACGGAAGACAAAACCGACTCAAACATGTTCTTAAACATTCGCTCCTGTATCTGGAGCATCTCTCTCAGAGTCGCAAGAGAAACGAACTCAGTGTTTGAAGGATCAGCGTCTTTTCCAGTGTTGGCGTCCTTTCCAGTATAATTCATAGAGGTTTTAGCATTTCGCGTCAGCATGATAAATAGATCACTTAACAATAAGGCAATGAATAGCAAAGTCAAAAACTTACAACAAATCATTAGTAAACGGAAGAAGGTAATAGATCGCGCTGGTCAGAAACACCGTGACCGGCGGCCATATTGTACCCGTTGAGTAATATGAAATAATATGAAATAATAATATTACTCCTCAATCGGATATACTTTTCTTCCGATTTAGCCTTATTGGCCCTGTTCCCGCTAATGTCTTTCCACACGACCACGTAGAAAAAAAACTTGAGTTTGAATAAGAAAAGATGCAGAGATGATTTTGAAAAAATAATTCTTCATAGTCATCGCATAAACTCTTCGCAGCACGAGGAACGGAGAGCAAAGAGGTCTTGAAGGGCGAAGCAAGTCACATGTCTGTGAATAAGGCGCCTCGCTTTCATGCCTTCAGGGACACCGCGGACCGCGAGCAGCGCAGGCTTGCTCATTCTCGACGACGACGACGACGATAGACTTATAGAAAACCGAAACCTAGACTCGTGCTACCACAGGTAGCGCTAGCCCGAGTAATTAATTTCATAAATATCTTTTATTAGGTCAGTTTCCATCATTTTAGAATTTATTACGTTACATCTTCTTTTTCTCTGTCTAGTGAAAATATTTTGAGCAGCAAGTGTACGGATGGCAGTGGTGGATCCAGATTTGGAGAATACAGGGTGATGGGTTTCTTTCTTATTTATTTTTGCCATAATAAATAAATACGATTCAGTAATACAGAACATTAAAACTACTAGAAATACGACTCCCGCAAAAACCTCGCGAAGCTAGTTTTTGAAGAAGTCACAATGCTTTCATATTTTATTCTTTATTTTTTTTTATATTATATATTTTATTTTTTATATTAGCGTAATCCTCATTATTTTATTTCTTATGCTGTGTTTGGTACACAATTAGTGACACCTGGTGCAAATTACAAGATCAGTATACCGCTCAACACAGTGCTTAAAAATTGACCTTCATTTAGCTCTTTCACTGCCACTGAGATTGCACCAGAGGGAATAGAAGTAAAATTATTTATTATCTTGACAGGGAATACAGAGTCGATGAAGTATCACAATAATATTCACTTAACACAAATTGAAAATGATTGTAAATCTTTTGCAGGTGAAATCTTGAAGAGTTGATATGAATGCTTGTGTTTACCACGGTGTAAAAACCTGTGTTTTTTTTCTTGACTTTTATTTTCTTAGTCTCTACTGCTTTGTCTTCTTTGTTGTACATCACTTTTGAACACAATATGTTCTTACACAGAGGATGAGCTGAACGCTCCAATTATTTTTTGTTTATGTTTTTTTGGTTATAATTGCATGAGATTCATTGTAAGAAGAATCTTCTGATTAGATATTTTATTGTCTACTGCAGTCATTATTTCATTCCCGGGTAACCACAATTGAGAGCATTATGAATAGTGCATGTTTTAATGTGTGTACTCTTTCCAGTTGCAATGGTACCCCCAGTGGTAGATAGAAAAATTCCTCTTCCCTCAAAAGAGATGCCATATCAACAAATTGGGGGTAAAACAATTGGATTCTACAAAAGCTTTGAATAAAGGTTTGGTAATAGTGAGTGCCCACTGTATAGTATGTGGTTGTGCTATTTTTAGGTCATATCATAAAAACAATACATGTAAGAAAGAGTTATTGAAATCTTAATATGTTCAAAAAGATTGCTGCACTACGTACTCCTGTAAAAAAATAATGTGAAATCAACATCAATCAGTCAAAAGTATATACCACATGAAAGTTTAATTGTGCTGTTACAGAAACAGGCAAAATATCCATACCCAACCATAGAATAGTACATTATTTTGAATATATGAAAATTTCTATTATAAAAACTGCAGAAGAAAGATTTAATATAAGGACGGTATTTCATCGAAAAAGTCATGGCAGCCAGAGGTATTGAACTGTAACCAATGACATATAGTAACGAGAAGAACTATCATTATATTATTATCATTATTATTATCATTACTATTATTATTACTGGTATTGATATTATTATTGTTATATTTTTTATGTTAAACATAATATATTTTCATGGGGTGGGATTCATGTCTTAATCTTGGTAAAGTTATTGTTACTCTACTACTAAAAGCAATACAAAAATCTTCTTAATAGGCTTTCCATCAGAGGTGGTAGTAATCAAAACAGCTCCAAACAATACCATTTCTTCTTAAAGGCTTAGAATCTAGTGCAGTCATTTGTCTAGAAAGTTTGTGTGGAAAATCATTATTGAAAGCATAGGGCATTTAGGAAACTTGAAACACTTGTTACTACATACAGCACACTTGCAATGAATATATGAGAAAGATCATAAACATTTTGGCATTACAAAATTTATTTTCTTCTTTATAAAGTTTTTCCAATGTAAAAGGTTAATTGCATGTTGTGGTTGTTATGAAATATTGATATTTGACATAAAAATAAAGTAAACGGCAGAAAGTAACAAAGTTAATATGTTATGTGTAACTTTGCAAATTAAGGCTTGAATTAACATTTCATTTGTGAAAAAAGGGCAGGGGTTCTAGATAGCAATATTATCAGGGGGGGGGGGGGGGTCATTGCACTCTAAGGTAAAACTGACCCATTGTGAAAAGGCTATGAAACTTGTCTCTACACAATATTATTGAAACCTTTCAATCAGAGAATACATACATATATATATATATATATATATATATATATATATATATATATATATATATAGCAAAGAGAAATACTACTCAGAATTCAGTAATCACATTTGCTTTATTTTAAAATGATCACATTGATCACTGATAATATTGCAGAACCAGTACTTTATAGTGACACAGGGTATACATTCTGTTGAAAATGTTTAACATAACTGCTAGATCAAGAAAATTTACAATATTTTCACTGTTGCAATGATATCAGATCACATCGTTATAAATGATTGCTATAACAACTGCAACTCTCTGTGTTGGAAATTACTTCAAACTGGAAACGCTATCGTTTTATTATGAAAAATACCTATTTACATTCTCTTGTAATCTGTTGGTCGTCTTCCGATTCCGGTTTTAGACTAATAGAATTATTTTCCAGAGACATCTCCAATCGTTGAAGTCGTTCTTACTCGGTGTCCCTTCTAAGTCGTTTTGCTAAATGTAGTACACCAATATATTTCGTTATGTAATCGTTCACTCATGTCCTGTATTTCTATCAATAACACATTCAAATTCAAAACTAACTTGATTGAATTCCTGGTCCTTTTCCCTGCTGTTTCGTTTGCCTTTTTCTGGAGCGAGCAGTTGTTGTCTTGGCTGCGATTTCTGTTGTTATTCTCCCTGCTGTCGTTTCTCTATCCCTGCTTTGAGTCGTGCTTTCCTCGTGTTGATTTTCACGGTATTCGAACTTACTCGGCGACGATCTCGTGCTAATATTTCTTGAATATCTTGGAGATCACCTTGCTGGGATGTACTTCCAGGACGAGTGAAATCGGTTTCCACAAAATGTACATTACTTTCAAAAAGGCATCACCGAATAATGGCGGAAATTCAGCGTTCTCAAGTGCGTTACTATTGCCAGGTAACCTGGCCTGCGAACGGACACCTTTAAAATATAGATATATATAAACATATATATAAATATATATATATACATATATAAAAACTCTCGGCTCGATTTACTCGGGCTTGCGAGCCACGTGGTCTGACCGGAACCGACACGATTAGTAACCTCGCTACGCTCGGCCTTCGGCCTCGCTTCGCGAGGAATGAGGCAAGGGAGCCCAGGAAAGAAAATAAAGCTTATGTGAATGGCTACCTTAAGAAATATTATTGTAAATGGAATACTGTCATCGGCAGGCTAGATCACTTCAATATGTAAGTACCTCTTTAATGAGAAGAACAATCATTCAATAGGATGACAAACATGCAAAAAATAAATAAGTAAATGGCTAGAAAATAAAGAAAAAAAAAAACACGCTTATGCCAGGAGAATTGACTTAAGTTTCGAGGTGAAGACACCAATGCTAGAAGCGATTTGAATTTCAGGGATAAATATTGAGAGGAGGGGTATTATATAATATTTCTCCTTGCAAGGCTCATTCCCCCCCCCCCCCCACTCCTGCTAATTATTGCAAAGTCCCTAATTGTTAAAAAGAACACAATGATTTATCTCTATCATGTTTAGTAGTATCGCCTTGTTTTACTGTTACATCAGACAGACACTAAGTACACGCAGAAGCCTATCACTTGGAGCCTGCCTCTCCCCTAATACCATTTGGATCGGGAGTTTTGACAGACCAAGTGATTTCAAGAAACACGTTTTCCTGGGCACTTCGTCTCATAGGAGCTTACATAGTCTTGTGATACTGATTCAAAACATTGCAAAGGGTTTGTCAATTTGGGAAGGCATTGCTACGAGCAGATGTTTTAAAACTAGCCCACTTCTATGAATACCACAAACCTCCTCCTCAAACACTGAGTACTGTTACATCACACAGACACTGAGTAGTTACTCACACAGACACTGTGCACTGTTACATCACATAGACACTGAGTAATGTTACATCACACAGACACAATACTGTTACATCACATAGACACTGTGCAATGTTACATCACACAGACACTGAGTACTGTTACATCACACAAACACTGAGTACTGTTATATCACGCAGACACTGAGCAATGTTACATTAGACAGACAGAGTACTGTCCCAAAAGACAGGTACTGATTACAGTTACATCTCACTGAGTACTGTAACAGCAGACACAGCAATTTTACAATTGGCAAATATTGAGCACTATCAAATCAGACAGGCATTGAGTACTGCCTACATTAGACAAACACTGAGCACTGTCACATCAGACAGTGACCCCAATGTCAAAGAGACATGGACTCTCACATCAGACCCTATGAGAAAGTGAGGTCTAAGTCTTGAAGCATTTTAATTACTGTGTTCATTGTGGTGTAGAGTGCTTTGCATCCTCATTCTGTAATTTATCTTTTCCGTTCGCAGAGAATACCATGACACTTTGTTACATGCGGTTATTCCCATTACCAATACTTTTAACCAGTCAGGGAGATACTGAGACAATGTATTGTTATTACTTTTCACTTCAAATCAACAAATAAATATTTACAATTCAAGAAATGCTTATAATTTATACACTCTCTTTTCACAAAAAAAGTCTGGAGGATAAAACTAACTGGCAAACTTAATTATAAGACCAGTACCTGATGTACAAAAAAATATAAAACCTTTTGTGGAAGAAATGTTCTAGCAATCCAAATAACAAAAAACTGTGTCTATCTTTACTGTTGTTTAAGTATACTTTCCACAACTGATTCCAATCCAATATGCCAAAGAAATTCCTTGTCTTGTCCATTTGGTAGAAATACATCAAATGTAGAGCATCCATTTGGTTGTTGATTTTGCTTTTTGTTTGGCAAATTACTTGCTTCCAAAGAATGAGGCCTTTGTTTCATATTAGTTAACTGACTTACACTTTCAGCATCACAGGAAAAAGGCTTGTACTGTGATTTGTGCCTTAGTGCTTTTTGTTGCATTATCACAGATTCTTTGAGGCGGCGAACCTGCTCCTCTCTTGATTTTAAGTTTTCTTCTAGAGATGCCATAATTTCTTGCAAGTTAAATGATGGACACTGCTGTGAAAAACCTACAGTAGTTACACGTTTTGTACTACTTAATGAACTGGTTGCAGTCATGTCACTACTGGTATGCTCTGATGAATTTGGTTGCTGTGGAGTGTTCACAATAATGTACAGTTCACCACCCTTGTCCTGCATTGACATAGCTGTTGAATCTGATGACCTACACCTCTGACCGTCTGATGTACTTTGATTACATAGTGCATTTGGATTGATAATATGTGTATTTGATTTTTCAACTTTCTCTGAGCATGTGATATCTCTTGCCATACTGGGTAATGCCTGCTGTGCAGTGGAAACTGGGTTGCTTGTTGCTAAAGAATCATCACCACTTGTTTGAAATGCTGCATATGAAGAGTCAACACAAGAAGATTCTGTAGTTGTAAATAAACAGCTCTGTTGAAGAAAGCCATCTTTTAGATCTTGTCCAAAGTGCTGTGTATCTATATAACTGACTGTTGGCTTTGCCACACCGAGTTCAGGAGCACTTGAACTGCAGTTGAGGAAAGATGAACCAGGCACATCAGCATAGTACTTTGTGGATGGATCCAAGCCACCCTCTAGTGATTGAAGCAGCTGCATGGTTTTGCTGGAGGGCTTTACGTTTTTCAAGGAATTCATCGAATGTGCAAGTAGTTCACTGGTCATGTTTCCATAATAATGAACCGGTAGGTGCCTTGTTCGATTGGGAGAGATAACTGGGTGTGGCTCTTCTTGTACATTTTCCAGTGAATTGCAACCTGTGACAAATAACATAACAATACTTCTAAGCTAAGGCATATACAAAAGTTAGTGAGTGGCTACAACATTTATTATATAAAACTGAGACCCCATGCCATCGACATGCCAATCGAGAGTCGATCGTTTGTACATGTATGGATTGACACGCGACCGCGGGTGCCTTTGGTTTATGGTCACATCACACCACGGTCATTTCACTTCCAGTCACTTTGCTCCATATCAAAGTCACTTCGATCCACATCATATTAAATCTGATCACTCCACATTTCTCTACATTTGAAACACGGGTCTGTGTAAGAAAGCTGAAAAGAGATACGTCCACCATCACTTCAGACTGTGAGCGGTTCGAAGTATTAATGTTCCAAGTAGAAAAATTATGGACCATTTGGTTGATGTTTTAATTGTATTTGAGTGTTGCTGAAAACTTTCACCCAGGCTTCCCTTCTCGCCACTCCAAGATTTTTAGAACTTTTCGCCTTCAACTTTTCCTAAAGAAAATATTAAGAAGGGCCGCATTTAGATGAAAGCATTTGAAAATTAAGAAAGAGAGAAAAGCGCCGCGAATTGTTATAATGGCATCGAACGATCATAATCGAAAACTTATTGTTCTTGATTGGTAAAAAGGAAACAGAGTTTTATTCACGTGACGCTTTTGACCCTTGTTATTCTGTGGAACGACCTGGCTCTCAATTGGTGCGAAGTGACTGGGAGCCAAATGACCGTGGTGCGAAGTGACCGCATACCGTGCCTTGAGCACACATGATCTTCTTATCCACATATTTACTTTATATTTCCCCCGGGGAGGGGGGAGTACTTGGGTTAATGTTTGATGGGTATGTGCCGCTGGCCTCTTACAGGGTTTTCAAAATGTTCTGAAGTAGACGTCAGCAACTGGAAGAGTAGGCGGCTGTGTCAATGTTGGGACCGGAGCCTCGAGCTGATTGCTGTGACCAGAGTAACTGGCAATATAATTTCAAGTAGCCAGCGGAACTCCGGCGGCCGCCAGCTTGTTTTGAAAACCCTGCTCTTAGAGCCCCCACCCCATTTTAGTCTATTTTTTTGGCCAATTATAGACCCCATCTTAGTCACTTCAAGAACGCAATGTAATGCGGGCAATGCAAGCTTATTGTTAAATTTAATAAACAACTTTCTGATCTTTTTAACCGAGAATCTTCCCATTTTGATTCCCTTTTTACCCCCAAAATTCGAAAATTTGCGACCCCATTCTAGTAACTCTTTTGAAAATGCGACCCCATTATAGTCACTGCAGTTGTGAAAATGCGACCCCATCCAGCGGCACATCCCCATTAGGCTCCTGTAAGGGAGTATCCCCCGCCCGGGATATTTCCCCTTCCAGTCGAACCAACTAAATTCAACCAACCAATCTCATCTCAATTCAACCGACTCATGTGAGTTCATCGACTCATCCGTCGTCGGCTCATCGTTTTCAACTCATTAGATTCAATATCGAGGCGAGGAGTGTTGCGTTCGAGAGCTGGTGATGCGAAACAACGTTCACTCTTGTCAAGCTCGCAGCTGACGTAAGCTTAAGAGAAAGGGAACAAAACATTCAACAAACAATAAAGCTAGCCCTCACAATAGACGATAATTATAATTAAGCCGCCTATAACTTTAATATTGCGTTGAGAAGTCATTTCCGACATACCATAGTTAGTCTACTATGGACATACTAAATAGTAGACTTTCTCAAAGTCCTTTTAATTTTTTTCTGGTTGGTTGGGCCTTTTCTTTTTCTCGCGACCTTGCGCGCTCACGCTCAACACGGTTGCGAGAGGTCGACTTGGAGCAAGTCTAACTAAATAGCTGGTGAACAACAAATGACGCGACCAAGGTTATGTGAGAATACTTAGACGCAGTTAAGCACAGAAAAATACATTCATGAAGAGACAACAAAACTTTGGTTATTATGTGGGTAGTGTTGCTTTGGATACCCCAGTCGCATTTTTCGCTGGGTTTCTGTATTTTGTGCATATGACTGTTCCTTGTAAACTTTACCTGTATTTCTTGCGACTTCTTTGTAACTCGTCAGCTTTTGTTCTTGTTGTAAAACTCCCCGTGACGTGTTTCCCAGTGTTCTTAGCTATTTTTTCTGAATATTTACCAATTGCAGTTGTACTTCTTTAGCTTTTTAGGAACAAGGCATCACAACCCCATAATAAAAAGCACGAAGGTAGCTAGTGTTCTGCCCGGGCATTTTTCGACGACCGCCATCTTGCAACTTGAAACTCTCCCCAACTCCCCTCATTTTGGCGGGAATGACAGTCACGCAACTCTAAGCGATAATTTCTGATAACAAGCACCATGTAAAGTAGCAGCATTTTTCGTTCCTCACGGTTAATTTTCATGAACATTTAATATCCGTAGCATTTATAATCGTAACTGACGCACCGCTCTGACTCACCGTTCCTCGACCCACCCACAGTTCCTACTCAGCCCTAGCCCTCCCGCTATAGGTCAGAATTACGCAAGTTACATATCAGCCGGGATCTTTCACGTATATCCGTTCTCGACTTCCCTGGGAGGTTTCAAGGGCAAGTTGTTACGCGACCAGAAGCAGAGATTGGATCTCTCAAAGGCTCAGTTTGACTAAGACTGTTTCGGGAGCTGAATTTAGAGACATTCCATTGGTGCTTAACATTTTATGTTTTTCCGGTCGGAGGAGTTCGGTCAGTGTGAGGTAATTGTTGGTTTGACTTTTCCTGTACAGTCTAGAGGTGTTTCTCAAGACGCAGATCAATTTTTTTTAGAAATTATACGACTACATACTTTCAGGAGCATAAGAAAATTATCGGATAAGCTTTCGTTCTGACAATAGTTGAGTTCGGTGTATAAATCAATGGGTGTAGTAACTCATGATAGGTAAGTATATGTCTGTTTTAACTACAGTGTTTAGCATGTCTTAATTTTGTAATCAAGCCGAAACATATAACTTGGTGATATTTCGTGACCTTTGTTGATCTGACAAGCTTTTATAAGAGTTAGTGCATCGTTGAAGTTCTGCTGTTCAAAGGGAATGACCTACACCGGACTTTAACGATAGCGTTTAAAGTATTTTGCAGTTCTAAGATTAGACATGACCATTCCAAATGGCAATTAACTGTTTAGATCTATACCAACTTACACATACAGATTTAATAGACTTTGGTTTTAGAAGGCGTATATTTCAAATACTTTCAGTTCGTTTTAGCTGAGAATTAGTGTACCACGGCAAAGCAGAGGAGACGCTTAAATGTCCATATTCATACGTATATTTTGGGTGATCATTTGTGCTATTATTATATTAGCAAGTAAATTAAACTTGATCGACTAGTAAACTCCAATTAAATTAATTGCAAATTTCTTACATGACTTTTAATTTTACTGTAGATTAGAAACAGTCGATTGTCCTTGATCTGTATTCAGTGCATCTTGTGGAAGCGATTGCTGTAATGAACCAAACTACATGTATATGTATAAGCTTACTTCAAACGGTTCAAATAATTATTTTAGACAATTTACATCTCAGATGGACTATTTTAAACAATGCCAAACAAAGTAGAGCTCATGTATTGTTTGAACCTGTATCTATCAAAATCCATGACTAGGTTGAAATCACTTCTGGCAACAAATATTTCGCACTGGAAATCAAGTAACAAATTGAACAACATAAAACGGCATTGGATTATGTTAAACCGACCATAGGAAAACAGCTTTATTGCACTTTTTAATATCACATATAGGAAATGTACCAAAAGGGTGCGAATTTGAGCTATATATTTTAAAAAAGAAAATAATGTTCAATACTGTTACTGGCTGATCAAACAAATTTATTGTGTAGATCAAACACTGTGGAGATGGGTGATATTACTCAGGAGCCCAACTCTGACATAACACCCTCTAGCAGTGAAGATGATCTGTTACCTGAGAAATCAGAGGACAGCTTGGATGATTTTGATGATGATGACAATAATGAAAATGACATTGACAAAATGCTCAGTGAACTGCAGAATTTTCAAGAGGTATGTACTGGTAAACAAATGGATTTTGTTTATCTGGGCTTATAATTGGGATACAAATGTAGGATTAGGATTGTTTAAGTCTCAAGTACTTGTTTAGGTAACTATTTACCTTTTAATTTTTTTTTAGATATGTACAGTACATTCTACATATAGAGGCATATTGATAGTTGAGGGGTGGGGTTAGGCTGCCTGTGACCACTCTTTGTGAGAGAACTTCCTTTTTATGTCAACTTTTAATGAAACACAGGGTGGATATCAACATGACAGTCTGGTACCTTAACCCTGGTTATGACAAATTGCAATACCCCTTTGGAAAAACTTAGTTACATTCCTGCTATAAATCCTTGAAATAAATTCAAGCTGTCAAGTAACTTACTAATGATTCTCAAATTTGCTGTTTACTTACAAGTTCTCAGAAATTAAGACTAGTATACATGTATCTTTCATTATATAGAACAGTACTAGAAAACAGGGAAGGACACAATAGATACCTTATAACCAGTTATGGGTATTTCGCCACCATCATCACGTAAAAAATGTTGACCTTCCTCCTCATTGCCTTTGTATTAAGCTTGCTTTTTCTTTCAAGCATTTTCTGTACCACTTTGCACTTTAATTAACATATTTAGCACAAGTATACGGGTAGGCTCATTATTGTTGAAACATTTCATACCAAAAAAGAAAACAACACATTGTAAGTGCTCTGAAAACCTAAGATCAATAATAACATAGTATTATCTTTTCTTATATATAAGTGCTGCATATATTTCATAGTGATTAAGATAGTAATTAATAGTTATTAATCTTGGTCAAATTATCTACAGTTGGCAAACATGACTTAAGTTATTAACAATTGTTCAGACTACATACTGTAACATAATGAGTGCTTTGGTCTTTACTTTTGCATTGAAGCATTATGTACATGTATATGCATTTGCTAGAACTTTAACTCATTAACTTGGACAATTTTGATTGCTTCTGTTACATATACTGTATTACATGGGATTGTTGTTAGGAGCTGGAGCAGACATCTCAAAGTACGGCTAATGATGGAGGTAACCCAGCCACAACCTTGGAATACTTGCCTCCGTCACACCCTCTGGTAAGAGGCTACAACTTCTCTCTACCTTTCCCTTGTCCAGATACTCTTCAACTAATACAAGTCAAGATAACAAAAGGTTGATGTGTGGCATGCTGGTTTACGACCAATGTACTAAATATTTGCAATATTTAATTAATTGCTTATGCACATAACAGAATTACTGTATACCATTACCTTGATATGTACAAAAACAAATGTCCCACAGTACACAGTCTACCCTGTGGATCAGGTCTGTGGAAAACTTTGAGGACCCAGTTCATATGCGCCACGAACCAGTCAAACCCTTTAATAGTGAAGAGCAAAGATAAATGTTTCCAGATAATTATACCAAGGTAAACCCAAAGGTCTGCAGCCCATTTCTTGAAATGCCTGGTAACGTATTAGGCCCACAAACCTATGTTATGGTCACAATGTCCCCAATCAATAAAAATTATAGGTCAACTTGTACATCAATAGGCTGGTTTGTACTCCAAGACGTACAAATTGCTTGGTAGACTTGGTAGACTTTTGAGAAATAAGGGCTCAGTTAGAGAATTCTTTGGGAACCAGTGCTTGACTGGGTTGCATATGTCAACAAACTTAATTAGATCTATTGGTCGTGTTTTCACTAGGACAATTTTAGCTAGTTAAAGTCAGAAAAGTCCGGAAATGCAGTGAAAACACTTTGTCTAGTGTTTAGCGAGTTAACAGTACCAACTGTTTTCACAAGGAAAAACAACGGGTTTTCTCGCCTTTTCGACAGGAAACTCACGCAGAGTTATACTACCTCGCAAGATGTTTTAACTTGTCCCGACAAATACCACAGCCAATGGCATCGCGTGTAGTGACAGATGACTGCCAACACAATCTGGCAAATTATTTTCCAGACGCTGGCCTCGTGGTTCTTCCGAAACAAAACCCCTTATGCTTGTAAACATGGCTGACGAATTGCAAAACTCTTCCCAATTCTTTCGCCGTTTTACAATTTAGATGCTCAGATCCCTCGTTCAGGGCCTTACCTGTTTCCCGCATTACGGGCAAGCAGCAGTTCTTCTAAGTTCCTATACCACATGCGTCACCCTCGACAAGCTCAGTCCCTCCGCATCTGCCGAGACATTAATCGCATCCTCTGAACGAAACTCCTTATCTTTCGCAAAAATATAGCGAGAATCAGTACTAGTGAACCCATTAGGAGCGCTTCCTCTCCCGCCATTTTTAAAGTTGTGCGGATTTGTAATTTGAATCTTGCGAGTTATTAGTGGCTTAAAATTTCCCAGTAAAAACAGATGTCATGTTTAACTAGCTAATGTCGGTCTGTAAACAAACACCTAGGAAAAATGTTTAGCTAGTTAATTGGCCTAGTGAAAACACAGCCATTGTAAAGAATGTTTCTTTTGAGATTGGCCATTTTGTCTAATCAAAAAAAAGGTTATTTCAAGTAAATTTTATATTTTTTTATTTTTCTTCTAATGGTAACTTTTGAAATTGGAAAGATTAGTTCACTTAGTTAGGCCTACGTGTAACTAATAAAATTAATACCTGTATTATTTTGTTAATTGTTTCCCTTCTTGTTGTATTGTAACAAGTCATTAATCCTATAGTATATTCATTGTTTGTTTTCAGGATGAATTTCGATTTTCATTATCTGCAATTGAAGGTAAGGTTTCTTTAGTTAAGATGTTTTAGACTCAACTATCAAAATAATGGTCTTTTTCTTTCAAGTCCTTTCTTGTCACAAATATGTAAGTATATGTCAGGTAAAAATTGAATTCAGATAAAAAAATTTATAACCTAAAGTAGGTTGAAAATTAATTTCCTTTGTCTCCTAAATATTTATAATTAGTGCTGGGAAACAAAGAGAATTGAGATACAACCTAGGTCAAAATTTTTTTAACCTGAATTTAATTTTTACCAGCAGCATACACTGATACACCATTAATAATAATAAGAATAATTATAATGGTAATAGTATTGGTAATGGTAATGGTAATGGTAATGGGTAATGGATATTAAATGGGTAATGGATATTAAATGGGTAATGGTAATAGTTAATATAGTAGTAATATAATATAGTATAATAGTAGTAATAGTTAAAAGGCTCAACCTAAAACAATACTGTATTTTGACCAAACAACAGTGATCTTGCAGGTAAACTCACTTTTTACTTTGAATACATTCTCTCTTAACTACATGTATGTTAAACCTTAAGCTGCACTGAAGCATTGTGGTTCGCATTCTGTAGTGTTTGATTTGGAAGGAATCAAAGTGACCAGTTTCAATATTCAGGAAAGCATTGGATTTATTGGTTTTTCCCCCTTTGGAGTTTTGGGTTAAAGAAACATGGTTACTGTTAGTTTATTGTTATACTTATGCAAAAATCCCAGTTTCATGTTTGTGCTAAGCTGGTCTGTTAAACACCAGGTCCAATTGGCTAAAACATACATTATAATATCACACATACATATAGCAGTAAGATGCTAGACTCAGACATTACTGTTCTTGTGTATGTTACAGGTTACATTAATGTCAAAATGATTCTACGTAGGTTTCTTTGTATTTTTTGTGTGTCTGTAACATTTACATGTATGTGTTACATGTAGGGCTGAATTTCTAGTATGTCCAGAAATGTACACTGTACATGTCTGACATGGAATTGTTTTGCATGCAATTTGCCTTGAAAGAGTATTCTCTAGGGAGTGGTTTTGAATAACTGTTTGTAGTAGACATGTATGGTTGGACCCAATCCATCTTTGTATTTTCAAGTTACTTAATTAAGCTGTTGGTACCTTCAAGGATAAGGTAGTTTAGGACTACATGTAGCTACTGCAGTTTAGTAATTTTTATATGCTGTGCACTTTATTTTGTAGTAAGACTTGTCAAGTCATAATGTACCACATTTTTCAATTTGTAACATTGACTTGAAAAGGCATTGTAGTTAGATTTAAATTTGGTCTCTGAGGTAATTGGGTCTGGTGTGGGTGCATAATAAACTAGTCCAAACATTTGAAATCCCAGCATCCCTTGCGACCAGCCTTCTGACTTGTAGCCACAAAAATGAATTCTACTGTTGATGAGTATTATTGACATAATTTTCACTCATGGCATGTTAATTTCTATATTTGAACTATGTCAACTAGATAAATGTATGAGCAGATTTTTCACATTTTTGTCTTGCTAGTTTATTTTCTTATCATACAGTGGCTATCAGTTCTTTGACACCTTGCTATATGTATTAGTTATCATGCTCTTAATTACTGTCAGAACAATCTTCAAACTGTTTGATAAGTGGTATCTTATCCATTTTATCATATGGCCATGTCAAATTACTTTGATTCACCAAGATGATAAAAGAAACAATATTCTGCTTTATTCATATTTACATTATTATTTTAATTACCTGTAATTCCTTGCTATATCAATGTGCTGATAAGTGTTAAACTAATATAAAATTACTGTAGGGTATTTAAGAAACACAGCTGTGTACTTGCCTATCAGTTCAGTCCCAGGATGAGTTCTCTTAAAAATGGAAACATGTTCACTCCTGCAGCAAACTGTTGTTTTCATGTATTCTGTTTCAGATCTTAGTGATATGACTTTAACGTGGCTCATCCCTATTTTATGAATCATTGTGTAGTTGCATACTGCAACTTAATGTACTGTATTTGAAACAAGAATACTAGCCTGGTTTAATGCCCCTTGGTCCTGTTAAGGAAAGTTGCTGTAATAATGTTTTGTTATCTGGGACCACCATGTGCTTGTGCCCCAAATTACAGTGGTGTACACGTCTTATATCTACACATCTACAGCTTTTCATTAACTGAAGAACATTTGAATTATTCTGTCTGTCAATGGTACTGAGATCTCCTGAATCATAGCTAGCCGTAAATTAATCTCTGATAAAAATCATTGTTTTTGTATAAAGTAAACAACTAAAGATGTGCAGGTTAAGTTTTCCTGATATGGAAATTCTAATGAAGCACTACACATGCTAATTCCCATACATGATATACAGTCAACAGTGATGTCAATGCTACCAGATAAGTATTATCGTACACCACATGCTAATTCCCATACATGATATACAGTAAACAGTGAGGACAATGCTGCCAGACAAGTATTATTTTACACCACATGCTAATTAGGTGTAGCAGTTGCTAATCTGAAACCAGGTGTTGTAACAATAAGATAAACAATGGTATGAAAATAGCACAGCATGATAGTACATACCAGTTAAGAATTCATCTGTCAAACAACTATAGAAACAATGATTGTAAACAGACTTGTTCATGCATTTGCAGGCTTTTTTTCTTTTCGTAGAACTTAATATTCTTTGTTAGACAGTATTTTGATTTGTATGTGCAAATGGTGATTGCATGACTGTTTTACTTGTCAAATGCGACCTGCAGACCCAGCTCTCTAATTCTGACACTTGATATTCAAGAATATCAAGTTTCCTGTTGAGATGTTTGGCTCGATGTACTTCAGCTATGTTCTATTTATTGGTTCATTCATTGAGCTGAAGCCAACAGAGCTGAATCTCACTTCCTTTGGCATATAATCCTCACATCTTCAAACTATCTTACTGAGTTGTTTTGTGGCTTGCAGTGAGTTGTGGCAGCTTGGTTATAAGATTGTTAGGAGAGCAAATCATTGAATTTACTAGAAAACGTTTTTTGGCAATTAATAAATGTCAATATTAAGACAAGGATCTTGAAATTGTTCTCAGGAAGTGGCGAAGTAGACTTGGATGCTTTACTGGAAGATCTTTGTATCATGGAGAGAGATATCAATCCTGGTTTTGAAATGGAGGATACATTTGCTGATACACTGTCCAGTCCTCAACAGAACTCTCCCATTTCACCAACAGCAAAGGTATGTCTGGGTTGTACATAATATTATATTCTTAGACATGTTTGTCTTTTTCTTCCTTTGAGTAAATAGAATTAATTTTAGTAGAAGACTCTGTTGCTGAATATTACTATGTACTTTAGGAAATACATAATTGTCATGTACATGTTAACTCCCATTCATTTGACCCATGTTATCATTCAGTAAGATTTCTTAGAGACTGTAAATCAGTGAAAAACGTAATAATTCATGATTGTAGTGTGTTTCTAAAATTATGAAGTTTTTAAGCCTTTCATGTTCATATGGCCTGCTTGCTTTTTCTGCTTTGGTG
>OX453279.1:15448255-15470755 GCA_949710005.1 Ricordea florida | reverse complement strand
AAGGAAAGGCTAAGGTAAAGATGCAAGTGTTACAGATGCTCCAAATCCTCTCCACTTCAAGGAGAAAATGATAAGAATAATTTACTAAGTAAATTATTCTTGTGCACTCACATTACATGTATTTCTTTTGTTGGGTTTTCAGGACTTCATGAAAAACTAAGTAAAGGGGATTACATGTAAATGTTGCTGATGGTAATAAAGAAAAAGAAAATGGGGCTGCACTTCAGCTTTCCGAGATTTTGCAGATCATGGGTCAGCTTTCTGGAAAATATATAATAAATATTGATTTATCTAAGAGCTTTTGTCATCTCATTTTACACTTAATTGCATATTTTTGCCAAATTTTATCATCAATGCATACAATATTATTTAATTTGTGATTACAGTTACAGTAAGCTGCATGCTTAATAAACATTATTCATGTGCGAATTATCAGATAGTATAATTATTCTGTTCTGTTGCAGTCATCAAAGGACATTGTTTGCTTAATGAAGTTTGAAAATGTCTCAATTTACAATGGCATTGGCTTCAAGAAAAAGTTGAAGGCGCCCACAGAACACTGCTTTGTTCTAAAGGTAAGGGTTGTTTTCTCTGTATGTTATGGTCCTTTGCTTTCTACTTGTGTGCCAGATTCAATGGGATGTGGTGTTTTTGTATTGTTCAGGTTATCCATAATAAATATTACAGATAATACTTGCATCAAAAGAGATGGCTTGACAGTAGTAACATTTTAGAGGTCTGGAGGTCACTATTTGATACATAAAGTGTTATATGTACACTACATAATATAATTATCTCATATAAGTTCTTAATTTCCATTTAGTTGATGTCCATGTGAAAATTACACTTTATTCGCAAAACATGCACTGAAAATTACACTTTATTCTCCAAAAATACACTGAAAATTACACTTTATTCTGAACTGTTGCAGTGTAATTTACACATTAAACAGTTCAGTGCAATTAAATTAAAGTACAGTTTATTGCTGTTCTTTCTCAGCACCCCCAGTGTCAGGACTTTGAATCAAAAGCAGTTCGATGCTTTTGTGCTGAAGATCTCAGAACACTCCATCGCTGGGTAGTTGCTATCAGGCTTGCCAAAGTAAGTTTTGTTGTGATAGTGATATTATTAACCCATGTACCAGAGAAGGAGTTGTGTAGAAGTATTTGTATAGTCATGAACCTTTCAAGCAATGGGGAAACCCTATATGGATGGCCACTAAAAGGGGTAAAACACTAGTACTGTATATAGTTCAGGGCATCCAACAGGCAGTACATGCTATTACAAGAAGGCAAAAAGAGGTCGAGGCTAGCTACAACTAATCTGAAATAATTGAGATATGGAATTGCTGGCCCAGGACCTCATTTGTTGGAGGTTACAGACTGGTGGCCTACACTGTATACCCCAGTAAGGTGTGAGACTATAAACAATCACTGGATGAGGTTTTTGTGATATCAATGTTGAGGTAGGGGTTATTCTGGATATCACAAAAACAGAATCTAATAATTCTTTTATTATACATTGAACGAAAAAAAAAATGGTCACGACAGTGAGTGGAACTGGTAATTTATTTCTAAATGAAGCAAACCTAGAAGTCATGTTTTTGCTTCTTCACTGAGGGAAAATACCTCAAAGCGTGCAAATGTGACGTGATTGCCCTTACAAATCATGCACCGCGGTCATACATGACATGATTACCCATGACCTTGAGTGTCCTTGACATGATTATTGTATAATCTGCAGTTATGACATCACAGGCGCTGATTTCAAAAATTCACTGTATGCTTTTGGCCAATCAGAAAGGAGATACAGTAGTGAGTTCAATGTATAATAATAGTGATAACTGTACCATGATTTTAAAATAATGGTATGGCCAACCTATCTCTTCTCAAACTTCTCTGATCTTGCTCCCAGCCACTGGGAAGATCATGTAAATTTTTCATTCCACAAAACGTTTGGAAATGTTTCCTTTTGAGCTCCATTCTTTGAATTCCAGTTTGGATACAAAATGTTGGTGGACTACTCCGAAACACAAGATGAAATGGACAAGCTGGCATTTACACTTGAGAGAAACAAGTTTACCAGAGCTTCAAGTTTCACAGCAGGCCAGAGTACAGATACTGCCAACAGACTACAGGTTGGTAAAAGAAGTCATACAGTCACCCATCGTTGATGCTGCCATTCTCTGCTACTATGGAAACAGTCTAAGAGAGCGCTAAGAAAATACTTGATTTTGTACACCAGCGCTTTATTTGTATGTGCGTAAAATAATTGTCTGCTGGTTTGATGTAGGTAGTGTTGTTATTATTACTTTTAATTTTTTTTTCATTGGTCATTTGCCATACATTTTCATGAAATGAAATGTACATTTTGTTTGTAATTCAACACTTATGGAGTTGGCTAGGACATGTACATGAACATGCCAATTATTGTAATTTAGTATGTGTATTAATGCACTAACTCTGTTGCATTGTCATATTCATCACTTTCATATTAAGTTTTGGATGTTATGCCACAGTTTTAACAACTTTTTTTGTGTAAATGCGATTGATGTTTATGATGATAGGAAAGTGATGTTAAATGCCACAACTGTGGTTGATGGAATTATTCACTGTTAGACAATCTCCGTTGACCAATAGAAGTTTTGTCATTTTCAGTGCCTTTATTGTATGAATTTGTTACTGAGATTGATTTAAGGCATATCAGTTTACCAATATTCCACTGCTTACACGTATGTAACAACAGTAGAATTTAGTGTGTTGTTGCTGAAGCTAATAAATTAATACCTAACGGTAACATCTTTCTGCCAGGGTGTTGACATATTCCCAAACCCTGGATGTCTTCACCTTCATTAGCCTGATTTTCCACGCTGCTTCTTCTTAAAGTTCAGTTCCCTTCTATGAGAAATGTAGATTCAATATCCAAAAACTATTTCAATGATTCGAAGTTCTTGAGTGGTAACAATGTTTTTGTGCGACGTATCTATTATGTAGTGACGTAATTTAAACAGAGCATAAACTTGGAGATATTTTGAATTTGATAGACGATTTCGACTGGGATGTACGGTATATTAAAAATGAAGAGACGCTATGCCTGCTATAAACCACGTGGACTAGCTTCTGCGAAGTTTTTGCATGTCTAACAAGGGAAACCCTCCTTCGTATTATCAAGTAAAACTGTGTACAGTTCTCAAGGAATTCATTTTTCATATTTAGGCTAATCTAAGTTTACTAAATTTGAATTAATTTGCCGCGGATTTAATTGATGATGTGATTAAGGAAGTTTTCAGTAACAGAGTAAATGGTTCTTTAACACCCATGATAAATGAAAGAAGAGAGCGCACAGTTTAACTATAGATTAAAGTCGACTGGTTCCCCAGCATTATTTGGTACAAATTTGTTTTGATACCCGTATATAGACCTCCATTTTGCTAGAAAATACACCATTAGCTTCGTTTATTGACGTTTATATTGCCGCTACTATAGGTATTCAGGATTTCGGTTTCCGCAGTTATTCGTGGAAACAGTCAGTTTGTCTTATAATAGAAGAACAATACAATGTGGTTTATAAATGCCAATTTAGTTTTCTCGTAGTAATAACGGTATGTTACGCACTTCACTCGTTCGTGACATATTTTTTTCTTGATTGGAAACAAAACTGGCACCATCATTATGTTATACTTTTTTTTCTCAAGCATCATTTGAGCGCACCAGAATCCTTAATCTTCGAATTTGATTGGCTAATCACGCGCGCGTGACCGGTCCAGCTTTTTACGATACGGCCCACGGGCCGGATTTTTCCCCGCTGTAGTAATTTTCTCACTTTAAAAAATCTCTTTTCTCACTTTAAAAAGAAGACATCCAAAAAAAACCAAGTTATTTACCGGGCTAGGTCGGTCCGTATGGGAAAAAAACTGTGCCCTTCGTCTTGAGCACGCCCTTCGGCCTTGGGCCGTACTCAAGACCTCGGGCACAGTTATTTTCCCATACAGACCTCCCGCCCGGTAAATAACTTATATTTATTTTTATTTATGGCTGGTTCTTCGAGCGAGCAAGATGAGACGAATCCTGAATTCTGATTGGCTACCCAAGCCGCCAAGATGGGCCTTTCCCGCGTTGTCCCCCGAAGTAAAACAAAGCAAAATGGTCATATAATAAATCTGTTATTGACCAAGCTTGTTCTGTCTAGATTCCAACAAGTTTTGCAAAATAAGGCGGCTAAAATAATTTTAGATCGACTGCTGTATTCATCTGCGTCGCATGCATTAGCGACTCTGAAGTGGATAACATTAGAGAAAAGGCGTTTCCAGCGAAGATGTGTGCATGTATGTAAATGTCTAAATGGACTTATAAATCATGAATTGACTTTAGTAACACAGCAACATCAGCATAATTATAACACCAGACATAAAGTCAATCTTAGACTCCCCTGCGTTAGAAGGAATTGGGGAAAACAAAGAACTGCCTATCTCTCAGCCAGATAATACGAGACTCTGCCAATGTAAATATTTTTAAGCGACAGGTTTTTAATTTTTTAATTTAAGTGTTTTATAAATTTCTTATTTTTAGTCCTCTTAATTTTTAGCATTTTTTTTTTTTAATTCAATGTAGATATTTTAGTTTTTAGTATTAATCTTTGAGGTCCTTTTCGAAAACCACATGTGAGTGAAAAAGTTTCCTCAATAAAGATTATTATTATTATTATTATTATTATTAGATGGCTTCATTGGCCGAGTTCTTTTATGCGTTTTTGTTGACCTCAACATCAGAGAACTCGGCTGGTACGCCGCCATCTTGGCGTCACGCTTGGTCGGGTTACGCATATATACTGGGTTAATGTGCCATCAAGCAAGTGCATGATGGTGCATAGCGGATGGTTATTGTGAGAGGACAGTTTTGATAACAGCCATTTTCGAAAAAAATTAGTCTCGGTAATTTTAGAATTTAAATAGGGAAATCTGTTTTTCATAACAATTGTCGTTCCACGCCATTTGGTAATTGCACTGTGCACAACTGCAAGAAACGGGTACAAGAGCTGGAGTGACAAATGAGCACAGACAGAAGCCATGTCTAATTTGCATTTCAGCATCTTAAAATTATGACATTGACCTGACGCTTCTATTTGTACCATCCATTTGTACCTTCAATCGCGATTTTGATGTCATTAAATCACTTGTACTGTTAAAAAGAATTTGGAAAAAGTCCAGCCCTCATATTTTTATAGTTTGTAAAATGTACCCTGTTATTAAGATGGTACAAAATGTACGTCATTTTTTACGGTTCGTTCTATAAAGAAAAAGAAAGACACTTGTTGTGGGAGCGTGCCCTGTCGAAACGACATTTAATTAACGTGTGAACAATCTATTGTTATTCCCTGCAGACAGAAGTTAAGGAAGTGAAAGACTACCATTCTGTGAAGGCTAAACTTCAGTCAGAGAGAATTAAAGATTCCATTGGCTCTTCTTCTATACATCCTAGAGGTAAGTAGGACTTCTCTTTATTTGGAGGTAATTATTTTCGTGACTTGCGGGTAACACTGTTCAACCTGTCAAGTGAAACAAGGCTAACCACTCTGCGTGATTGACTTCTAGTGCTAATAGGTTCGAGTCAGGTAATAGGCTCGTATTTTAATGATGTCTAAATTGCTCTGTTATATGTCTTCGACCTCCTAAGCGCCCGCCATTCACTAACAAAGCAAGGTTGCGACAATTCACTTTTAACGTAAATCCTTCAACTACACCAGGTTTTCCAAATTCCTTGTTTCATGGGAGTTATTTCTTTCGCAGTGTTAGTGGTATGGTTGGATTTTCTTTTCTAATCCACTGGAAATGTTCAGCTTTAACTTGTTTTCGAACGACGCAGTTACTGCTAACTAGTAAAATAACCCAAAAGTGCCGTGTTTACGAGATTTTCATGGAAGAGGCGTTGCGGGAGTATGTTTGACATGACAGCTTGTCTAGCTTTGGTCCAATCACAGTTTATATAAAACAATTTTAACCAATCAATGTACGTGCAGTGTTTGCGTCAGTCGCAATCCCAGTTACACCACTTGATTTTCTTTTTCTTCAACACGTTCAAAGTAAGAATTAATTTGCGATCGCTGAGGGTTATGAAATAAATGAACCCCTTCCTGGCTTACCGGTATATGGGAGAATAATGCCCTTGGTTGAGAGATTGTCCTCAAAAGTTCACATATGCTCTCGAAGTTTCGCTTTTCGGCCTACTGTTCATGTTTCAGACAGTCTCTATACTCGATATACGAGCCGCCGGAAAAGGTTTATTTACTAAATATTGTAACAATACTATTTATGAATGGCAACAAAATGGAACGCCCTCGTAGAGGGTCTCCGATTTGTTTGCACAAGTATGATTACACGTATAGGCTGTGCTTGTACAAGTTTTTCTGCGAGCAAATTGAAAGTTAGATCAAAGTTTCTTTTAAAGTGCTGGCAAGAACAGACAGAAATATTTCATTACCCGTTGATTTTTACTGGTTACCGTGGTACTCCTAAACAGACCGATTTGACTTGTCTGATTGAGACCAGTGCCTATGTGATACGATTGAACCTCTATTTTGGTATCATAGAAATGGAAAAACTGCCTTGAACATGTTTGCTGTATTTTGGTTCATTGTCGAGGTAATGATGGCGCAATCCTTTTGGCTGCAGGGCAACTATCAGCATTTTCACTCAACTGAGTATAGTATTTCAAATGCCATACGGAAAGTATTGCCATTAATTACTTGGGGGAGGGGGGGGGGTGATTGACGCTTCCAATACGCCCTTGTTCTGGATATAATTTCTCTTTTACTTCTTTTACTTCAGGCGAGTTTTTCACTCGCTCTCGAATCAGTACCAGTGCTCGAAATTATAAAAAAATCCAGGTTGTCCTTATGGCAAATGCCGGACAACCTGACCCCTGACTTTGGTTGCCCTGATAAGGACTTGGTTGCCCTTAACATGTTCTATGATTTTTGCCTAGTTAAGGGGTTTGACCAGAGAAATAATACCCCTATCAGAATGTCTCTATTTTCATAGTTCTCGAAGAGCTGCGAATAATAAATATTTAATATTTCAAACAAAGTAAGTTCCATTTACTTCATTATAAAGCTAACAATTATTACTCTTACCCCAAAATCGTCGCTTCAAAGATCTGTAGCACTGATCCCACAATAATAAGACTAAATAATAATAAGACTAAATACATAATAATAAGACTAAATACGCGTGCACCAAAATATTTCGAGGAGGTCTGGGTTTGAAGACAACACGACAAGGTAATCGTGGCTTATTGAATCGAACGAACGGCGTTCAATTAACGGTTACAACCTTCCATTTCTTTTGTTTTACAAATTGTCATGGATCCTCATCCATCTATCAGTATCAGGAGATAAACCTCGCATTTAGAGCTGTTTTCGTGTCTCAAGTTTATAGCTTCTGTTCTTTATTCTGTTACGCATCACAGTAATGCAAGTACTTCAGTTTTTTCCTGGGTTGTCCGACGAATTCTTCTCGGGCAACTAGCCGTTTATTTTTCCTAAGAAATGGTTGCCCGAAGTTTTAGTTGTCTCGGGCAACCGGGCAACCGCTGATTTCGAGCACTGCAGTACGCCTCCTCGAAACCTCCCTACCCAGGTGTCCCTCAGTAGTGTCATTGTAAGTCAGCTCATCTTCCCTTGTTCATTCGTGTGGTCGTTGGCTGCTAGAGAACCAGTTTTGATGCCTCTTCCTCGGGGTGTCTGGCGGCTTTAAACTACATTTCACCATCGACAATAATGATGGACGATTACCATATAGGTCCTCATTCTTTTCCTTATTACGCCATGATTCATTCATTGCCATGCGGAGCATTCTCGTGTAGCATCCATCTAACCTAACCATAAAATCCCTTTAATGTTGCCATTTCTTTGTATGTCATTTCAGTTTGTAGGTCACCTGTTTGTAGGAGTATGTATGCATGGTATCTGTTTTCTTTTTTTTTTTTAATTTTAAGGGAGCTTGAGTTTCTCGATAAACAGAAGTCGCCTTGAGGCCAGGAAACCTTCCAAAAAAATTGGCAATTTGTTCTCTGATGCTTGGAAAAAAGGCAATGAAGCAGAATCTCCAGTAAGTCGAAATATTTTGACTAGTTCGTTACACATAGACATCAGGCGTGCGCATCTCGAAAGACCTAAGACTTTCGAGGTCAATGTCAAGCGCAATAAGTCATGCTAATCAACGCAATGGTTCTCTCTAGATGGTGAGACTTTCTTATGTTAAATAATTGTGTTAAAGGAACACTTTTTTTAGAATGACTTCTTCGTGCTCACGAGCGACTTGCATTAGAAAAAAAATATCCTGGACTAGTACTGTATAGTGTGTAACACCTGTGCTATGTGTTTACTGTTACTTTTAGGCGCTGCGAATCTCTTTCAAGCTCAACGTTTTGTTGCATCGTAGTTTCCTTTTGATATCTTTGGATGGCTTATTGGGCTAGCGGGTTAAGCAAGGTCAATTTCTGTAATATTAAGTACTATTTCAAAAACGAGTGTGAGGGTTTCGTCAGGTTTCCAAACGCGAGAAAACATTTGAAATCACGAGGCCGCAGGCCGAGTGGTTTTATTGTTTTCGAGCGTTTGGAAACTGATGAAATCCGAAGCACGAGTTTTTAAAATTACTTCTCCAACAAAGAAAATTAGTTTAAATTATCATTTGAATAAGTTTTCTGAACTGAAATATTGTTTTTCATAAGCGGAATGTGGATTTGTCACCTACTTGCTGCATGCTGGCTGATAATACTGAATTTCATTTGTATTTGCATTCCACGTTGTCACCTACTAGTTATTTTGTGAGTTCTGATCAAGCACGTTGCTCTTGAAGATGGCAGAATCCCGATTTCGACAACCGAAAACCGTTGAGGATGAGAAAAGGCGTGTCGTGAATGCAATTCCAAAGACGACGCGATACAAAACTAAATTTTGCGAGATATGTGCAAGGCCGCAGGACTGAGGCGCAAAACTGCCCATTGCTTACGTGTGCGTCCAGTCTGTTTAATGCAAGGTTTGATGGTAAATTAATACGCGATAGAACTGGCCACATACCGGTGGCTTTACTGAAGTATGAGAACGCGGAGGAGAAAGTTATTTTACACGTTAGTGCTATTTTGGGTCCGTATCCGTATACAGGCAAGGTTGACTCGGAGCAGGAGGCAGTTGGAATTAAGAAGAAAGAGTTGAATTGTAATTTAGAAGACAAGAGTTCTTCATTCTTATCTTTTGGGGACTTCAATAGCTGCAATGTGACTTTCAATGTCAGCAAATAAATAAACTTGTTTTAATTGTCTCAATAGAGAAAATTATCTGTAATTGTCATTGCTGTTAATGAAGTTATTTATCGTCACGTGTTTTTTTTGCTTTATCAATATGCAGATATAGAAAATTTGCATCCGTGTTTGAAATTATTTCCACGCCACGCCGTGGTTTTCAACTCGTTGTTCATTGGGATTCTAAACCCATCCACCTGACCAGAATAAGATGCTCTGGTTGGGTAAGAGCTGCATGAATAATTAATGAGTGTGAATATATATGCAAACATTTCAAGGCGCTGATTAGCGGAGAGCAAGTCAATTAATCCGAAACTGTGAAGAAAGTTGAAATTGAGGGCAGAAATGTCCGACTTACTTAAGAGACAAGTTTAAGCTTTTCCGCGAAATTCATGCTCACAATATCGTACTTCCGAGAGTTAAGAAAGGATCGGGTGAGCGAACTTTTACCTTCAGTGCAGCAAAAATTTGGAATAGTCTGCCAAATGAAAGGAAAGCGTGTAAATCATACGATGGTTTTTGTAGCCAACTCAAAAGTGTGACTCTTTCGGCTTAGGTAGCTTTCTAGTAATGAATTTGTCATTTAGATCTACGTAGCTAGGGATTTATTCTTTGACTTATATATTTGAGTTTAGTTTTGTTTCTGTGAGGGCCGCGTGTATACTATCTGTAGATATTTAGTGTCGCCCTCATTGAAAAACGTTTATTATTATTATTATTATTATTATTATTATTAGAAGGAGAAAATTGATTGTAGAAATTTGAAATTAAATTCGGTTTTACATGTATAGTATCAAGAAGTAATCAAATGCTTTTGAGTGCAATTTTGTATAAAAAAGGTATTCCTTTCAAAGACAACAAATTGCACGTGCCCTACAGGCTCGTGCAATTTTTGCACTCTTTGAAAAATTTACTTATGCACGTTTATTCCAAATTGTACTCGAAACCATTTGATTACCTATACAAATCGTCGTTTTGCCTTGTATTTGTCTTCCAACCCGAGGTAAAGAAAAACTTGTCGATTAAGTGTGTTTTGTTGGATCACACAGACCCATGGAAGGGAGCCCGTCTCACCTGATACACCGTCAGTTTCCAGTGCAGGATCTGCCACACCCAATACTCTAAATCCCAAACCATTCAGTATAGAAAATATTGGGCTGCAGCCTCTGGAGGAGATAAAAGAAGACACACGGGTCAGCGAACGAGTAGAATTAGTGCCTGAACACAACCTTCAGTTGGATCCACCTCCCTTACCGAGAAAATCTTTCTCCAGCAAACCGCAAATAGACGAGGAGGAAAAGGAAAATCAGGGGGACGTCAGCGCAGGAAGAGAAGAGGAACAGAGTGAGGAGTTGTCAAGAAAGCATAGGAGCTCATCCAGACGGAGCAGAAAGAATCGCAGTGTATCCCCACCTCCACCGCCACCCCCTCCACCGTCAGAGATTCAGCAGGATGCGTCAGATGCCCCAGATAGTACGGCTGGAACACATGATTCAACCAGTATGACATTCAGTAGCTCACCTCAGGCTAATGGGAGCGGCTCCCCGCCCCCTCCTCCCTTGCCAGCTAAATCACCAACTCGGACAGCGCTCAGTAGTCAAGAAGAGGACGTGTTCAGTCATCTCCCCCCTCCGCCTTACAGAGAATGTCTTTCAAGTAGCGGTGATTTCTTGCCCCCACCTCCTCCCTGTCATGATCTTCGGGACGATGTAGACGTCGACTTACCTCCCCCTCCACCGGAAGTTCTTTTCAAGGAGAAACTCAGCGAATCTCTTAGTAACGGAAGACGAAGGACCACGAGTGGGGGAAACGAGCCTCCTGCAGTACCACCAAAGACTTGTACGGGGAGACAGCGTTTGAACAGCTCTGGTAAACCAGTGCCCCCTGCACCACCAAGGACCTCTTCTTTCTCAGGGAGCCCGTAAATGAGCTGATTGCAAAATCAGTTGGTACAGATAGCGGTACTTTCTCATTTCTGATGAAGAATCGCTACATCAGCTGTCATTATGTTTGCTTAATTTTTTTTATTCACAGTATTATCTGTTGCAAACAGACGTCACCATGTAGCTTTTCTAGTTGTTTGGTCAGGTTGCATGGCGTCGTAGGGTTCTTGTGAACAAAATTTAGCTTTCGTTTCCATTTGCCAAACCAATTAATGACAGTAATACAGAGATAATGACAGTAAAATACATTCGTTGCATACAAATCAGTATTTATCTCATGAGTTGTAAAGACGAGCGTTGAAATTCGAATATGTAAATTTTTAGATGTTGGTTAACTTTTTTAAGGTTTTGTATCTTGTTAATATCTGGACTTGTTAGTTGATAAGTATCAGGTTACCACTGAATGCTGCTTATCCGTTACGGCAGGATGCAGCTCTTGGAAGCCTCTTATTTGATTGGGTTTCGAAGTGAAGCGTCTCCATTGTTTTCAGGGCTTCCTCCATTGATTATGTTTATTCTACTGCTCATATCCTGAGTTGCGACTCAGTCATGAGACCTTACCACAAACGCAAGGTTGTTCGGTTAGTTCTGTAAGTTCCCAACACTTCCAGTACTTTTTAAAAGCAATCTCAAACAAAAAAGGTTTGTAACGTAACAATAGATGGGACAAACCATGAAGATAAGGCCGAGCATATACACCTAAAAGGCAATGTTTTATCTGTTTTGTTTTATCCGTAGGTTTAAGAATTAGAACCATTAAGTTCTACTGTCCCTTGTAGTGGAAGAGCTAAAGAATAATATAAGAAATGTACAATGTCAGGTATCAATGTCAAGTCCACAGTATCCACAAATATGTAAATCAGTACATATTTTAATGGTAGAAGCAATTGAATGTGGCATGTTTACATTTTTGGAATAAATATTTTGAATACAGAAATACCCGGTTGTTTTTCATGTTGTACATATATACAAAGTGCGGTGAAATACCGCTCTTTATCATAGACCTGATTAGAACTAAGAGTGCAAACACGCATTAAACCAGGGCAAACATGAAACGTATTATATTATTGTTTCGCTTTCTGGCCCTAACATGGCCAAAGATAGTGCCTGCCTCTTTTCACCAAATCAACCAATTTTAATATCTCGAGAATCCTTTTCCATACAAAACTGGCGCATGTACTTTAGCGTAGCTCCTTTTCGGATCCCAACAGACTAACTAACTTGACACTGTTTTATTTTTTTTATTATCTCACTTTATTTACAAGTAATAGTTAATTTAAATTACTTTAAACTCTAAAAATAAAAAAATAAAAAAAATCATCAAAGTAAAAGTAACCCAAAAGAAAAGAAAATCAAGATTCAGACTTGACAGATAGCAATGGTTCACAGCCAAAGTCTGAGCCCACGTCTTATGAAATTTGTCCATTCCACTGTTCCACTGTTTTTAGCAAATGAGCTTTTCCGCTTCATATTTGATTTTAACGTTTAACGAAAAGACGGTTATGCTGGGACGAGTTTGATTTCTTCTACAACCCCATATGTATAGGTTAGCGAATAGTTTTAAATAGTTTTCTCAATAAAGTTTTTTTTTTCGTGTAGCAATTTGGTGTCACAGGAGTAATAGACACCAAAAAATAGAATATGATAGAAAAATTGATGTAAAGCGCCTTTGAACATATCCATATGAAAAAGTGCGCTATACAAATTCATTTTCATTATTATTTCCTCCAGCGGACCCGATCCACATTCCTTAAGTTTTAGATGAATTAATGGCAAGCCCTTACAGATACTTGAAAGCATCAAGGAGGCTAAAGAGAACTCTGCCGAATTAATGTCTGACAGAACAGCTGTTGTATCATCAGCTATTGAAGGAGCTTGGTGTCGTCTTCACCAATTTCAATGCCGTTTCTCTTGTATTTTGACTAAATGCTATTGCTAGAGTTTTAAGTTCAACCACGAACAAATACGGAGAGAGGGGATCCCCCTGTCTCACGCCTCTTTCCAAAGCAAAGTAATCTGTTGTAAGATCATTGTTGATAGCATAGCTTTAGATATTACTGTACAGCGTGGCCGAGTGGTTAGGGCGCTGGACTTGTAATCTGGTCAAGGTCCCGGGTTCGATTCCCGTCCTGACCAGTACCTGGATATGTAATACGGTAATCACGAGTTTCATATCCTTAACATTATCGGCCACGCTTGTAAATAGCCAACTGGTCTGCCTTCCGCCAGTTGGGATTCTGACACCGAATGATGATACCTTGAAGTTTTTCTTCATTTTAAAAAAGCTCCAATTTTTTTGACAGAAATGAAACTAATCGACAAAAAAATCATAGCCGAGTTTTGGCTTCAAGTAAAGCTTTTCGTGGTAGGATTTTTAATTCTCCAAATGTCAAACAAATCGATTTTATTGCGCAAACGATCAGTGGTTTCAGGCACTGATTTCCTAGGTAAAAATATTCCTCCTTTCTAAACAAAGGTAGGATTTAATGGGCAATTAAAATCTCCCCCTATATAATTATATTTTCTTCGTCGTCCAAGTTTTCATTTTGTAGAATATTTCTTAAATTGTTTCGAAAAAAGCAATATCAAAGTCCTTATTTGGTTCATAAATATTTATCAGGATATACAATTCGGATCTTTTCATCTTTGATCTCCTCGTTCAAGTTCACATATCTTCCTGGTGGGTCTTAGATTCTCGAGAGTTTTAACAGTGCAATCAACTCTGAGGAGTGCCAAGTTTGATTATAATCGAAACTTGGTTCAAGAAAATCTCGACAATGAACGTAACGTTTGGAAGACCATGAAGAAACTATTTTCAAATGAATAGTCTCATTACAATTTACCCTTTTTAAAAAGTGTTTTTTTGGAAGTTGTATATATGTGAATTGGAAAACCCGGGGGGGGGGGGGGTAGTCCCATATATGGGCTATATAGGTACGTGCCGCGGGATAGGGTATGGTTTTTGAGGTTCTCGATCCTTAAATAGGGTATTATTTTTGCACATGTTGGCATAGCGTTCCCGGTGTGATCGTTAGATAGGATACCTAAATTGTATCAGGCAGTCTTCTACACTATGCTTGATGCTAACTTCCAGTAATCTTATAGAAACAAAATAAAGTTGACCCGTTCAAGCTATTTTTAGTTTTTGTTTTTCCCTTGCATAGGGTGTCATGTTTCATGTCTGGGCCTTAAATAGGGTATCAATTTTCGTTTGCTTCATCCTTAGATAGGGTCGGGGTTTAAGACCTTTCGCGGCACACACCTATCCGAAATTTATGGGAGTATCCCCCCGGGATTGGAAAATAAAAGAGAGCTGTAAATGAATCGTCTCATTCCAGCTCAATTAACGGTGGATAATCGATCACGGATAAAGAGAGTATTGCAAATCATTTTTGCAAACTGATACTTCTCAGAGATTAAATTACTTATCTCCAATCAACTCACGAGAATTTCCGTTGCTACTTCGTCCTGCAGTTCCAAGTTTACTGATGGTAAATTTCACATGGCACGAGTCACTAATGGCTTCATTTGCAAACAGCTATTACAATTTAAGGCATCAAAAGCAACAGTGATGGATGGCTTCCCGTCTAGGTTGCTGAAGGATCGTGCTGTAGCTATCAGCGTACTCTAAACACATACAGGCAATATCTCTTACGAGCCAACGTATTCCTCATGATTGGATAGGTTATTCCACTTTACAAAGATGGCGCAAGGGATGATATTGACAACTATCGCCCGATTTCAATTTTGCCTGAAGTGTCAAAAATTCCTGAGAGGGCTGTCCAACAACAGTTGGTAAATTATCTGGAGTCACGTGACCTCTCTTCAAGATACCAAGATGGGTTCCGTCGTAAGCAAACAAACCCAGTCTGCAATTACTTTCCTCACTGACTGACTCCATTAGAAAAAAGATGGATGCTGACCAGCTGACAGGTGCTGTCTTTGTGGACTTCGGTGAAGTATTAGACACTAAAAGTATTGATCATAAGATCTTGCTTGATAAGCTGCAGTTGTTTGGGATTTATGGTGGTGAACATCGTTGGATGAATGATTACCTCAGTGTAACATAAGTCACATACATACATACATACATACATACATACATACATACATACATACATACATATCCTTTATTTAAACACGATATGGTTTAAAGCTCAAAGCTTGTGGGGTCGTATAAAAATGATTACAAATGGATAAAACTGTATAAAAATAAGAATAGCATCACTTACAAAATACAACTACAATTGAAACTCTAAAAATACACAGTAAGATTTTAACCAAAAAATAAAATAAATTTACATTAGTTACCTCTAAGTAAATTGACTATAGTTAAAAGCATTTAAAATCTTGGTAGTGCCTGGGCAGCGACTGGACCGACTGTGCACTAAAATCAAGTTCCTTATAAGAGTTCTTCTTCACTTTGCGATAAAAAACAGTGAAACTGGTCTGTAAAATGACTCGAGACAGCGTTCCAAAGAATAACGCTTCTATAGCTAATTGAGTTTTTTAGAAACTGCGAGTTAAACGCGGGACGATTATGTTATTACTCCTTCTCAAGTCACGATCAACTATTATATCAGGTCAGTTGGTTTTCCATTACGTCGCGTTCTACTATGCGTAATTTAATTTTTGTTTTTAAGTGTGTCCATAACAGTCCTCCGGGTTTGTTTAGGGATTATTTTATCAAATCATCGCTTAATTATTCTACTAGGTGTTTTGGTCTTTAATTCCTAAAGTACGCACAGAATCTGCTAAGAAAGGCTGCTTTTATTCTGGTGTCCAAGCTTTCAATAATTTGCCATCGCACTTAAAAGAAGTTAAATCGTTGGTAATTTTTAAAACAAAGACTGAGGATTTATTTTCATAGAGTTTTAATTTATCTAATTATTGGATTATCAGTCATAATATTATTATAAGTATTAAATATTATTGACATTATTATTATTAGTCCAGGGCACCCGTTTATAACAGTCTTGAATAGTTTACCCCGGTAAAATTTGTTATGATTATGATTATGATTATGATTATGATTATTATTATCAACCACGAAGAAGACGAAGGAATGGAGGACAACAATGCAACAAATGGCCAGAAATTACCTTTCGAATGGCTGTCGAGTCTGTTAACGGCACGACGGTAGAAACGCTTCTGTGCTTTTCGCCCCTTTAAAAGACAGCCATGGAAATTAGTGCGAACGCGTTGCCAACGTGTAAAATTGTAAATGAGGAAGACGCAGTTTCGCCACTGCGCAGCACGGTAAAAGACAACAACAACGCGTTTTACAGTAGACCTGTCGTTTGCACATTGCATGAGCAAATTACAAAATCAACTGATGGAAGAGCCCTTGGAATTTGTTCGAGGAAAAACGAGCGCGTTGTTAGGTTACAAGTCATTTCTAGCTTGTTTACTGTCAAATAACTGTTCCCTGCTCTTGTTAGAGATAGCCTTTACTTTGAGGTGTATGGAATCGAAATATCGAATTTGAGTCTACAAGTCTCAACACCCACGAAAATTCTCGTATCGCCGCTTGGGTTGCGTTAGTTGATAGCTTGCAGGCCATGGCGAAATTAGGTTACGCTATGCACCGTGGAGTCTTCAAGAAGGAGACCTAAGTAAAGTACACCTACCAACACTGTTGCTTAGTGAAAATATTTCTTTGCTTGGAAAAGGGGACCAGTTTAAGGAGGTCATAGTAAAACATCTAAACAAGCTGGTAGAAATCCTATTAGTATATACAAACTCAGCAGCCTTTTGAGCAATCTGATTGGCTCTCCATCTCGGGATATTCATTATTGTTATATGTCTAGACGTTCACTCAACAAAACGAGCTAGCACTGTGATTGGCTGATCAAATTCAAATGTATCAGGATACATTTGCGCAGTGGTTGCCCACGTGCCAGTTGTGCCGTGTTTGTTTGTTTGTCTTTGCTACATGATAGTTATGGTAAAATCTAAACATATAACCAATGGTCCTTCGGGAAACTAGTTAGTTTTGTTTTCACTTGAGTCCTGATGTTTCCTTCGACTTCGTCTCGGGAAACATCAGGACTCTCGGGAAAACAAAACTAACTGTTTCCCTCGGGACGGCACATTAAGTGTATGCTATCCACCTGCTAGGAGGTTAATAATGTAGGGGCTTCTCGGTAATTCTTGTGCCAGTGAGTTTTGGTTTGTAGAAAAAAATGGCGTCCAAGCTGCCAAAATATGGCCGCTGTCGATTCTCGCTTTGCAGCTTTTTCGAAGAGGTTTTACTTGGGAAACTAGACGCTCTCGGGAGCGTTCACTCGGGCTACACTTTATAATACCGCTTCGAACAAACGTGAATGTGAGTTTACGCTTAAGGTTTATCAGGAGCTCCTGGGTTTATATATGTTGTATTATATATGGCTGATTCCACGACCGCAAAAAACCTAACAGACTGTACATCGCACCGCAATTCTTGTCGACGTCGTGTTTAAGCTGAGCGATTTTATCAGAAAGATTTCTAAGGTTTTACAGAAATTTCAGTGATAATTGGGTTTGTTTACTAATCGGATTAATGTTTACCAATCAGCTTCTTTGGTTCCCACGGTAGAAAAGCAATTGTTAAACCTGATGCCATTCATCGTGATTCCAAGTTATCGACGGCGAAGAAGCGATATGTGGGGAAAAACAACAATATTACTCCTTAATCGGATATACTATTCTTCCGATTTCGCCTGTTCCCGCTAATGTCTTTCCACACGACCACGCAGGTAAAAAAACTTGAGTTTGAATAAGACGAGGCTTGTGCTCAAACTGATGAATACGGAACTTAGCATAACGTACGAGACCTGCATTCCTCTACTAAATGGGACTCTTTATTGGGATGAACAAATACAGATAATTGAACAGCTTTTTCCAATACATCACAGTCATTTTGTAGAGAGTCTATCAAAGTCTTTGCCGACACAATTATGAAATGTAGTACAACCAGAACCATGTACAGGGCAGCGATCAACAAGCTAGCTACTGATAGCTGAACGAACGATAGACTGCAAAAGAAACTGTGCAAAATTGTAAACAAAAGAATAAATAAAACACTTATCCCCACTGTCACTGGTATAAGTCCAAAGGCTCTTGATTCTGAAACCACATGTATCATCTTGAAAGATTCCAATATGCTCGACATCTCCGCGAACGGCGTGTGCGTTTGTGAGAGTGGTGAGCGTCACAGGAGTAAAATAATAGACAGTGTTAGCATTGACAACGAGTACGAGAACGAGAACGAGATTTTGCCATTGACCATACTACGCATGCGTTCTGCTCAGAACACGTGCTCAACTCGTTCTGGCAAGTCGTTCCACGACGAGATTTCCACACAAACTCGACGTGCGGGGAACGAGTTTTACACAGGTAAAGTTTATCTTTTGTAGCGATTATCTCTGTCATATGTGTATCCAATAAACAATTAATCTCTTGATCGAAGGCCTAAGATGGTATTTGGCGGCATTTTATGTTTAGAATAGCACATAAATCCTCATTCCTCTCTGTCAACATCTTCTCAAAATTTAAACGTGAGAAGCTCTCATGGTCTCCGTCTAGCGTGCTCATAAACTTAACTTTTTCGTTTTTTTTTTTTACAGCTTCTTTCAAGATGACTCAACCAGAAACGTAAGTATTATACCATTACTGTTTCTTCGATTATTTATCATTCACATTATTTTATTTCTTACAGTTCGTAGTCCGTACGAATCAAGTTTGTTACATCGATAGGTCGCATTGTTTACATAAACCTAAGAATTACTGTCTCAGATTTCAAAGTATTTATGCCCTTTCCGTTTATGTTTCAGGAAAAGAAAACTTTTTTATATGGAAGCGTCAGCATGATTCTTGTCTTTTACGTGAAGTTTTACACCAGAACCCTACAACCAGAAACAGTTTGATAGAGGAAGAGTGTGGAGAGTAATTGCAGAGAACCTGAATGCCAACACGCAGCACGATTTCAAGACAACAGACCGATCGTGCAGGGATAGATTTAAAACAAGGTTAATGAGGAATTCGAAAAGAGAGATAAAGAAGAAAAGAAAGCCTCAGGAGTAGATGCCGAATATGATGAAATCATGCAGTTGTGTGGAGACATCAAGGAACAAATTGAGGAGAATCGAGAAGTGACGGAAGCTGAGAAAAAAAAAGCAAGAAAAAGAAAAAATCATGGCCAGTGATATGAGACAGATAGCTATGGAAACCCTTGCCGGCACAAAGAAGAGAAAGGACCCAAGCGGTGAAGAAATCCCCAAGAGATCAAGCCGCAGAAAATCTGTAGATACTTTAAAGTATTTTCGTCGCCATCTAGCAGATCTTGAGTGTAGCTTAGCAAAATGCACTCCTGGATGCTTTTGAGAGCCATATGAGCGTACATACCTGAGAAACTTAACAGCAAGGAACTCACAGTACACAAGAGCTAACAAATCATTCGAAAATGGCGCCCAAAAATGATAATAATATCCCCGAGTATTTTTTCATGAGGTCGTACTCGTATGTCCTGCTTACACATTTTTTGTAAGAACGACAACGAGTACGAGTACGAGAGGGACTCGTTCTCGTACTCGTACTCGTTGTCAATGCTAACACTCTCTAATTCTTCATAGTCACCGCATAAACTCTTCGCAGCACGAGGATGTCTGCGAATAAGGCGCCTCGCTTTCATGCCTTCAGTGACACCGCAGACCGCGAGCAGCGCAGGCTTGCTCATTCTCGACGTCGACGATAGACTTATAGGAAACCGAAATCTAGACTCGTGCTACCACAGGTAGCCCGAGTATTTAAGCAAAACACTACCACTATGAAACGTTAACCAGGGTAGGACCAAACAATAGCGTTAATGAACGACACAATAAAACTGTCCGTGCAAAATATAGTCCGGTAAGTCTATTCGCCGTACGAATTACGGTTCAACCGAATTAATCGATCAGTGTTTTTCACTGGTTGTGTTATCCTCGGTGTAGTAGTCGTGTTTGCTTAACATGAGGTTGCTTCACTGGCAAACAATAATTCTCTTCACTCTCTGTGAATTATGCCTTTTGGGATATTTACATCGCTGCTTCGCAGCTCGGTAAATATTCTGACACTATTCTCCTCGATTTCTGATAATAATTGTTGGATGCTGGTTAGAGTTTGTTAGTTAAAATAATTAAACGGTCACGACAATCAACGTTCAATAGCCTTTTCTCTCGAACGTTATCCCCAAAAGAAAGAAGAAAGAAAGAAAGGACCACAACCATTGCGTTCGGTTTACATAGTTGAATGCAGTACATGGATTTATTTCTGACATGATCATTCGTATGGGTCATTGTTTCTGGGAAATCGTCGCGCTGCCTGACTCAGCAAAGAGTTCGGCGTCTTCTGTTTGAGATATTTGTCTTTTTCGTGGATGAAGATCACTTTCTTCCTTCGCGCGCAGATTTCTCTCCCTCCAAACGCGTTTTCGCGCCAACCTCGTTCCCAGGGTCCTCTCTCTACCTCGAGGTAGAGAGAGGACCCTGGGAACGAGTTTGTTTTCGCGCCTCGCGGATAGGTTAGTTGCGATCGAGCGATCACTTTGCATTCGTCATCGGAAGAAGTGTCGGATTTGCCCGCAATTTTGCTCTGGAGAAGACGTAGAATTCTCGGAAAGCCTTGAGCGCACGTCAAATTTCTAGCTCCGATTTCTTTTCGCCGAGCACGTTTTATAGATATCGGTGCGCTTCACGCGAACGCAGTTTGTTGATGGTGAACTCCTGCCACGGAGGTATGGTTTTGATCCTCTAAAATCGCGCTTTGCGTAGTGCTACCGAGATTTCTGGAACTCGCGGTTTCGACTACCTGACGAGAACGAGTCAGCTGAACGTACTTGTCCGTTTCATCGAACACCAATTTTCTCATTAGCTCTCCCAGCTTGTTGTTTTCTCCGCCGTTTCTCGTTACAAACACGAAATCGCACGCGGGCCTGAGAACATGACAAATGTGATTGATGTAACCATCAACGCTTGCACAGAAAAAGAGAATCGATGCCGATTGAACATTTTCTGATATATGAATCTGATGTTAGTCTCGGCTTGCTCTACCATTTCCGCAGTTACATATTGATAGGTCATCAGGAGAGAACTTTTTACTCTGATAAACAAATACCAGCCACAAATTAGGTGGCAAACGACAAATCCGATGGCACCACGGTTTTGGGTTTTTCTTTGCACGCTTTCAGCACGCTCTCGTAACGCGTAAAGTAACGACCCATCACACCCAAACGTTCTTCCAGCGTCGCTCAGTGGCCGCTTTGCCTCTAAGAGGGTGCTAATGGGGGTACTCAGTTATCGGTTAACGTATACTTTTTCGGCTTATTTTTAGTTAGCTACTATCTGTTTCGCCAATTCTCTGTTGATTACTAATTTTAGTTAGCTATTAATTTGTTTTATTTTTTAGCAGCGTATATTATTGCGTACATTACTGGAGACACGTTAGTTTAGTGGGTAGCGTGTCGGACGTCCGAGCAGGAAGTTTGGAGTTAGGGCCCTGGTAGTGGCACTGTGTCGTTAAACAAGAAACTTTACTCCACGCTGTCTCTCTCCACCCAGGTGTATAAATGTGTATCAGCGATACAATGCTGGGGGTGACCCTGCGATGGACTAGCATCTCATCCTGGGGGGAGTAGTAATACTTCCAGGTGCTTCATGCTACTGAAACCGGGATAAGCTCCGGCAGTGTGGGCCTTTGGCCCGTGTGCGTCCTTACCTTACCTACCTATACTACTGTATTATAATCCAAATTGCGTTTGTTTTCAGCCCATCAATCAATAGTATGATTTAAGTGAATTAACATAAACTACACCACTAGCGTGATTTATTGGTTAAAAAAATAGTAAAGAAAACAATACAATTTTGTAAGTGAAGAAGTAATAAGCGATAGATAGATAGATAACCCTTTTTCGCTGTAAGTAAAGCCATAAAATAATAACACCGACCTCATAGATCCAGACGCACAAATGTACGTGCTGCTCCTCCGGACCTGGTCATACGTGTCTTACCAAGAGAAAATGAGAAAAGAGAACATAACCCCGTCTGATAGGATAAGGGGACAGAATCTATTTTTAGCGCGGAATCTATTTATATCTGGTTACATGGTTGCGTGGTTTCCCCATCGCGCATTGAAACTACAACCACGTCATCAGCCATTGGTCAGTTAAAATAGTTTCCGGATCTAAAAATAGATTCTGTCCCTTATCATAGTAGCAGAACCCGTATGGAAGATGTGTTCTCTTA
>OX453279.1:15158255-15445755 GCA_949710005.1 Ricordea florida | reverse complement strand
TGCAACATAGGTTACTAAAAGTGATTTCTTGAAAGTGCAAATTCCATGCAGTTGAACGAAAGATGCTGATTTCTCAGAGACATCAGAACTTCTTTTTTGGCCAGATCCAATGATAAAGGTAACAGCTTTTATTTCTGGGTTGTACTCCTTAACTTGACGATCATCTGGGTTCGTGAAAACAATGTTTTTTTTCCGAACACAAAAGTCTTGTTAACATTAAAAGCTGAATTATTGGTTCTACAACTCGTTCTGACGCTTTTGTATCTAGAGGACATCGATACAAACTTCCTTGTGCTAAAAAGTAGAACACGTTAGAATAGCTGCTAACTGTAGCGTTGTTGTAGCTGAGGGATAGCTAATACACTTGACAGCATTGCCATGAGAACAACAAAACAAAAAGAACAACAAAATTCATTGCTATCTGAAAAGTTGTACGCGTTTCATCATCAGCACACAACAAAACATCCTGACTCCTGGAACAGATAACGGATGGTTTGGCAAGTGCTGGCTTTTCACCCACACTCGTTAATTTTTAACATCTTTTAAGTCATTTTATCTGTCACTGAAATAACAGAATGGAAACAGATGTAAACAGATGTGGAAACAGTGTAAACAGATATGGGAAACCAATACCAACCATTTAGCTCTCGTCGAGCTTCCCATAAGAAAGGGTAGTTCCATTTCCTGCTGAGTCTTTTTAACAATTGCATAATTTTCAGCTTTTCCGTCGATCTTCTCTAATCTGAACAACTTGACTGCAATTGCTCTCAGCCCAAACTTTTCCGCTTGCTGTTTGATATCCATTAAATCAATTACATATTTAAAAGCTACTGCTATAGAATATGTGCTTTGCCATGTCAAGGGTATGCGATTTCTTTTACATTCTTTAGACAATTCCAAAGGTTGCGTTGTATTGTACCCAGCGATTTGTTTGCTTTAGCTGCTGTCATGGAAACATGGGCTGACCACTTGAGCTTGTTACTGATAGTAACCCCCAAGGTATGGGAACTGCTATCAACCTGTTCCAACTCTACACCACAGAAAACATATTTTCTCTGGGGTGGATTGATCTTATGTGAGAGGGTAACAATTTTGCATATGGAAGGATTGAACTCTATTTGCCAATGATACTGCCAGGATTCTAACCTGCGTAGGTCAGATTGAAGAAGGTCACAGTCCGCATCGCTAGCAACAATGCCTTTTGCAACCTCCGTCGCTACCAGTAGGCCACGAGAAAAAATCCTTGGCGATGCTGTTCGACGAGTCAACAGAGACAACCCTTCTCCATTTTTAACTCGTGGATACGCGAAGCGTATTTGCGAGTTTTTGTGGGGACTCCGATATGCAAATTGTCACTCACTCACTCACTCGCTCACTCACTCACTCACTCACTCACTCACTCCAGTGTAGACACACTTCGTAATTAGTCGGATAGAACTCGGGGGCACCGATATGAAGACGACAATTGTCGTGACCGAAGTCACGGAAGTCTGTTGATGAAAGTTCACGCTGAAAGTGTATCGTACCGTTGCCAGAGTTTGTAATGATTTTGTAGCTTAAGAGGACGATTAGCGAGGCCCTAATAGGGGTAAATTTCGACAAGCGACGTGGCCTTGAAACGGCGACATAAAGGAGCTGAAATGGCGACGAACGACGAGCCGCTCACGGGAAATTACGACAGCGACCTTCGACCTTCCGAAATTGCGACGTGAAAAGGTTTGAAACTCAGACGCGCGACATAAACAACCTCACTAACAGGGCCTCATTAGCGGTCTTACTAAAATCAAAAGGAGTTTAAATGTTTCCAGTTAGGACAATGACCAACTTGGAGACTGAATTTCATGAGCCTTTTACTCGGCCAGGCGCTAAACGTGAACAGATGATAACTATTCGCTTTTCCGACATCGACCGACATCGACCGCCCCCAAGATTACAAGCAGTATATGAATTTCAGTTGGCTCGAAAGTGATCTGAAGATGAGAAAATCTCTTGCTAATATAGTAAGCTTTGATGAGAACTCATAGAGCGAAATTAGCACTTGAATGAGAATTTATTTGAGCGAAATGAGTACTCGTTATTGAACGAAACCACTACTGAAAACAGAATAAATTGACGAATCCATGATGTGAAACCGAAGAACTTCTGCGGCCAACCTGGATAAGAAACATCGCATGGAGGACTTTTCTACTGATTTAAGTGTTAGTACTAACAGGAATGGAGTTGGAAAAGTATTGGGACGGTCAAGAAGTATGTCAACGCTTACCATTAAATATAGAGGCGCATGCCGTGACGGAGAACCAGGGTTCGAAAAGAGTAAGTCATGTAGAAAATGTATTAAGCGTTATATTATATACAATACACTACAAGCCGTTACAATGAAAGGTTTTCTGTCTATTGATTTCCGAATTTACCTTGAAGTGAACTAGATTGTGTTGAAGTAGACATGTTGGAAAAATAGGCTTACCTGTTTTGCTTACTGTTGTGTGACTCATCATATTTACATTGTAAAAACAAGAAGTTATAAGGATAAAAACAAAGATGTATTGCTGTATTAATGATGGCGAGTGTGATTTTTTTTAAGTGCAACCCTGAATATATATACCACTGATAACCTAAAATGAGATGGTAATGTAAATAAACTAATTCAACTTGATAAAGGATTGAGAGTCTTAAGGATTTTAAGATCATCACTAACATACCGGTACTTTGCAAAAATGCAAGAAAGACTTGTTTGGTATGATTCGTCAGCTGGGCTATCCTACATGGTTTTGTTCATTATCAGCTGCAGAATCAAGGTGGATATTTCTGTTGAATACATTGAATAGACTTGTAGACAACAAAAACTATAATGATGATAAAATTGACAATGTCATGGCAACAAAATTCAGACCTTATTCAGAAGGACCCTGTTACTTTGAACACACAGACAGTGAGCAGCAGGATACCAGACTACATTTGGTTTCGGTGCCATTTAATCCTGTACCCTTATGTTAAGTTATCAAATTTTTTAACAACTGTATGCTTGCCACCTGCCTTATAACTGATGCCTAGTGTAGTCAAATGATTGGCGTCATGTACTCACTGTATGTTTATTTCAAAAAGCTACTCAGCTCCCTGGTCACTTTTATGTTGTGATTATAGATTATTAAAATTATCTTCAAGTTCATTCAATCACAACTCTGAAAAAACACCTCGTTAATTTTTAAATTATTTCTTTTTTCTCTGTTTTGTAAACATATCCACGAGTTCACCATAGTCCTACTTTGATTTTGAAGACACGACCAATTACGGCCGAGGATCACGGACTTCGCTCTTATCATCTTCATCGCTGAAAAGCACGAGTCGAATGCTTTTCTGCTTTTCGCTAAAATAGTGATACCAACCGTGTTTGCTTGTCACCTGCTTTCTGCACGCCCTCTGCGTAGTAAGTCTTCGTGGTCGTTTGAAGTTTGCACCGGACAGGGAAAATACATGGAATCGTCTTCGTCTAAGTTAAGTCGTTTGGGTCTGGGGGATGCGCTTGGCAGTTTTGAGCGGTAGGTTTGTCTTCTCTTTTGTTCATCTCCAACGCTAGTTTTAAGTGAAACATTTAATGCCGCGCTCATTTATAATAAAGTCCGCACTTGCGCGGTTCTGCCCGAACATGTTCTATTGCACGTCTTAGTATTTGCTCATGCTAAAAAGGAACCTTTTGCACTCCCTGTTCGTTTTGACGCCTACAGTAATAGGGGAACGCTCGTTCCTTTGTGCATGGTTTAATTCGGAACTAAGGACTTTTAAAATGCAGAACGAAAGTTGCCATTTCGGGGAGAAGGAACCCTTTCAAAAGGAACTAAATGTGTTGCCCTGTAACACGAATAGGAACCAACTGGAATGTTTGGGAAAACTCGTTCCTAACACCTTGTCATTGAAGGGAAAATAGGAAAATTTGTTCCTCAACAGAAAAAATACAGGAACGATGTGATTCTCTTTGTGCAAAGGGAACGAGCCGAACAAAACGGAACCAGTAAAAGAGGAGCTTTGGTTCCAAAAGGGGCAATTTTCTTCCGTTTTCCTGTTTGCGAAGAGGAACTCGTGTTCCCATTTGGGGCCATCTGTTCCGTATTTAATCGCCTTTGTTAGTTAAACGTATTTCGCACCAAAAAATTGTTCCTTTCAAACTAGTTCCTGATTACATAAGAGAACAAACAACTAAAACGCGTAGAACGTTCCGTTCAGCTGACAAAGCCATTCTACAGCTTGTGTTACGTCACTTAAAATCTGTCTTCAAAGATATCAATTGATCTTTCAGCATTAGTTTACCGAGACTACCAAAATAAGTGTCATTTCGTAGTATCGCGTTTAAAGCATCAATTGTTACTATCATTGATTCAGGAGAATGTATGTGATCAGAGTTAATATTAACTAGTCGTTATGTGGCTAGTGGGAAGAAAGCCAAAGCGATTCTTCCTGTGTTTTCGTCTTTCATAGTCTAGTTTCCTAGATTCTTTTTTTATGCCTAAAATGGAAATTTTATTAAGTACTGATGCAGGCTAAACAAGCAACTAATCCCAGCTTGTTGAGCCTGATTAACTTTACGAAGGACCGCTTAGGACCATTCTTTTGTCGTTACTTTTCACAGAAAGTGCTGCTTAAAAAGATCTTGGTCAAACTGGCTTGTAAAATTTCTTACTACCTTGAATGGAAGGAAAACAGCTACCATAGGACTTAGTCTATTTTAAGTTAAACGTAGATAGTGGATACGATAAAGTTCGCCTTTTTTTTAGGTGTGTAGAAAATCTTCGCCAGGTGGCCTACAATAGCCATGAATACAAAAATAACTAAGAAGCTTAAAGAGCTATGACATGATAAATCAAAACAGAGTTAGAATTGAGACTAACCATTCTCAACACGTAACCGCCGTGTGGTCTGAACTCTACCAAGGAAATAGGAAGTAGTTCAGCTGGTGGAGAACCAAGTTCAACCAGTTTTTGGCAAGTTTTCAGCGATAGTAAAAGTGAGCTTGAAAGAAATAGCTCGCTTGTTTTTGAAACCCCCTTTCATCCTATTGTTGAAATTGGTAGTTATAGGTCTCTTACTCCGCAGTTCAAATATCTGGTCTTTCATATACATTCACTTGCATTCTTCTCCATCTACGGGTATATTACGAACTCACAAAATGACCAGCATCCAGTGGGCTTGATAGCTCAGTTGGTAGAGCACTGCACCGGTATTGCAGAGGTCCTGGGTTCGATTCCCGTTCAGGCCTTGAGTTTTTTTTTTCAGGCTTTAATTTCACAGCTGCTTAAGTTGTGTACATAACTGCGATGATCAATCAATGTCATTACACATTACTCCGCAGTTCAAATATATAGCCTTTCATATATATTCACTTGCAGAGATCAATTGTTCCAAAAAGCGAAATGCACCATGTTTTGTCTTTCAAAGGGACTTTGTTGGGGGGATTATTGGTGGGTACTTTATCAAAGTTGTGAATGCACAAACTTTGATATCCCAAGTCTATTAAGATGTTAATGGAATCTCTGTTTTAATGACTTCAGCTCAATCTTTTAAATTCTTGTAATCCACTTTGTATCCTAACCTTCTAAAGGGATGGCAAAGGCTAGAAAATAGTTTCAGTGCAGAATTCCAACAGTTTACAACAATTGTAGGTCATTATCTTTGGTTTTTATGGAGGCAAATACTTATTAAGTTTTTTTTTTAAAGTTTCATGCCCATTCGTGACACTGCTCCCTTAAGTGCCCTTTTCCTGGGAATTGTGACAAAGGTCGATCAATAAATCAAATTTTTGGAACTTAAGAACTAAAATTCTGTTTCGTTTTATCATACATTCGCAGTACAGAGAAAATGGGTGTATTCATTGAATTCTAGGAGCCCTTCGCTTCCAGCTGCAGCCAGGATGACAAACAATACATTTACTCTTATAACTTGCAAAGAAATTGTCCTTTGAGTCTAAGGATAGCGTACAATGAATACAAATTAACTATCTTCGGGCAACAAAACAGGAAGATCACTTTGATTTCACTAAGTAAAAACATACGTACACAGCTGAAGTGCATGGTCTGCCTTCCTTTAATAGCCTTGTCGCTCTACACCACTCATCATATTACCAAATATTTCAATCCGAAGCCGGAGACTCCAGACCAGAAGTTTAAAGTTCAGCTCTGTTGCACATCATTTGCTCGTGTTCTGTACGGTTGCATAACCTGAAACATGACGACTATTCGACCATTGTTAGTTTTAATTGTCGCTTCAGTTGTGACCTGCTCTTGTTTGGAGGTAAGTGCGTTATGGACATCATTGATTCAACGCAAAAAGGTCCAAAAATGTTATATTTCCCATTTCTATTTTAAAACGATTTGATTTTCACTGAAGCCCTTTAAATACAGACTATTTTAACTGATTAGAAAATCACCGACTGTAGGAAGACGAAATGTATCAGCTTTAGGTTCAATGGTCTTCTACAGCTGGCACAACTAGTCTAGTCCTTTAACGGCCCGATAACAGTTCTTCAGTAAACAGCACCCTTTTTTCTAAGTAATTGCCACAAAGGAACTAGCAAAGATGACCTTCCTGTTGAATAGCATTTTCTAGTATTGGAATCTAGTACAAGGTGGCCACTCCCTAATATACTCACAAAATTATCCTAACTGAGTTTCGTGCTAATTGAAGCAAGTTACATCCTTGCTTAACGAGGTTTACGTCTCATTTCAGTTGTGAAGGCGAAGGTGTTTGATTATTTTGGCTTCGCCATAGTTGACGAAAACAACTTCTTCCAACTTGCCAATATGTACAGAAAACCAAACCTGCTCTGTGTGGCACCTGGCCAACAGGACTACGGAAAGTAAAACAAAAACGAACACATCTGATTGTATAGGACACCTTGATGTATTTTTTGTTATTTCTCTAGGTTTCTCGTAGTTTACGACTTCTTACTTGATGTCCAGTTCTGAATACAGAAAAAAAGTGTGAATAGATAGCCTTTGATAAACGTTTTGTTAGCGAGATTGTGCTCCATTTAACCAAAGCGGAAAGCCTTAGCAGAAGAGAATCACAAACAAAAATGTTCTTATATACAGACGCATGTTATTCTCATTCTTGAACACTATTACTAGATTATATTTTGACCGTTTGCGGCCTCATAAGTCTTTCATTGTTTTCTTGTTGTTCTTATAGTATTGTACATATCATTTTTTTTCTTTCAGGAGAGTGGTTTTGGAGTTCGCTGCAAAACAAAACAGGACTGTTCTAAAGATGAGTGCTGTGTGTTTCGCTGGGAAAGAGGCCTCAAAGTTTGCAGGAAACTGTCGCTTCCCGGAAGAAGATGTTATCCATTCCTAAAAGTAAATGTAACGGCATAGGCAGAATTCAGTAGTTTAAGTTTAACTTATACTACGGAACACTGGAGTTGTTTTTAAAATAGCGGCCAATGTTCCGATACGCGCCTAATTCACTAGTAATTATTGCAACTTGTCTGTTCACTTTTCAACTTTGTCATAATTGGTTTAGGATACTTTTCCTGAAAGGAACTGTGGCTTGGGCACCTTACCCAAAAGAGTAATTTAAAAAACTTGAAGTACTCATGTGCCAAATCTGCCAAATCTGCGACTGAAAGAGTCGCCAGAACCTCTAATTAGGGAAGCTGAGATTGAGATTAAGGTAGGGTCCAGAGGATTTCACGTGATAAGTATAATGCTAAATTATAATAAATTATTTTGATTAATTTATTGCCCACATGTCCCCAAGATTGCCATGAAATTTCCATGCGAAGTTTGATTTTGTTACCATTAAAGTCTGGATCAATTTTCTCATTTTCATGTTTGGTGTTCAAAATAGGAACATGTGAAATGCGACGTTTTATCGAGGCCCGGGAGATGAATAGCCTGCCCTCTGGCAAAATGTAATGGGTAGAAATCACTTTGTTCCATAATACTGTAGAAAGTATTCAACTGAAGATTGGTTAAAAAATATTTTTGGCCTCTCGAGAAACGTGCGCCTCCACCTTTTTCTTGAGAAAATGACTTAGAAGTGAAAGCAAGTACCTTGGTTTGATTTTTCCACAAAGAATTAATTTGACATTCGAAAGTAACATGTCACTTGTAAAACATTGTCTCCTTTTTCGTTTCAGCCGGGCTTCTCAGGAATATGTCCCTGTGCTCCTGGATTAACATGCACACTAAGCTCATTTAACCAACAAAAATACCGTGCAATTTACAAGTGTGATGCAATTCCTGCTAACCAATGGGATCAAGAGCATGAAGAAAACTGAAACTGTGCTATTGCGTCATATTGAAAATGTAGTGAACAAAATAAATTCTACAGCTTATGTTCTAGAGAAACACTCATTTTAGGATGAATTCTTGTTTACCCATCGTGTGCAAACCAAAGTTAACGAGATTTACCAAGGTTTTGCAGCCTTCCCCAATATCTCCTTAAATTACCGGTGTACCTAAGTACCCTTAAATGGTCAGCCATTGCTGACCATTTAAGGCATTTTCGAGCTCCAAAATTGTCCCCGTAATGAGTTACATGCACCAATATAATAGCTCCGATGGAGTTACTACCTCAGACGACCACGCTGCACTCATGACAACCTGACAAAGAAGCTGGTAAAAGACGTAATCTGTTAAAATACTAGATAATAAGCAATCAGATGTTCGTTTTTAGATTTGAAATCATAGTTTCATGATTTGGGCCATTTACGCTCAAAATGAAGGAAAGTTTTTGGAGAAAGAATGAGGGCTGCTTGTATACAGTTTACCAATGGCAGAGCATCTAGTTAGCAATGGGCTTTACATGTATTCATTGAATTGCAAATAAAATAAGAAGAGGTAAGACCTATGAAGCTTGTTTTTCTTGATCGCTTAAAAATTACGACTCGCATGGGTCCCAAGAAGGAATTATCAACACCGCAAATACGTCTCAGGTTTTCGTTTTTGGAGTCTTAGGAAAGTGTAGTCACATTCAGAATCTGTAGGTCAATCAGTCTAGTTCTGAAACACAATTAAGGAGAGGCCTTTCTGGGTCTGTTCCATTTTAATACCAACCGCATCGGTAACCAAAGAATGTGCTTATCATTTTTTACTGTGATTAATATTTTTGTTATCATTTAAAGAATTCTCGATCGATAACAATGCTTACACTGAGTTGTAAAGGAGTTGTGGAGATTGGACCCAGGTGAGAGGAAACCACTGAAGCGATTTCAGCAAAAGTTGCAACTTCTGGGTGGCAGCTGCTATGCTACTCTAGCAGATTAACAGATACCGCAGACATGCACGGGTGACATGTCGCATTAAACGGAAATTCCGTATCTTTGTTAAACGCACTTCATCTTGTTTAAAAAATACATTTATATTTTAAACCATGGATGTATTGACTGGAAGTCGATCAACTCTAACTACATGAATCGATCCTCTTGGACGCCAACAAAGTGTTGATGTGGGAACGACAAACCTCTCTTTCTGGCTTACTAAGTAAAAATAAAGGCTTTCAGGCCTTTAAAACAACTATTGTGTTCTTTACTGCTTGCATTTTAAAAGTTTTTTTTCTTCTCAGTACAGAAAAAAATGGGAAAAGAGATTGGAGAAAACATGTACTAAAAAGTGTTTGCAATATCTTAAGTTCCTTAAAGAATCCGCCCAAGACTCTTCAAGAAGTGTTCTTTGGAGGATTAAACTTGCATGTTGACTTGATCAAGAACATGCGATAGAATAATTTTCGTTTCGACTTGTGGCTGTACACTATTCGAAGTCACCACTTCAAGTGTCGCACGTTCTGGCCTCAAATGCTTACAATTTGTAAATTGTTTTATAAATCCATTATAATGGGTGAATTACTGACTTTTCCTTAATCGTGTAAGCCGGCAAAACGTAGGGAATAGGTCATACCTAATTTGACAATGAAAAAAAAAGACGAAATTCTAAGAAAATATATGGAAATAGTACTTGATAAACTCATTTCTAGCTTCTTTTGGTGTATGTCGGAGAAAACAGTCCACTTTCATCAGATATAGGAATTTGAACGTTACGTTTTTCGTTTGAATTTCTACGCGAACGCTTACGCTATTAATAATTTGAAAACGCTTTGCGTCCGTTTACCACATACGTTTCCACTGCGGAGTGCAATTGTGCACTGAGAAAGTCAAACAAAAAAAGTAACCTTAAGATTTCCAGCTCTGTTGAAGGCGAGCACCCCGCAACATTCAGTGAATAAATATAAATCGGGTAACGCCAAAAAGAAGGTAGAAATATCTGTACAACCGATCACACAAGAGTGCACAAAAATTCTACCAACACTTTTCTGTTTATTTCATTGGGTTCGCTAAACTTTTTATGGCATCAAAAACTTATATAGCCATTAACCGTATTGCTGCAAACATAGCATAACTGTGAACCTACATGTTTTAAACCGTATTTGTCGCCGTTTAGCAGGTCAAGTTAAACCAAGGTGACGGACTTGCTGGCGGGCAAAACGAGATTAGAAAATAAGTCATTTACCGTCACCTAGGACGGAAAAAAATGATATCAGTTTAAGGAAATATGTCATTATTTTTCACGAGATGCAAAAAAGTCTGCATTAAAGATAACAATTGCTTTAAGTTCTTCTGCCCCACATTCAGCTCACACATCTGTACCTACCAAACAAGTACTTCAGTTGAGTTTAACATTATATAAGGCTCTGAACCGTCCTTCCACTATAAATAATTTCTAGCAAGCTTATCATTACAACCGGCTTATTTACCAGCAACAAGATTAGGAATACACAGAGCCCGGCGTGGAATGAGGAACCTTCCTTACCCGGCGGCGCTGAGGAACGTTGGATCAGTAAGTTCATTTGGCGTTATTCATAATTAACTGGGCAAGAAGACTTGGAAAAAAGAAGCAATTTAGCACCTAAATGCAACACAGTTTTAGGATGCAGCTTCGGAATTATGTTTGAACTTAAAACGGCTCCCAAACGGAAAGAAGCACCTGACAGAAAGATGAGTTGCAAACGCATTTTGAGATAGGAAAAGGTAAAGATGCACAGCTGTCGAGTACAGCCTTGTCTATAAGTCATCAGACACGGTTTTCTCTTCGCGGTCGGATCGAGATCCTATCCTAAAGACGAAAGGAGAGCAAGGCAAATGGAAAATGAGCTGACGTGCGCCCTCAAACCCAACAAGCGTTCAAGTAAATTCACAAAAGGAAAGGAATAACAATTATGCTTTGGATCGCGTGCACGCTCATTTTAATCTCTGCTGTATTTTGCTCTCCGTTAAAGGTAGGAAACGCCTTGCCTAATATTAGTATTGCGAGCTAAATCACAAAGAAAAGAAATTACTCACAAATATAATGTTCATTGAGATTGTTCATTGGTTAGGATCGTCTTCGTGATTCTCGACAATATTTTTGTTTTAGTATATACCACACAAATGAATAGTGCATTTCGCGCAATCTGATTGGTTTACTCGGAGATAATTAGCAAAGTACTATTCACCTCCGAGCAGCTAAAGAGAAACAAAACGGCCTCCCGTTTAGGTTTCCGAAGAGAAAGTTATTTGAAAAAACGCTAGTTATTAAGCTTGTGTGGTATATACTAAAACAATTATTCACCGAAGTGGAGGGGAATAATGAACAATTATTGGATGAGATGTTTGTGATATCCAGGATAATCAAGGTTCCTTGACATGATTATTGTATAATCTGCAAATATGACGTCACAGGCGCTGATTTCGAAAATTCACTGTACACTTTCGGTCAATCAGGAAAGAGATAGTGAGTTCAATGTATAATAATTGTTAATTATTAACTTTTTGAAGTACCTTGCAAAAGTAACTTCAAGAGAACAATTGCTTCCGTTCTTTTTACACCAGCCACCTAACGAAGTTTGCACTAATTGGAATGATTGCCAGGAATCCGAAAGCTGCTTGCCATCAACTTTCGATATCAACGTGCGGGAGTTTAGTCAGAGACCTTTGAATCTCGAGAGTTGCTCGCCCTTGTTGTTTGTAAGCATAGAGGCTCTACGGAATTTATCAATCATCGGGTAACATTAAATCACAAAAAAAAAAAAAAACAGTTTCATTAAGGCCAGTTCAAGCTTCTTCTGCTTCTGTTCATATTAATGATGCTCCCGTCATCATCATATCTGTGCTTTTATTTTACTGGTTACGTCTGAATGCATAAAACAGGAAAGCAATTTTGTTATCAATATATGTATCATTGTTGAAATGCCGATATGATATTCGACTAACTTTAACTTTCTCCACAGCTCGGCTTGTATCATTCCTGTTCGTGCATGTCCAGATGGGGGTGCAGACGTCCGCCTTTTACAAGAAGCTTCAGCTGTGTCCCTGTTGCCACTATCGAGGACGAACAAGACTGTGAGAGTTGGGAGACGCCGTTTTCTGAGCGATAAAACAGCGAACGAACGATTTCCCCTTTTAAACTGAAATTTTGTTCTCGTTTTCAAGAAGATATTTTCCAATAGGTAACAACTATAAGCCTAACACTGCACCTGCAGTTACAAACTTCCCAATAACATACAATAATAACAACATCTTTATTTATCCTGGACAATTCCGTCCAAGGGGGAACGGCGCAATGAGGTTAACCGTATGTGAAGGGCAAACATGAAGGCCAGACCACAACATCGGGAACTACGTCCCCTAATCTAGCTTTACGATCAGTGTGTGGTTTCTTTAACGTCCCACTAAGTTATCATGGACAAGGGTTGTGAGACGGGACCCACGGTTATATCTTCCATATCCGAGAAGATTAGAAAGTCCAACTATTTGCAGATGTCATTACAAAGGCCGCACTTTCTCCTCACTTATTTATAGACCCTTAGTGTTGGTACTGCTGGGGTTTGAACCCAAGACCTTCCGCACGGTAGTGTGCACGGTAGTTCGGTGCTATACCAACTGAGCTAACCGGTCGGTGATTAAATATACACCGCTGATCTGTAGCACTATTGTAAGGGTGTTATGATAAACAAAAAAAATAATAAAATAACTCTTAATGAAGATCGAAATATTTATAGTGGTCTCTGTTGTGGAAATTATGGCTTTTGGTACAAAGATTGAGATCAGCTACTGATCGCTTTGAGAGGATTTTTTTGCTTTGTTTCCATGATTCCATTTTTCAACAGGTGTTTTTGAAATATAGAAAAGTTGTGGCCCCATTCAAATCCATCCAATCACTTCAATTATTATACTGTTAATTGAATCAACAACAAAATGCTCGAGTCTGATTGGACCTAAATTTGGCTGGTGCAGCTCCAAACTGTCCGACCTGACCTGCCCGATTATAAGAAGCTTGTAATCGGACGGTTCAAATCGGACAATAAAACAGCCAATGAAAATTAAGCACTATAAATGCCACTAGACAATGAAATTTAACTACCCAGCTCATGCGAGCCAATCAAAATCATGGAAAATTTCTTATATGAGCAGTTTGCCAAAGGTCAACTTGAAAACAAAAATGGTCGAGATTAACTGATCCAATGAATTTTCTTCAGATAAATATTTCATTTCTGAGTTTCTCGCATTTTGTTATTGGCTCGATAAATCGGTAATCGGGATTCTTGCAGAGCAATTCGGGGGAAATAAGTGAATTGTTCAAAGTACTTATGTCAAAGTTAATGGATGTCCTAGAGGAGAGATAAATGCCTCTCATTCCAAACAGAGCTTTGATATCTATATTTCAACGAACGGATTAACATGAAGCTTGAGTAGATAGCGCGTGGGAATTCAAAGGGATTGTGCCTCCCGCTCATTGACTTTCTTCTTTTACTTCCGCTTCCGGAAGTTGTTTGTTTCGTCGTTAGAGATTGATTAAGGTTATTGCCAAGGGCCACGCGCTTTATAGTTTTTGATTTTTGTTTGAGCGAGTTAAGTGAAAAATAAAAAACAAAACTGAACCAGCGAGTGAAGTATGTTTCTTTTCGTCGCCGCAGTGACATTTGGTCCTTCGAGACGAATTCTTCCATTTATACCACCATCATGACCACCTTGATTTGACAGCAACGTTTGCTCCTTGAGGGTCAAATGTAGGAATTTCCTGTGTTAAATTTGCAATGGGAATAAGACCTTCGCTTTCTGTGCCAGTTACGACTGTGTCTCCATCACTAGGATCACTCAAACGAAACTCTTTCAGTGCTTTGACGGCTAATTTGCTCACTGCATCTTGAGTAGACTTTCTTGATTCACCCGTTTCTCTCTACCCTCGAGATCCCGGCTTTTTCTTTTGCCGACTTTTCCTTCTGTGTCGTTAACGCCGCTTACGTCTCGACTGTCGGCCATTTTTTGCGTTTAAAGAAACAACCTTAAATCAGAGAATGGCATGCAAAGTCGACCCTGGACGATGTCGACAAGGATTAAATAAGCAAGTTGAGCCGAAAGGACACAGGTAACCCTTACAGAGTGACATGGTACTTACAGCATAGGTTCGTGATCAACCCGAAGAAACCTTATCGTCTCAGGAAAGTGTACGATGCGTCAGCAAAATTCATGGGACAGAGTTTGAATGAGAAGATCTTCACAAGACCAAATCTCTTATCGTCCTATTTGGAGTTTTGCTCAGGTTTCGCGGTGGGAGAATTGCAATGGCTGCTGATTTGAAAGAAATGTACCACATGTTATACCCCCTGAGATGGACAAGCCAGCAAAGAGTTTCTTGTGGAGGGAATCCTCTAATGAAGAACCGAGTGTATATCAATTTGAGAGGTCAGTCCTTGGAGAAGTGCGCACCGTCAAGAGCGAACTACAAAATGAGATGCAATGCAGATGAAAACGGAAAGACCTCCCGCTGGGCGCGAAAGCAGTCTAGAAGGATTTTTACATGGATGATGGCCTGCCATCTACAGATTCACGAGAAGGAGCTGTTGAAATGCAGAAACAGATGACAAAATTATTACTTCGTGAGGATTTTGCACCTTCACAAATGGCTGACAAATGACCCAGAGATCCTTACTCTAGTACTATTTCTGAACAAGAAAGGTCACCGCGGTTCCTTGAGACGAGTAATAATAAGTTGCTAACAGACATGGCATTTGGCATCACATGGGATGCTCAGGAAAATGTGCTCAAGTTCGCTGGACCCAAAGGTGACCTGGGATATAAAAGAGAGCACAAGAGACCCGTAGTGAAATCTTGTTTACTAGAGGGAGCGGAAGGTTTTTTCTCGACGGTGGGCGGGGATGTGCCTTCCGCTTATTGACTATTTTTATTTTCTTCCGCTTCCGGAAGTTGCTTGTTTCGTTGTTAGGGATTGATCGACAGTTAAGGTTGTTACCAAGGGCTACGTGCTTTATATTTTTTTGAGTTTTGTGTGAGCGAGTTTAGTAAAAAATAAAAACAAAACCGAACCAGCCTGTGAAGTGTGTTTCTTTGCGTCGCCGCTGCGACAGGAATCATGGGAGTACTGAAAAACTCACACATCAAAATGCAATCATTGAGACAGTGTTTTTTTCAATTTTTCCAAAAGAAGGGCGCTAGGAAGATAGAGCTCATTGTAGAACGCTACAGACCACTTACCACGGTGCATAGAGAAAGGTCATCCTGTGAAACCTGATCGAAAAAAAAAAATGATGCTGAGATAGAATTTACAGGTTACCTCACCGATACCAGCCAATTCTCTTTTTCTGAAAGACTTCCCTGTTGTCTACTTTTAAAATTATATGCAGTTTTGTTACATGCGCTGACGTTCAAGAGGAGAAGTGGCGTAAAGAGAAAGAAAAGCAAGAAACCCAAATTAATATACATGAGCTAAAAACTAATTGACCTTAAAAATACCCCGACCCAGCTAGGAGTCGAACCTGGAATCCCTTGATTTGTAGTCATATACCTTATCCATTGGCCCACTGAGTCTTTTAAGAATTTAGAGCCTGATGTTGCAAAATTCTGTGTTGAGCGTTAACAGGTGGTTTCAAAAAAAGGCTCTTGTTGAGCTTGAATTAACACTCTTGCACTCATGCACGGTTTGTAGTCAGGAAAGTTCACTATTAAGTGATCACTGGTCAGTAGAAGAAAAGATAAAAAAATTAAATAGTTGTGTATACCGTGTACCTTTCTTCTTTCCCAGAAAGTCAGTGTAAGACATAAATGTTTTGTTCATAAGTTGAGGTAACAAACTGAAAATAAAACAGAACGTACCCTTGCTAACTCGCTGTGAACAGTTGGTGAGGATAGTAGTTTTAGAGGCAAAAGGCGCTTTTGTAGAGATTGGTACTGAAGACCGATACAGAATTTTAAAATTGTAGGCGCCGGAATTCATCGTTCATTTTGATTGTATATACATATTGTTGTTTTGTGCTAATATTTTTTTATCATGCAGTATCGAGTTATGTTATTTCGAGCTAATTAGTCTGTTTTTACATATTTGTTTGCGCGTACCAGTCATTTCCTATTATATATGTTTACTCATGTACATATTCACTTGTGCATTCCGTTGCGGAGTGTTTTTCTGGTGTTCAAGTAAAATTTGCATAGCGGTCTCTATATAGTTTTTTTTTCGTGGCATAAGTTTCTTTTTGCATAGCGGATACACACATCAAATGAATTTTATTTTCCTTATCGTCGCGTCATGATCAGTAGTGTGAATTTGTTCTTCAGCTGCCGTGTTCGCCGTCATAGATCGTCAGGTAAGTTTATTATATCTTCCCTATTGCATTTCATTTCATATCACTGTTAAGTTATTCAATGTTAATTCCTCGCGAAGCGAGGTTACTAATCGTGTCGGTTCCGGTCAGACCACGTGGCTCGCAAGCCCGAGTAAATCGAGCCGAGAGTTTTTATATATGTATATATATATATTTATATATATGTTTATATATATCTATATTTTAAAGGTGTCCGTTCGCAGGCCAGGTTACCTGGCAATAGTAACGCACTTGAGAACGCTGAATTTCCGCCATTATTCGGTGATGCCTTTTTGAAAGTAATGTAAATTTTGTGGAAACCGATTTCACTCGTCCTGGAAGTAAATCCCAGCAAGGTGATCTCCAAGATATTCAAGAAATATTAGCACGAGATCGTCGCCGAGTAAGTTCGAATACCGTGAAAATCAACACGAGGAAAGCACGACTCAAAGCAGGGATAGAGAAACGACAGCAGGGAGAATAACAACAGAAATCGCAGCCAAGACAACAACTGCTCGCTCCAGAAAAAGGCAAACGAAACAGCAGGGAAAAGGACCAGGAATTCAATCAAGTTAGTTTTGAATTTGAATGTGTTATTGATAGAAATACAGGACATGAGTGAACGATTACATAACGAAATATATTGGTGTACTACAGTTAGCAAAACGACTTAGAAGGGACACCGAGTAAGAACGACTTCAACGATTGGAGATGTCTCTGGAAAATAATTCTATTAGTCTAAAACCGGAATCGGAAGACGACCAACAGATTACAAGAGAATGTAAATAGGTATTTTTCATAATAAAACGATAGCGTTTCCAGTTTGAAGTAATTTCCAACACAGAGAGTTGCAGTTGTTATAGCAATCATTTATAACGATGTGATCTGATATCATTGCAACAGTGAAAATATTGTAAATTTTCTTGATCTAGCAGTTATGTTAAACATTTTCAACAGAATGTATACCCTGTGTCACTATAAAGTACTGGTTCTGCAATATTATCAGTGATCAATGTGATCATTTTAAAATAAAGCAAATGTGATTACTGAATTCTGAGTAGTATTTCTCTTTGCTATATATATATATATATGTATGTATTCTCTGATTGAAAGGTTTCAATAATATTGTGTAGAGACAAGTTTCATAGCCTTTTCACAATGGGTCAGTTTTACCTTAGAGTGCAATGACCCCCCCCCCCTGATAATATTGCTATCTAGAACCCCTGCCCTTTTTTCACAAATGAAATGTTAATTCAAGCCTTAATTTGCAAAGTTAGACATAACATATTAACTTTGTTACTTTCTGCCGTTTACTTTATTTTTATGTCAAATATCAATATTTCATAACAACCACAACATGCAATTAACCTTTTACATTGGAAAAACTTTATAAAGAAGAAAATAAATTTTGTAATGCCAAAATGTTTATGATCTTTCTCATATATTCATTGCAAGTGTGCTGTATGTAGTAACAAGTGTTTCAAGTTTCCTAAATGCCCTATGCTTTCAATAATGATTTTCCACACAAACTTTCTAGACAAATGACTGCACTAGATTCTAAGCCTTTAAGAAGAAATGGTATTGTTTGGAGCTGTTTTGATTACTACCACCTCTGATGGAAAGCCTATTAAGAAGATTTTTGTATTGCTTTTAGTAGTAGAGTAACAATAACTTTACCAAGATTAAGACATGAATCCCACCCCATAAAAATATATTATGTTTAACATAAAAAATATAACAATAATAATATCAATACCAGTAATAATAATAGTAATGATAATAATAATGATAATAATATAATGATAGTTCTTCTCGTTACTATATGTCATTGGTTACAGTTCAATACCTCTGGCTGCCATGACTTTTTCGATGAAATACCGTCCTTATATTAAATCTTTCTTCTGCAGTTTTTATAATAGAAATTTTCATATATTCAAAATAATGTACTATTCTATGGTTGGGTATGGATATTTTGCCTGTTTCTGTAACAGCACAATTAAACTTTCATGTGGTATATACTTTTGACTGATTGATGTTGATTTCACATTATTTTTTTACAGGAGTACGTAGTGCAGCAATCTTTTTGAACATATTAAGATTTCAATAACTCTTTCTTACATGTATTGTTTTTATGATATGACCTAAAAATAGCACAACCACATACTATACAGTGGGCACTCACTATTACCAAACCTTTATTCAAAGCTTTTGTAGAATCCAATTGTTTTACCCCCAACTTGTTGATATGGCATCTCTTTTGAGGGAAGAGGAATTTTTCTATCTACCACTGGGGGTACCATTGCAACTGGAAAGAGTACACACATTAAAACATGCACTATTCATAATGCTCTCAATTGTGGTTACCCGGGAATGAAATAATGACTGCAGTAGACAATAAAATATCTAATCAGAAGATTCTTCTTACAATGAATCTCATGCAATTATAACCAAAAAAACATAAACAAAAAATAATTGGAGCGTTCAGCTCATCCTCTGTGTAAGAACATATTGTGTTCAAAAGTGATGTACAACAAAGAAGACAAAGCAGTAGAGACTAAGAAAATAAAACTAAAGAAAAAAAACACAGGTTTTTACACCGTGGTAAACACAAGCATTCATATCAACTCTTCAAGATTTCACCTGCAAAAGATTTACAATCATTTTCAATTTGTGTTAAGTGAATATTATTGTGATACTTCATCGACTCTGTATTCCCTGTCAAGATAATAAATAATTTTACGTCTATTCCCTCTGGTGCAATCTCAGTGGCAGTGAAAGAGCTAAATGAAGGTCAATTTTTAAGCACTGTGTTGAGCGGTATACTGATCATGTAATTTGCACCAGGTGTCACTAATTGTGTACCAAACACAGCATAAGAAATAAAATAATGGGGATTACGCTAATATAAAAAATAAAATATATAATATAAAAAAAAATAAAGAATAAAATATGAAAGCATTGTGACTTCTTCAAAAACTAGCTTCGCGAGGTTTTTGCGGGAGTCGTATTTCTAGTTTTACTTCTATTCCCTCTGGTGCAATCTCAGTGGCAGTGAAAGAACTAAATGAAGGTCAATTTTTAAGCACTGTGTTGACCGGTATACTGGTCATGTAATTTTCACCAGGTGTCACTAATTTTGTACCAAACATAGCATAACAAATAAAATAATGGGGATTACGCTGATATAAAAAATATAAAATAAAATATAAAAGCATTGTGACTTCTTCAAAAACTAGCTTCGCGAGGTTTTTGCGGGAGTCGTATTTCTAGTTATATATATGTTTATTCCTCGCGAAGCGAGGCCGAAGGCCGAGCGTAGCGAGGTTACTAATCGTGTCGGTTCCGGTCAGACCACGTGGCTCGCAAGCCCGAGTAAATCGAGCCGAGAGTTTTTATATATGTATATATATATATTTATATATATGTTTATATATATCTATATTTTAAAGGTGTCCGTTCGCAGGCCAGGTTACCTGGCAATAGTAACGCACTTGAGAACGCTGAATTTCCGCCATTATTCGGTGATGCCTTTTTGAAAGTAATGTAAATTTTGTGGAAACCGATTTCACTCGTCCTGGAAGTAAATCCCAGCAAGGTGATCTCCAAGATATTCAAGAAATATTAGCACGAGATCGTCGCCGAGTAAGTTCGAATACCGTGAAAATCAACACGAGGAAAGCACGACTCAAAGCAGGGATAGAGAAACGACAGCAGGGAGAATAACAACAGAAATCGCAGCCAAGACAACAACTGCTCGCTCCAGAAAAAGGCAAACGAAACAGCAGGGAAAAGGACCAGGAATTCAATCAAGTTAGTTTTGAATTTGAATGTGTTATTGATAGAAATACAGGACATGAGTGAACGATTACATAACGAAATATATTGGTGTACTACAGTTAGCAAAACGACTTAGAAGGGACACCGAGTAAGAACGACTTCAACGATTGGAGATGTCTCTGGAAAATAATTCTATTAGTCTAAAACCGGAATCGGAAGACGACCAACAGATTACAAGAGAATGTAAATAGGTATTTTTCATAATAAAACGATAGCGTTTCCAGTTTGAAGTAATTTCCAACACAGAGAGTTGCAGTTGTTATAGCAATCATTTATAACGATGTGATCTGATATCATTGCAACAGTGAAAATATTGTAAATTTTCTTGATCTAGCAGTTATGTTAAACATTTTCAACAGAATGTATACCCTGTGTCACTATAAAGTACTGGTTCTGCAATATTATCAGTGATCAATGTGATCATTTTAAAATAAAGCAAATGTGATTACTGAATTCTGAGTAGTATTTCTCTTTGCTATATATATATATATATGTATGTATTCTCTGATTGAAAGGTTTCAATAATATTGTGTAGAGACAAGTTTCATAGCCTTTTCACAATGGGTCAGTTTTACCTTAGAGTGCAATGACCCCCCCCCCCCCTGATAATATTGCTATCTAGAACCCCTGCCCTTTTTTCACAAATGAAATGTTAATTCAAGCCTTAATTTGCAAAGTTAGACATAACATATTAACTTTGTTACTTTCTGCCGTTTACTTTATTTTTATGTCAAATATCAATATTTCATAACAACCACAACATGCAATTAACCTTTTACATTGGAAAAACTTTATAAAGAAGAAAATAAATTTTGTAATGCCAAAATGTTTATGATCTTTCTCATATATTCATTGCAAGTGTGCTGTATGTAGTAACAAGTGTTTCAAGTTTCCTAAATGCCCTATGCTTTCAATAATGATTTTCCACACAAACTTTCTAGACAAATGACTGCACTAGATTCTAAGCCTTTAAGAAGAAATGGTATTGTTTGGAGCTGTTTTGATTACTACCACCTCTGATGGAAAGCCTATTAAGAAGATTTTTGTATTGCTTTTAGTAGTAGAGTAACAATAACTTTACCAAGATTAAGACATGAATCCCACCCCATAAAAATATATTATGTTTAACATAAAAAATATAACAATAATAATATCAATACCAGTAATAATAATAGTAATGATAATAATAATGATAATAATATAATGATAGTTCTTCTCGTTACTATATGTCATTGGTTACAGTTCAATACCTCTGGCTGCCATGACTTTTTCGATGAAATACCGTCCTTATATTAAATCTTTCTTCTGCAGTTTTTATAATAGAAATTTTCATATATTCAAAATAATGTACTATTCTATGGTTGGGTATGGATATTTTGCCTGTTTCTGTAACAGCACAATTAAACTTTCATGTGGTATATACTTTTGACTGATTGATGTTGATTTCACATTATTTTTTTACAGGAGTACGTAGTGCAGCAATCTTTTTGAACATATTAAGATTTCAATAACTCTTTCTTACATGTATTGTTTTTATGATATGACCTAAAAATAGCACAACCACATACTATACAGTGGGCACTCACTATTACCAAACCTTTATTCAAAGCTTTTGTAGAATCCAATTGTTTTACCCCCAACTTGTTGATATGGCATCTCTTTTGAGGGAAGAGGAATTTTTCTATCTACCACTGGGGGTACCATTGCAACTGGAAAGAGTACACACATTAAAACATGCACTATTCATAATGCTCTCAATTGTGGTTACCCGGGAATGAAATAATGACTGCAGTAGACAATAAAATATCTAATCAGAAGATTCTTCTTACAATGAATCTCATGCAATTATAACCAAAAAAACATAAACAAAAAATAATTGGAGCGTTCAGCTCATCCTCTGTGTAAGAACATATTGTGTTCAAAAGTGATGTACAACAAAGAAGACAAAGCAGTAGAGACTAAGAAAATAAAACTAAAGAAAAAAAACACAGGTTTTTACACCGTGGTAAACACAAGCATTCATATCAACTCTTCAAGATTTCACCTGCAAAAGATTTACAATCATTTTCAATTTGTGTTAAGTGAATATTATTGTGATACTTCATCGACTCTGTATTCCCTGTCAAGATAATAAATAATTTTACGTCTATTCCCTCTGGTGCAATCTCAGTGGCAGTGAAAGAGCTAAATGAAGGTCAATTTTTAAGCACTGTGTTGAGCGGTATACTGATCATGTAATTTGCACCAGGTGTCACTAATTGTGTACCAAACACAGCATAAGAAATAAAATAATGGGGATTACGCTAATATAAAAAATAAAATATATAATATAAAAAAAAATAAAGAATAAAATATGAAAGCATTGTGACTTCTTCAAAAACTAGCTTCGCGAGGTTTTTGCGGGAGTCGTATTTCTAGTTTTACTTCTATTCCCTCTGGTGCAATCTCAGTGGCAGTGAAAGAACTAAATGAAGGTCAATTTTTAAGCACTGTGTTGACCGGTATACTGGTCATGTAATTTTCACCAGGTGTCACTAATTTTGTACCAAACATAGCATAACAAATAAAATAATGGGGATTACGCTGATATAAAAAATATAAAATAAAATATAAAAGCATTGTGACTTCTTCAAAAACTAGCTTCGCGAGGTTTTTGCGGGAGTCGTATTTCTAGTTATATATATGTTTATTCCTCGCGAAGCGAGGCCGAAGGCCGAGCGTAGCGAGGTTACTAATCGTGTCGGTTCCGGTCAGACCACGTGGCTCGCAAGCCCGAGTAAATCGAGCCGAGAGTTTTTATATATGTATATATATATATTTATATATATGTTTATATATATCTATATTTTAAAGGTGTCCGTTCGCAGGCCAGGTTACCTGGCAATAGTAACGCACTTGAGAACGCTGAATTTCCGCCATTATTCGGTGATGCCTTTTTGAAAGTAATGTAAATTTTGTGGAAACCGATTTCACTCGTCCTGGAAGTAAATCCCAGCAAGGTGATCTCCAAGATATTCAAGAAATATTAGCACGAGATCGTCGCCGAGTAAGTTCGAATACCGTGAAAATCAACACGAGGAAAGCACGACTCAAAGCAGGGATAGAGAAACGACAGCAGGGAGAATAACAACAGAAATCGCAGCCAAGACAACAACTGCTCGCTCCAGAAAAAGGCAAACGAAACAGCAGGGAAAAGGACCAGGAATTCAATCAAGTTAGTTTTGAATTTGAATGTGTTATTGATAGAAATACAGGACATGAGTGAACGATTACATAACGAAATATATTGGTGTACTACAGTTAGCAAAACGACTTAGAAGGGACACCGAGTAAGAACGACTTCAACGATTGGAGATGTCTCTGGAAAATAATTCTATTAGTCTAAAACCGGAATCGGAAGACGACCAACAGATTACAAGAGAATGTAAATAGGTATTTTTCATAATAAAACGATAGCGTTTCCAGTTTGAAGTAATTTCCAACACAGAGAGTTGCAGTTGTTATAGCAATCATTTATAACGATGTGATCTGATATCATTGCAACAGTGAAAATATTGTAAATTTTCTTGATCTAGCAGTTATGTTAAACATTTTCAACAGAATGTATACCCTGTGTCACTATAAAGTACTGGTTCTGCAATATTATCAGTGATCAATGTGATCATTTTAAAATAAAGCAAATGTGATTACTGAATTCTGAGTAGTATTTCTCTTTGCTATATATATATATATATGTATGTATTCTCTGATTGAAAGGTTTCAATAATATTGTGTAGAGACAAGTTTCATAGCCTTTTCACAATGGGTCAGTTTTACCTTAGAGTGCAATGACCCCCCCCCCCCCCTGATAATATTGCTATCTAGAACCCCTGCCCTTTTTTCACAAATGAAATGTTAATTCAAGCCTTAATTTGCAAAGTTAGACATAACATATTAACTTTGTTACTTTCTGCCGTTTACTTTATTTTTATGTCAAATATCAATATTTCATAACAACCACAACATGCAATTAACCTTTTACATTGGAAAAACTTTATAAAGAAGAAAATAAATTTTGTAATGCCAAAATGTTTATGATCTTTCTCATATATTCATTGCAAGTGTGCTGTATGTAGTAACAAGTGTTTCAAGTTTCCTAAATGCCCTATGCTTTCAATAATGATTTTCCACACAAACTTTCTAGACAAATGACTGCACTAGATTCTAAGCCTTTAAGAAGAAATGGTATTGTTTGGAGCTGTTTTGATTACTACCACCTCTGATGGAAAGCCTATTAAGAAGATTTTTGTATTGCTTTTAGTAGTAGAGTAACAATAACTTTACCAAGATTAAGACATGAATCCCACCCCATAAAAATATATTATGTTTAACATAAAAAATATAACAATAATAATATCAATACCAGTAATAATAATAGTAATGATAATAATAATGATAATAATATAATGATAGTTCTTCTCGTTACTATATGTCATTGGTTACAGTTCAATACCTCTGGCTGCCATGACTTTTTCGATGAAATACCGTCCTTATATTAAATCTTTCTTCTGCAGTTTTTATAATAGAAATTTTCATATATTCAAAATAATGTACTATTCTATGGTTGGGTATGGATATTTTGCCTGTTTCTGTAACAGCACAATTAAACTTTCATGTGGTATATACTTTTGACTGATTGATGTTGATTTCACATTATTTTTTTACAGGAGTACGTAGTGCAGCAATCTTTTTGAACATATTAAGATTTCAATAACTCTTTCTTACATGTATTGTTTTTATGATATGACCTAAAAATAGCACAACCACATACTATACAGTGGGCACTCACTATTACCAAACCTTTATTCAAAGCTTTTGTAGAATCCAATTGTTTTACCCCCAACTTGTTGATATGGCATCTCTTTTGAGGGAAGAGGAATTTTTCTATCTACCACTGGGGGTACCATTGCAACTGGAAAGAGTACACACATTAAAACATGCACTATTCATAATGCTCTCAATTGTGGTTACCCGGGAATGAAATAATGACTGCAGTAGACAATAAAATATCTAATCAGAAGATTCTTCTTACAATGAATCTCATGCAATTATAACCAAAAAAACATAAACAAAAAATAATTGGAGCGTTCAGCTCATCCTCTGTGTAAGAACATATTGTGTTCAAAAGTGATGTACAACAAAGAAGACAAAGCAGTAGAGACTAAGAAAATAAAACTAAAGAAAAAAAACACAGGTTTTTACACCGTGGTAAACACAAGCATTCATATCAACTCTTCAAGATTTCACCTGCAAAAGATTTACAATCATTTTCAATTTGTGTTAAGTGAATATTATTGTGATACTTCATCGACTCTGTATTCCCTGTCAAGATAATAAATAATTTTACGTCTATTCCCTCTGGTGCAATCTCAGTGGCAGTGAAAGAGCTAAATGAAGGTCAATTTTTAAGCACTGTGTTGAGCGGTATACTGATCATGTAATTTGCACCAGGTGTCACTAATTGTGTACCAAACACAGCATAAGAAATAAAATAATGGGGATTACGCTAATATAAAAAATAAAATATATAATATAAAAAAAAATAAAGAATAAAATATGAAAGCATTGTGACTTCTTCAAAAACTAGCTTCGCGAGGTTTTTGCGGGAGTCGTATTTCTAGTTTTACTTCTATTCCCTCTGGTGCAATCTCAGTGGCAGTGAAAGAACTAAATGAAGGTCAATTTTTAAGCACTGTGTTGACCGGTATACTGGTCATGTAATTTTCACCAGGTGTCACTAATTTTGTACCAAACATAGCATAACAAATAAAATAATGGGGATTACGCTGATATAAAAAATATAAAATAAAATATAAAAGCATTGTGACTTCTTCAAAAACTAGCTTCGCGAGGTTTTTGCGGGAGTCGTATTTCTAGTTATATATATGTTTATTCCTCGCGAAGCGAGGCCGAAGGCCGAGCGTAGCGAGGTTACTAATCGTGTCGGTTCCGGTCAGACCACGTGGCTCGCAAGCCCGAGTAAATCGAGCCGAGAGTTTTTATATATGTATATATATATATTTATATATATGTTTATATATATCTATATTTTAAAGGTGTCCGTTCGCAGGCCAGGTTACCTGGCAATAGTAACGCACTTGAGAAGGAAGTCCTTAGATAACAACGACCGAAACCAGGTTGAGCCTGCGATACCAAAAACGTCATGCGGTCTTGCCCATAGTTTTGTACCAAAATGGCACTCAGAGGAACCGTTCTGCCACGCTAGTGTTGCAGAGCTGTGAAGTTGCACATGCATGTACAAGATTAAAAAAGGTAAGTCTATTCAACGAATAAAAGGAGTTTTTTCCTGATCCATCCATGACTTTGCCGTAATAATAATATTTGCTTCAAAGTCGAAATATTTGACAGAAAGAGTGAACCTGGTTCAGGTCGTTGTTATACGATTAACAACGACCTGGACCAGGTTTGAAAAACAAAGGGGTATCACATCAAAATATTTGAGAAAAAGTCACGATACGTTTTTATGAACTTGAAGCCTCTTAGTCAAGATATAGACATACAAATAAATGCATAAAGACGTGAAATTCTTCGTTTGGTACATTGTATTTAATACTCTGTCTTGTCACTGGCTGAACCCACACTTAATAAACAATATCATTGCATGAGGTTTTCGAGATATCCGGAATAATAATATAATAATAATATTGTTTTATTATACATTGTTTTGAAGAAAATAACAACAAACATATCGTTGCAAGGAACCTAAATTGATTAATATTATTGTTATTGGAAACCATGCATTGCATGCACAGCCTACCGATTAGTCAGTTATCTGCAGCAGATATAACTGAGTAATCTGTATGTAGCAACATTGACCTTGATTATACCTAACCTTGCAACAACCACTAGTTAAGAATAATTAAGCTTAATTAATATAAATAGAAACAATTTTCTGTTAATAATTATTTACTTTCCTTTTTAATGACTTCTGAACAAGGAAACTCAACTAAACTGACAAGTTGATAGCACTTGTGCTTTGTAAGTTTCTTTTCGTTTGTGGTTAATAATTCCTCAAACTAATTACTAAACCATAACAAAAATACAAACACAATCAATGATTCATGCATGTTTGGAGATTGGGTTAAAATTTTATCATTAATGCATCCTGAATAATTTGTGGAGGATTATTTCATTAATATTACACATGAGGAAATATTTTATGGATGTATCTATGAAACAATTTGAAGTTTACCAGGAATATGTTGCTGTGTCAAGGCTCTTTCTAGTGTTCTATCTTGTGTCAAAACACTGTGTCTCATATTTTACAGATAACATAGACTAAAGAGTAACCTGGCAACCACTTCAATTCTTTGCTACAATGAGTAGTCAATATTGCTCCTTTAATACAGGGCATGTTTCCATAGTACTCATACCATATTGTTTTCTCCACTTTTTTGCATGCCAATTATGTGATATGTTTTGACCAGTTTTAGTACTCTTAGATGAAACCTTGCAATATTTGGTCGTGAACTTTTCCTTGCATTAAAGGCACGTCATCCTATTAAAAAGAATATAAAAGGTGAAATAAAATAATTTGTTTACAAAAGCCTTTGGTTTGTGTTATGATACAGGTATACTTGCCCCACAAAACCTTCTCCGTGGCCAACATCAAGCCCGCCATTTTGGTACAAAACTATAGGCAAGACTTCATTACGTTTTTGGTATCGCAGGCTCAACCTGGTTTTGGTTGTTGTTATCTAAAGACTTCCCTAAGAATGCAGTCTTTCTTCTAGAAGTTTTGCCAGCTAGTGCAGAGAATAATTGTAACGATGCAAGTAAATAAAATTATGTAAAATTGTTAATAAAATGAACTGAACATCGTATCCTTGTGCGAGTTCCTTCTTGTAGCCTCGCTCGTTGTTATTTAAGAATACTATGAGGAATATTTAAATAACAACAACTTGGACCAGGTTTGGAAGGGTAGGGTGGGTGGGTTGAGGTCTACAACAGTTTTTTATGTCTGTGGCTATTCGGTTGTATCTTACTGGGATTCTATGAAGTCATCTGCTGATTGCGCCTTCTACAAGAATCTCAGGTAATTAACAAGTGTTTTAGTGCCTATCTTTCACAGTGATAATTTAGTTTTTGTGCTTTTTAAGACAAACAGCAACAAAAATATTTTCCTCCATCATTGTAAGAGTTTTTTGATGGAAGAAAGTGTCAAACGAGGAAAAACCTTCCTGGAAGAACAATGGCTGAATCAATATCCACAGGTATCACTGTGCATAAAACTGTGTCATGGTATCATCAGTCTGAAATAAAACTTTTATACGGTTCAAAAGGACAGAACACGAATCTTGTGGGTAATAATACTTATATATTTTTTCCAGGATATACCAAAACAGTAAACAATGCCTATGATTGTGGCATGTTTGTTTGCATGGTAAGTTTTGACCACTATGTTGACTGCCTTGGAACGACTCAGAAATGAATACAAGGCCATAATGAAATTAAATTATTATTGTTTACACTTTTAGTTTGCTGAATTCTTGAACAAAGGGGATCTCCCCACATTTAAACAAGCAAGTATCGTAACACAAACCAAAGGCTTTTGTAAACAAATTATTTTATTTCACCTTTTATATTCTTTTTAATAGGATGACATGCCTTCAATGCAAGAAAAAGTTCACGACCAAATATTGCAAGGTTTCATCTAAGAGTACTAAAACTGGTCAAAACATATCACATAATTGGCATGCAAAAAAGTGGAGAAAACAATATGGTATGAGTACTATGGAAACATGCCCTGTATTAAAGGAGCAATATTGACTACTCATTGTATCAAAGAATTGAAGTGGTTGCCAGGTTACTCTTTAGTCTATGTTATCTGTAAAATATGAGACACGGTGTTTTGACACAAGATAGAACACTAGAAAGAGCCTTGACACAGCAACATATTCCTGGTAAACTTCAAATTGTTTCATAGATACATCCATAAAATATTTCCTCATGTGTAATATTAATGAAATAATCCTCCACAAATTATTCAGGATGCATTAATGATAAAATTTTAACCCAATCTCCAAACATGCATGAATCATTGATTGTGTTTGTATTTTTGTTATGGTTTAGTAATTAGTTTGAGGAATTATTAACCACAAACGAAAAGAAACTTACAAAGCACAAGTGCTATCAACTTGTCAGTTTAGTTGAGTTTCCTTGTTCAGAAGTCATTAAAAAGGAAAGTAAATAATTATTAACAGAAAATTGTTTCTATTTATATTAATTAAGCTTAATTATTCTTAACTAGTGGTTGTTGCAAGGTTAGGTATAATCAAGGTCAATGTTGCTACATACAGATTACTCAGTTATATCTGCTGCAGATAACTGACTAATCGGTAGGCTGTGCATGCAATGCATGGTTTCCAATAACAATAATATTAATCAATTTAGGTTCCTTGCAACGATATGTTTGTTGTTATTTTCTTCAAAACAATGTATAATAAAACAATATTATTATTATATTATTATTCCGGATATCTCGAAAACCTCATGCAATGATATTGTTTATTAAGTGTGGGTTCAGCCAGTGACAAGACAGAGTATTAAATACAATGTACCAAACGAAGAATTTCACGTCTTTATGCATTTATTTGTATGTCTATATCTTGACTAAGAGGCTTCAAGTTCATAAAAACGTATCGTGACTTTTTCTCAAATATTTTGATGTGATACCCCTTTGTTTTTCAAACCTGGTCCAGGTCGTTGTTAATCGTATAAGTAGTATGTTACAGGGATTATAACCCGTTTTTTTGGTGTTTTTTTTGATTTTCGGTTTATTTTTTTCGGTTTATTTTTTAGGTTTATTAAATTTTTAAGTTTCCGGTAAGTTTTTACACAAATTTTATCAATAATTTATGTATGAATTATGAAAAAAATGAATTATAGTTTAAAGATTTGAAAAAATTATTAAATATGGACCAATTAAAAGATTTTGAATTAAAACAAATTGTAAAAGAATTGAGAATACCTCGTTGGTCTCGTTTACGTAAAGCGGAAAAAATTGCAGTATTGAGAGAAATGGGAATTAATACAGTTGAAGATTTGAAAAATTACAGACAAAGACTTAGAAAATCGTTATTTAGTTCATTCAAAGATTTATTGGGAAATGCTAGCAATTCCGTTACGAGCGGTATTAAAAAATTTTCAGATTTGATTATAACTTACATACCAGAACCCATAAAAAATATTATAAATCGCGCATTTAATGAAGAAGAAGAAGATGAAGAAGAAGATGAAGAAGGAGAGGAAGAAGAAGAAGATTATTTAACTGCAGAAGAAGGAGAGGAAGATTATGAGAAAAAAGGCGATAAAACAAAAAAACATAAAAGAAAAAGAACAATATCACTTAGAATATTACCAATAATACAGACTGAAAATGAAGAAATCATTCAAAATATCACCGAAAGAGATGAAAATATTTTTCAAATTAGGAGAGATCTAGATAATAATTTATCAGAAATTATTTATAATGAATTGGAACCACAAATAGAAATGCGTTCAAGAATTGTTATCAGTTTTGCTGCTTTAATTCATAGAGGGAATGGAGAAATAGCTTATCACTTTCATACATTTAGGGGGGAGGGCTCTTTTTCTATACTTTCGGAAATAAAAGATTATATTGAGAGATGTGAGGGACAAAGATTGAGTTTGGAGGGTATTGCTTGGAGCAGGGCATACTTACCGCCATCTAAAATCATTGATAAAAAAGGTGCTCATGAAGGTAGAGTTGAATTTACAGAGGTAAAAGTAAAAGTTATTCACAGTAATGAACCTCTAATTGGGTGCGGAAAATTACCAGAAAATCTTCGTAATAAAAAATGTCTTTACGCTGTCGATGGTAAGGATGATAACTTATGTTTTTGGAGGTGTTTGGCTATTAAATTTAACATTATTGCTGAAAAAGAAAGACCTGAAAAGGACATTGAAAAACAAGCACTGAAATTGGCTAAAAATTTTTATAATAACCAAAAATTGAAAGCTTCAGAAGTTAGACCGACAAAACTTATTGATTTTGAGAAAATTGGAAAAATTTTTTCTATTAACATTAGAGTTTATGAGCAAAAAGAAAAAGAAAACAATGAAATTTGGAAACTTGTTTTTGGTAAAGGCCAGTTCAAAGAAAATTTTCCTTGTTTAAATTTAGGTCTTTATCAGGGGCATTGTTTTTTCATAAAAGATTTAGAGATACTAACCAAAAAATGGGAATGTTCAGGATGCAAACAAATATTTAACCGTCATGACTATCTTGGTGATCACGTAAAAAATAACAGTTGTAAAGGAGGAAAAACACAAGTAATATGTACTGGTAAAAAAATAAAACACATCCCCAATAACTCTGAAAAAGTTTTTTATGGTGGTAATACCCAATATAGTTATTTAGGTTGTATATGGATTGAACAACAGGCTTCTAAAATAGGGAAACACATTCATCATGCTCTATGTGGTCATGGTGGCGAAAGGTGTGTTAAAGATGAAGGTGGAAAGGAGCTTTTTTTGGTGGACGGATACGAGCCTGAGACAAATACTGTTTTTGAGTTCTATGGTTGTAAATGGCACGGTTGTCCATGTTCAGGTGGTGATAAAATTAAATATAATGAAACTATAGAAAGAGAAAAGATTATGAAAGATTTAGGGTATAATGTTGTATCGGTTTGGGAGTGTGATGAACTATTACAACCACTAAAATATAATATATATACCCAAGCTATGTATAAGAAATTAGAAAAGAAATTTATCTCGTACCCAGATTTTGTTTGTTATGATTTTGAGGCAATATTACAAAAAGAATTTCAACAGATTACTGATGATTTATCTTTTAACCAAACACATATCCCAGTTAGCGTTGCAATACATGACACTCGTGAAAAAGAACCAACATGTATTATAAATTCAAATCCTGATGATCTTGTAAAAGAATTTGTTGAAAATTTAGAAAATAGAAGAAAAAAGATTGTTGAAAAGGTTAAAAAAGAATATCCATTACCTGACCAAGATTCTATCCCAAAGTCAGTTTTAGAAGAGTATGAAAGATGGTGTAATCAAGTTCCTGTTTTAGGGTTTAATAGTGGAAAGTATGATATTAATATGATTAAAAGATATTTTGTAAAAAACATGACTGATAAAAATAAAGAGATGTTTGTTGCAAGGAATTCAAATAAATATATGTTTTTATCAACCCCCAAATTTAAATTCTTGGATGTAATGTCTTACCTTGCACCTGGGCTTTCTTTTGATAAGTGGTGTAAAGCAAACAACTGTGAAGCCAAAAAACTTATACTTCCCTATGAATGGTTGGATAGTTATGATAAGCTTTCTCACTTTGGAACAGTAAAATATGAAGACTTTTACTCAAGTTTGAAAAAGAAAAATATTTCCGTAGAAGAATATGAAGATTTTAAGCGTGAATTTAAAAATAGGGGTTGTGTTACAATGATGGATTGGTTGAGAGAGTATAACCTACACGACGTTATACCTTTCAGAGAAGCTTTAGAAAAAACACGGGCTATGTATTATCCTGATAAAATTGATATATTAAAAGATGCAGTATCCATCCCGGGTGTATCAATGATGTACGTTCTAAATAAATATCAAAAAATGAAAAAGAAAGGTGATCCTGAATTATTTGCTCCTGGAAAATACTGTGTTCATAAATGTAGTAAAATTTGTAATAAAGTGTTTTGTAAAAAATGCCACAAGAATATGAAAGATTGTAAAACATGCGACAAAAACAAGATTTATAAACTATTGAAAATGGGTATGGTTGGGGGGCCTAGTATAATATTTATGAGATATGCAGAGTTGGGAAAAACAAAGATTCGTTCTCATAAATATAAATTTCCAAAAAATTGTGTAAGAATTGTTGGTTATGATGCAGTTGGATGCTATCTTTTCGCGGCGGGACAAGAAATGCCATGCGGAAAAGAAGAATGTATTGAGGTAAAAAATCCAGCAGATCCAGAAACTGTTAAAAAAATTTGTAAAGATATTCTTGATGGTAAACTTTTCGGTTTTTGTCAAGTTGATATCCATGTGCCCGAACCCTTAAAAGAAAAGTTTGAAGAGTTTTCACCGCTATTTGTTGTAGATAATGTTCCTGAAGATTTGGTACCTGAACACATGAAAGAATATCAAAAAGCTACAGGTAGAAAACACCTAAAAGATAATAAAAAATTACTAGGGGTTACAAATGCAAAAAAGATGTTGATATATACACCGATAATAAAATGGCTTCTTAAGCATGGTTTGGTGGTTACAGCTATTTATAATATTTTGAAGTATAAGCCTGGAAGACCTTTTGAATGGTTTCCCGAAGAAGTAGCTAACGCTAGAAGAGATGGAGATATTGAGGTTATGCTGGAAAAGTTAAGTAAAGCTTTTGATGAAAACAAAATTGATGAGGTTGTAAACATTACTAATGAATTAAATCAATTCCCTGATATATTTAAAATTATTGAAGAGAACAAAGACATTAAAGTATTGATTGAAAAACTAAAACCAAAGTATAAAGGTTGTAAAGAATTGGCTGATACTTACAAATTAAAAGGAAATTCATTCTATGGAAAAATGATAGAAGATAAAGAAAAACACAAAAACACAAAGTATACTCAGGATGAGAGTGAGGTTGAAAAAGACTTAAGATCCCCATTTTTTGAAGATCTTACAGAAATAAATGAAACATATGAAATAATAAAACGAAAGAAAAACATAACAATAGACAGGCCTTATCAATGTGGCATCGCGGTATATCAGCTAGCAAAACTTCGCATGTTGGAATTTTATTATGATTTTCTTGATAAATATGTAGATAGAAAGGATTTTGAGTTGATACAAATGGATACAGATTCCATGTATATGGCAATTTCGTCTGAAAAAATAGATAATATTATAAAACCTGAAATGAGAAAAGAATACTTTAATGGAGGAAAAGAAAAATTCCTATCAACATCTAAATACCACGACAAGACCCCCGGCCTGTTCAAGTTGGAGTTTGATGGTATTAGAATGATTGCACTTTCTTCAAAATGTTATTACGCAGAGGATGAAAACGGAAAAGTAAAGTATAGTTGTAAAGGAACAATTCATGGACAAAACGAAATGACCTGGGATAGGTACATGTCAGCTTTGAATGGTTCAATTGATATGGCAAAAAATACAGGATTTAGAGTCAATGACAACCAAATTGTGACATATACACAAATTAAAAAGGGATTGAACGCATATTATGATAAAAGAATAGTTGATGAGGATGAAATTCACACATACCCCCTTTATTAACTCATTTCAAAACAAAATCAGGAGGAAGTTCAGTATCATAGGGTATAACCTGCAATTCTTCCCTTACAAAACCTCGTCTTGGGCCATCTTTTAAATCGGCGAAGCCGGGCCCGCCCTCCGGGCGGATAAAATATAAAACTGGTTGATTGGGAGAAACCCTACTTCCTGAAATATCATAAATCTTAATACTCCAAATAGGATCAGTAGCTCTTCTTCGTTCTCCACCTTCAAGCTCCCCAGGAGCAAGTAAGTATCTAACCTTAACCTCAATTGGTAGTCTAACTTCATCAAGACCAACAACTCTCTTAGTTCCTCCCGGTAGTCGGTATTTTTTAGGTTCAATATCAACTTTTTTATGTTTTATAGTCTCATCAGGCTCTTTACCAGTTATTCTAGTTGGTGTATTATTCAAAGTTTTTAAAATATATGGTAATCGTTTTACCCATACTCTAGATCGATCATCACTTACCATTTCTTGTGCATATTGATGACTAAATAATCGTTCGCTTAATGTTCTGTTTGCTCTTTCAACAAATGCTTGTGCTCTATGATTTCCAGCTTCACTTCTCTGGATTTTTACATTATGGTAATTCATAAGTTTTGTAACCTCACCCATAAATTCTCTTCCAGGATCAATAATTAATGTTTTAGGATATTTCATTTTTCTGGAATATATTTTTTCAAAAGCTTTTGAAATTTCCCTACTTTCTTTTGATGTTAATGGTTCAGCATCTTTGTATCTTGATGCTACATCAACCACAACCAATGCATATTTATATGTTTTTCTTCCAACTCTATCATGAGGTAAAAATAATAAATCTGCTTGGTGAATCTGATTAGGTTTATCTAAAGTCCAGTGCGGTCTAGGAATATATTTTGGCGGTGGTAGATAGATTTGCCATATTGCTTGTTTTTGTAACCATTGTTTTGCTACATCTTCACTTACTTTTGCTTTTTGTGCTAATTTAGAGATAGCAGAATATCCTTTCCAATATCCCTCAGTTGAATAATATATTTTTGATAAGTCTGAACTCATTTAAAGATTACTCCGCCCTTCCTTAAAATAAATATGACAACCGTATCTGAAAAAATTAACCCAAACAGGATTCCAAGAGATCCACTAGGTTTGAAAGCGGAATCAATATTGAATAGAATTACACTAAATCCTTCATCAGCTAATCCAGGAGAAACATTGTATATAAATATTCCTAAACTTTCTGAAAATTTAGTGATTGTACCGGGGAGTGTATCTCTAGTATTTAACTTAAATGTTTATGGTCATGAAGATAACACCCTAGTGAATAATGTAGGTAGTAACCTTGTATCCAGACTCAGGGTTCTTTTTGGGGGTGAAACACTACAGGATACTCAAAGATACGATCTATTTCAAACATACCATGACTTATTCTTAACAGATGAAGAACGAGAGGATAGATTAAGACAGGGTATTTCTTCTGAAAACATGAGGAAGCTCCGGACAAATGCGGGTGATAAGGTAGACACAGATACAAAAGAAGTAGCTCTTGCAGTAGTAGTACACAATAACAAGTATCATATCCTACTAAACCATCCTATTCTCAACGATCACGGAGTTTTCTACCCAAAGGCATTAGAGCATCAACTAATCTTTGAGATTACGCTGGCACCAGTTAACGATATTGTTGTTTATTCTGACGCCTCCAAGGCTCCAAATTACAAAATCACAAACCTTGAGTTGGAATATTCTTGTATATCAAGCGAATACTTGGCTCGTGAGGCACAGGCAGCTTATCAGGTTGGTAAAGGATTCTATTATGAAAATGTAACTCTACACAAAACTTTCACAATATCCAGGCCCACCGAAAGTGTGATAAACCAACATATTAATCTACCTAGAAGGTCAATTACAGGAATATTATGTTTGTTTACAATACCATATAGCGGGGGTGCGCGAGATTCTGAGAATTTTTTCAATCCAGGCATCACCTCAATCAATATAGATGTTAATGGCGTGCCAAACCGCTTCTACTCTAAAGGTATGCTACCTTCAGACCTTTGGGAGTCGGTAAAGAAACGTTTCAGTGGTTCCTCTCGATGGTCGGTAAAAGAAAAGGATTTTTATAGTAAAAAGTTTGCTTTGTGGATAGATTTGAGAACTCACACAGATAATGAGATTCATGGAGGAGGACTAGCCTTAAACAATGCACAAGATGGTATAAAAATAGAAATGAAAAGAAAAGTTAGTGGGTCTGGTATTATGACTTGTTACATGTTTGTTGTAGCTGATGCATTAATGGAGGTTATGAATTCAAACTTAAGATCAATCATGTATTAGTTAAAAGAAAATATGGAAGAATTAAGAGATAAAATTCCTTTTCACTGCATTATAACCGGACCAACAAATTGTGGAAAGACAAAGTACATAATAGATCAGCTAAGAGGTCCATTTCGAAAATTGTTTGAATTCATTGTTCTAATATGCCCAACTTATTCTAAAAATAAAACATATCATAATTTTGCTAGAGGAGATAAACGTTTCTTTGTATTATCACCGGATGCTAGCAACATTGATGAGATTAATGACTTATTAACTGACTGTCAAACGTTATTCTCTGGGACAAATACACTAATAATTTTAGACGATTGTGCTGTTTCGTGCGATCTGAAAAAAAGATCAAACAAGTTTATAGATTTAGCATTTTCTGGAAGGCATCATGGTTTATCAATGTGGGTTCTAACTCAGCAATTAACATCCATAGCAAAACCATTCCGTGAAAATGTAGCTTGTGTTGTTACTTTCCATAACCCATCACAAAAAGGTATGAAGATGTTTTTTGAAGATTATGGAGGTGATTTAGACTCAGAAACTAGTAAAAAGTTTGTAGAACTGCTGAAAAAAGAAAAATATTCAAGACTTTGTTTATCTTTACGTCACCCATTTAATTGCTATTTGGAGATCCCCGAGGTTATTTTCGTGTAGCGGGTCGGCAAAGCCGTTTTAAAAGAATCTTTGTATTATTAGAAAAATAAAATATGACAGAAGTTGAAGATTATATTAGTGATGTAAAAGATGAAGTAAAAAATTATAATTATAACGAACGAAGAGAGGAGCATGAACTTGAAATAAAACAAGAATCACTAGCTATTCTCGCAGCTCTTGGAACCACAAAGGAATATTTAGGGGTTGATATGAGTCTTGGTGATATAAAAAAATTATCTGTAAAAGACATTGAAAAATATTTTAATAGATATCAATCAGTATTGGGTAAGAAAATTAATGGTGGATTAGTAGATTCATCTCTTCAATTAATTTCTAGAGTTATTTCTTACATGGTTCCTGTGGATGATATAGAAGCTCTTTGTGTGGATTTGAAGAATGATGATTTGGTTAATCGCGAACTGACAAACATTGTAGGGCTCTTAGCATTGAAATCAGGAAGATTGGCAGCACTTGCTAGCGGGTTATTCCAAGTTGCTAAACACGTAAAATTCAACAAAAGTCAACAAGTTACAAGTACAACTGAGCATAAAATACAAGAGGTTTCAAGCATTACTAGGCAGGATACTAAGCAATCTGCTGATGGGTATGATACTATTTACTGAGCACAACTGATTTAAAGATTCTTTACTTTGTTAAATAAAATAATAATGTCTGACCGAACTGAACTAAGTGAAGGAGGAACAGAAGTTGTTGATCGGGGCGAATCCCCTCCTCGCTATGCGGAACAAATTACTAGAGACCCACCAAAAGAAAAAATTGAAGGTAATACTTCTAAAAAGAGAGAAAAAGATCCTAAAAAGGTTGCAGCGGGTAAGAAATTAGCTGAATATAATAAAAAAGCAAAAGAAGCGTTAGCCAGGGAGACCCTACGGGCTGCGGAGCAAATGAAACGTGAAAAGGAACAGGCAGAGATAAAAAATGAAGAGAGTGAAACTAAAGCATGGCTTCCAGAACTATCTTTTACAACCGTTTTATCTATTGTAGGAATAGGGTTTACAGCATTTGACATTTTTATGAGATATTACAAAAATAGAATACCTGATTTATCCCAAGTTCCTACTAAAGTTCCACAATCAAATATTACTACCCAACTCACGCATCCACCACAACCACCAAAAAAAGGGATGATATGAGGAAAGTAGTTTGCTTCGCGGCCCTAAAGGGGTCTAAAGGTTTCTTACTGATACAGTAAAAAATATGTCAACCGAAAACAAACTTGTGAAAACTGTTACTGATTCAGCAGTACTTATTGGGTTAGCAGCTGCTGTTGGATATGTAGCTAAAAAAGCAATGAGAGAATCATTTATGAATGATCCATCCTCAAGTATTACAAATTATGCAAAATGGGTAGCTGTATTGTCTGGTAGTATGTATCTAAAAACATATTTAGAGGATCAAAATATTTTACCAAAATAATTATGGCAACAATAGCAATGATGTTAGGTGGAGCTGTATTAAATGCAACTGCCTTTGTTGGCGGATCATATCTTGCAAAATATCTCTCAGGGGATAAAACAGACGTAGAACGAATAAGACACGATAAGGCATTAGAAAAATATCAAAAAGATTACGCCGAATATCAAGAAAAAAGACAGAAACTAATTGATTGGAAATTAAAACAAAAAGATGATAAATACCAAGCCTCAAAAAATATTTCTAATACAGATGAAGCTTTAGAATTTTATGCTCAAACGCACGAACCAAAATTTAGTGATTATTATAGACCAAGTAACAATCAAAAGATGGGTGAAATGGTATATGTAGGCGGTGGAATGTTGGCATTAGGTTATACAGCAAGTAAATTCTTTTAGTTAATTTTGTGATCAGTTTAAAGATTTCTTACTGATGAGTAAAAAATCATGGCAGAAGGAGGATATTTACCAGAAGTACCAGACTTTGAACCAACTGATCTAGACGATGATGTTGATATAGAACATATTGAAATGAAACCAATATCATCAACCACTAAGGTAATTAACCCTGATGATGATAAAATTGAAAAACCTATCCCAGCACCTAGAAAAAATATTTCCGGTAAAAAATCAAAATCAGGATATACACAATTAACAGAAGATGACCCCCTTGGATTAGGGGAAGAAAAAAATCCTGATGATTTTGATGACAAAAATCCACTACTTGGTAGAAAATCATCAAAAATACCAGTTCTATTAACATCTAAAAATAGAGGTAATAGGAATTATGAGAAGGAAGGTGCAAGACCTAAAACAAAATCAATTATAGATGAGATTGAAAAAAACAAAAATGACGCTTGGAATGATATTTTAAAAAAATTCCCATATGCTAAACCTAGTTTTTTATTCAGGTATAGTGAGTGGGGTAAAATCGAAGTCGCAATTCCTAGAGATGCCTCCAAAAAAATTAAATGGCATGAATTATTCAATGCAAATGGAGATATTAATAAAAAACTACCTGCTACCATAACTAATGCTCTAGGTAAAAAAGCGGAAGAAATTGTTGAAGCTAATGATGATCTTTTATCACAATTGAATGAAAAGAATAAAAAAATTAAGGATTTATCCAATGCATTACAAGGATTGGAAGCAACCACAAAAGTATATCCTTTGGAGATTAGTAGATATAAAGAAAACGAAGAAAAAATTCGTGAATTCCTTAAAAAAGAAAAAGAACTTCGTGAAAACATTGAGAGACAACAATTAGAAAATAAAAGTCTTTTTGAAGCAACTGCTAAACAAAATATAGAACTAAAAAAACAAAAAGATACACTTTTGAATGAAATTAATTTATACAAAGAGGAAATAGATAAGTATAAGAATGGGCAGTCAAATTTAACAATTTTAGAAAGAGGTGATGAAAGATTACAAGCTGAAGTTGATAAATTTAGAGAACTAGCAAGAAAGAGTATTATTTACAACCAAGAAAAAATAGCTGAGATTGAGAGCCAAAATGAAGAAATACTTAAAAATCTACCATTACGAGAACGGGTTAAGGCTATCTTCAAAAAGTATGGTTTTACAGTATTTTCTGTTATTAGTGCTGTGGGGGTAATTATTGGAGTTATAGTTTCTAATCTTTCTAGAGGCTTATCCACATTAGGGAAAGGTGTTGGTAATGGTTTGAAAGCTCTTGGTAAGAAACTCGGTGAAATATTACCGGGGATGGTTGGAGCAATTGTAAGCTTTTTATTCAAAACAGCTGGTGAGGTAATTAGCTTTTTAGGTAAGAATGCTTGGCTTTTGATAATGGCTGTGGTTCTATATTTTGTGGAAAGTGTAAAGAAGAGAAAGTAACAAATTTGCTTCCAGCTTCGCTGGGGAGGGCTCCGCCCAATCGCGGCCCTAAAAGGGTCTAAAGATATCATGTTGATCAGTAAAATACAATATGGATGACTACAATGGAATTTACGGAGTAAACGGTCCAGAGAAAATTCAGGAAGCCCCCTCCCCGCAAAGAGGAAGCTCTATTTATCCACAATTACCAATAAATGGTGATCCTAATAATTTCAGACTACAAAAATCATGTGAAGTACTACAAAATCTTGAGAAGGAAATTAAACATTATGAGGATGTTAGGAAAAAATATAATAGAGCAAGAGGTATATTTACAAAAATCAGTGTTTGTAGTGGAGTGTTTTCAGTTATCCTATCTGCAAGTGGATTGGGCACCTCTCTTACTGGTTTTGGGGCTGTTGTTGGTATACCATTAGGATCTGTGGGTGGTATTTTTGGTGTAATATCAGTTGTATTTGGTTCGTCTTCTAAACGACTTTCTAATAAAGTTAGTAAACATGAACAGACAGTTTCTCTGGCAAAAGCAAAAGTAAATACCATTCACGACTTGGTTTCAAAAGCTCTAAAAGATAACGCTATATCTGACCAAGAATTTTCTCTAATTTTATCAGAGGTTGATAAGTTTGAAAAACTAAAACAAGAAATCCGCCAAAAAACTCAGAAAGATACAGAAAAAAACTTAAATATGAATCAAATAAAGAGAGAAGTTCGAGAGGAAATATTAAAAGAACTAACCGGTCCGGCATAGCCGGGGAGGGCTCCGCCCGATCCCACACATTAAAAATTTCATATGAGAGAACTGATGTGGGATTTAATTGTTTTGCTGGTATTAAGAAAGAACGGTATTGATTTAAAAACATCCTATTATCAAGGTAAATAATAAGATGGGATTATACAATGATTTCAGAAATATGTATCCAAAGGCTGATCACAGTCAATTTATATTTGTGTCTGATCCATATGGAGGTTACATTAAGTGGAAAGTTGATGGAACAACAATAATGTCAAATGATGATCCTACTGGAAAAACATGGACTGATTATATATCGCCTAATATGAAAAGACTTTTATGGAAAGATTTAGGTTTAAATGACAAAGAATTTAGTTCATCCCTTCGGGGGCGCTCCGCGTCTTTCCCAAAGAGTTTAATTATAACTAACCAAAGCTATCCTATACCCGCTGTTAATTTTGACGATTTTACAAGCGATATAACAAAAATGCTAACCTCTCTGGATATATACGTGTCAAATAAGAAGAAATTCACAGCAAAGATGAGAAACATATTTACATCACAATTTGTTACTTTCAAATTTGGAAAGCAGAGTAGAAAATGGTTGAATGGTCCTGATATGAATTATTGGCCACAACAACTTAACTTTGCAGTTTGGTGTGCAACATCTGGTTGTGGGATAAGTCCTTTTGAAAGTTTAAATTATCCTAAAGTAGTAAATAGCTTCATTAAGTTTCATATATATTTCACAATAAGGAGGATATTATATGAATTAAACCTTCCCCTGCCTGATGAGCAGCCTTTTGTGATAAATAATAATCCATATAGTAAAGTTGCATATCAACGATTGTGCGCTGAATTTGGAATTGATAATAATTCAGACTTCCGCGGAGCGGGGAGGCCTTTGGCCGATTTTAGATGGAAAGGTGGAAGAAATGGAGGATTGGGAGATATATTCCTTGATTATGGTTCAGGATATCATGGAAAAGGAGGTGGATATCAAAATGTGCATATTGTAAGGAATTATGATGTTGATGCGGATAAATATCCTGGTGAAGGTAATAAATTCGCTGATGAAGTTGGAAAGAAGGAAAAGGGTAATCTCATTTCATTTATCCGTAATGATGACTTTGCTGATTTCAAATATGCTTGGTTTATCCCAACAAGTGGACATGGGCTCACTAAAGCTGGACTTGGTAGATTGAATCGATCCGCTGAAGCTTTTGTTTACTGTATATTGGGAGCACAAGTTAACACTAGAAATTCAATTTATGGTAATGGTGGTGGTGCGATTGAGACACAACAAGAATTCTTGGCTTTATTTGAAAGTAGTGTGATTGAGAATGATATTTCTAGTTCTATCCAAAGGTATCAATTAGCTGTACAGGAAGCGAAATTAAGGCTTGATTTAGCTATTGCTCCTGGTGTATGGTTGATGCCTAGTAATATGATAATCAATACTGAAAGCGTTACCGGTTTTAATAACAAACTCATGAAAGCGAGTAATGATATGAATTTTGGTGTGAATAATTCCCTAAACACTGAAGCAAAACAAGTTGGAATAAGTCATAATTTAGGGTCTTCAAAGTTAAAGTTGCCTCATATTCTCCCGGAAGGTGGAACTGAAACGAAGAGACCCTACGGGCCGCGGAGCAAAAACCAACAGGAACCAAAAACCTCAACGAAAACATACTCGATGAAACAGGAAAATAATATCAGCTCTGCTGGCCCGGGGTATATTAACTCAACGCAACATGAAAAGAATATATTAGCATTTATAATTGTCGCTGGTGGATTAGCGTGGTATCTATTTCGGTAGTTCATGAGTATTTCACGTGATTATGATTGTTTGCAAATTAGTTTTCACGTGTAAAACAATAGATTGCATACTTTTACGACATAGCAACAAGCAAAATGTAAAGCGGTTTTAAAGTTTGAAAGTAGATTTTATGTTTACTTTAAAAAGGCCCGTTTCTAACGTCGCTCAGGAATGTGATTACGTCAATGCAAATTTAAAAAGGTGAAGATGAAGTAATCAGATCTAAAGACCGGCTTCGCTGAAAACAAATCGGTCTAAAGACCTCCCCACTACGTGGAAAATGTTGAGCATTACCATGTATGATTCTGAAACAAGGATTTATTTAGACCCTCCGCTTAAAAATATTAAGGATATACAGCTACTAGATTGTAATATACAAACCAAAAGATTGATTAATTTCAAGAATCAACAGATATTATTAAATTATAGGAATCTTGGCTTCATAATAATTGAACCGGGTACATATTCTCTTCGTAATATTCAATCGATCTTTTTTAATGATCCAGATAGGGAAAAGATAACAATAATTGAGACTGATACTATTGACTATCTATATTCAAATAAGAACTTTAACATTAAACTTACTAGAGCGTTTTCGATTGGTTTAGGGGTGCCTGAAATCATAAAACCCGGTAAATTATACCCTATAAATATACAAATTAAGGAACCACTGAGACTTATGTGTAGTATAGTTGATAATAAGTCTTCATATATGAATAAAACAAAATATGGAGAACTTGTTAAACTCTCACCATCAACCCTACTTGCAAACATTCCCTCAAAGGATTATCCAACAATTCCAGTTCGAAAATATGATAGCGTTATAAACCACTTTGATTTAAGTATATTAGACAATCAATGGAAAAAACTTGATCTGAAGGGATCTCCCATAACTTTTAGTTTAAGATTTAGATAAATTTTGTTATGTAACCATTATTTAGGTTATATAACATAATTAGTTTTTAATTAATCTTGCCCTTAATTTTTTCAACATTTCTTCATCACTTATATTAGGATCATTTTCTATTCCATATGCCTTAGCCGCTTTAGCTCTTTGTTCTTTTTTTTCTTCTTGAATTTCTTCTAATGTAATTACTTTATCTCCTCCAAATTTTTTATGTAATTTATTTAATACATTATTAGCAACATTATAATTAATATCTTTTATTCCATTTTTTTTTAAATAATCTATTAAATCCTTTGTACTAATTTTAATAATTTTATATTGTTGACCTTCTTTATTCATTATTTTTATTTTATATTTTAAATATTTAAATCATAATTCATTTTTTTTTTTATTTAACACATATAAGCTTTATATAACTTAATTTTTTCCCCAACGTTCTTTCAAATCCCTTGACTCCTCAAAATCAAGACACCAATCTAAAACTCTATCTGTATCCCATGCTACTTCCATTAAATCATCATACAAGTCTTTGTAGAATTTGTTTTTATGTTCTATTTTATCTTCATTTCTACACATAGCAACAGTTAATGATTTAACAATAAAATTGTTATCAAACTTTTTAATATTACATTCCTTATCATAATAACCAAAATCTGTAACATAATATTCATCATAACATCTATCATAATATTTCAAAATATCAAATCCCCCATTATAAAAATCACACGTTATACGTTCATTAACATATTCTTTTATAAATTTTTTATAATCTTCATTAGCACTATTTAATAAATGTTTTACAAATTTATTAAAACATATACCATTAACACCAAATTTTATATCAAAGTAATAATTAATACTATATTCATTATCATTATCATTATCTTTTTCAACATAAATAATTTTAAAATAAATATATCTATTTTTTTCAATAAAACCACGATTTTTTGATATATTTTTTAACAAATTTTTTCTTATTCTATATATAAAACCACAAAAACTCAGTTCTTTTCTATTATAATATTTAATATTAATAGTTTTTTTTCCTCTATTTAAATTTTTTACTATTCTTTCCATCTTTTTTTTTTATATATATATATTTAAATCATAATTCATTTTTTTTTTTTTTTTTTTACATTCTCTACAATGTGCTTTCTGTTTTTTATGCCCACATATTTGTGATCCTCCACAATCTTTACAATGTGTTTTCTGTCTGTTGTGTATACATAATTGTGACCCACCACATTCTTTACAATGTGTTTTCTGTTTATTGTGAATACAAAATTTTGATCCTTTACATTCTTTACAACAATATTTAATTTTATTATGCATACATAATTGCGACCCGCAACACTCTTTACAAAAATATTTACACTTTTTATGGATACAATAATATTTATTATTAATAGCATCTTTTTTAATTTTATTAATGATTTCCTCCTCTGAAAATTTTTTAATACTTTTAATTAAATTTTCTTTATTCATTTTTGTTCGCCCTTTAATTTTCAACTCTTTTGCAATATTTTTTAATTGTTGAAAATGTAAATCTTTTAGTTGTTCCATATTTAATAATTTTTTCAAATCTTTAAACTATAATTCATTTTTTTTCATAATTCATACATAAATTATTGATAAAATTTGTGTAAAAACTTACCGGAAACTTAAAAATTTAATAAACCTAAAAAATAAACCGAAAAAAATAAACCGAAAATCAAAAAAAACACCAAAAAAACGGGTTATAATCCCTGTAACATACTACTGTATAACAACGACCTGAACCAGGTTCACTCTTTCTGTCAAATATTTCGACTTTGAAGCAAATATTATTATTACGGCAAAGTCATGGATGGATCAGGAAAAAACTCCTTTTATTCGTTGAATAGACTTACCTTTTTTAATCTTGTACATGCATGTGCAACTTCACAGCTCTGCAACACTAGCGTGGCAGAACGGTTCCTCTGAGTGCCATTTTGGTACAAAACTATGGGCAAGACCGCATGACGTTTTTGGTATCGCAGGCTCAACCTGGTTTCGGTCGTTGTTATCTAAGGACTTCCACTTGAGAACGCTGAATTTCCGCCATTATTCGGTGATGCCTTTTTGAAAGTAATGTAAATTTTGTGGAAACCGATTTCACTCGTCCTGGAAGTAAATCCCAGCAAGGTGATCTCCAAGATATTCAAGAAATATTAGCACGAGATCGTCGCCGAGTAAGTTCGAATACCGTGAAAATCAACACGAGGAAAGCACGACTCAAAGCAGGGATAGAGAAACGACAGCAGGGAGAATAACAACAGAAATCGCAGCCAAGACAACAACTGCTCGCTCCAGAAAAAGGCAAACGAAACAGCAGGGAAAAGGACCAGGAATTCAATCAAGTTAGTTTTGAATTTGAATGTGTTATTGATAGAAATACAGGACATGAGTGAACGATTACATAACGAAATATATTGGTGTACTACAGTTAGCAAAACGACTTAGAAGGGACACCGAGTAAGAACGACTTCAACGATTGGAGATGTCTCTGGAAAATAATTCTATTAGTCTAAAACCGGAATCGGAAGACGACCAACAGATTACAAGAGAATGTAAATAGGTATTTTTCATAATAAAACGATAGCGTTTCCAGTTTGAAGTAATTTCCAACACAGAGAGTTGCAGTTGTTATAGCAATCATTTATAACGATGTGATCTGATATCATTGCAACAGTGAAAATATTGTAAATTTTCTTGATCTAGCAGTTATGTTAAACATTTTCAACAGAATGTATACCCTGTGTCACTATAAAGTACTGGTTCTGCAATATTATCAGTGATCAATGTGATCATTTTAAAATAAAGCAAATGTGATTACTGAATTCTGAGTAGTATTTCTCTTTGCTATATATATATATATATGTATGTATTCTCTGATTGAAAGGTTTCAATAATATTGTGTAGAGACAAGTTTCATAGCCTTTTCACAATGGGTCAGTTTTACCTTAGAGTGCAATGACCCCTCCCCCCCTGATAATATTGCTATCTAGAACCCCTGCCCTTTTTTCACAAATGAAATGTTAATTCAAGCCTTAATTTGCAAAGTTAGACATAACATATTAACTTTGTTACTTTCTGCCGTTTACTTTATTTTTATGTCAAATATCAATATTTCATAACAACCACAACATGCAATTAACCTTTTACATTGGAAAAACTTTATAAAGAAGAAAATAAATTTTGTAATGCCAAAATGTTTATGATCTTTCTCATATATTCATTGCAAGTGTGCTGTATGTAGTAACAAGTGTTTCAAGTTTCCTAAATGCCCTATGCTTTCAATAATGATTTTCCACACAAACTTTCTAGACAAATGACTGCACTAGATTCTAAGCCTTTTAGAAGAAATGGTATTGTTTGGAGCTGTTTTGATTACTACCACCTCTGATGGAAAGCCTATTAAGAAGATTTTTGTATTGCTTTTAGTAGTAGAGTAACAATAACTTTACCAAGATTAAGACATGAATCCCACCCCATAAAAATATATTATGTTTAACATAAAAAATATAACAATAATAATATCAATACCAGTAATAATAATAGTAATGATAATAATAATGATAATAATATAATGATAGTTCTTCTCGTTACTATATGTCATTGGTTACAGTTCAATACCTCTGGCTGCCATGACTTTTTCGATGAAATACCGTCCTTATATTAAATCTTTCTTCTGCAGTTTTTATAATAGAAATTTTCATATATTCAAAATAATGTACTATTCTATGGTTGGGTATGGATATTTTGCCTGTTTCTGTAACAGCACAATTAAACTTTCATGTGGTATATACTTTTGACTGATTGATGTTGATTTCACATTATTTTTTTACAGGAGTACGTAGTGCAGCAATCTTTTTGAACATATTAAGATTTCAATAACTCTTTCTTACATGTATTGTTTTTATGATATGACCTAAAAATAGCACAACCACATACTATACAGTGGGCACTCACTATTACCAAACCTTTATTCAAAGCTTTTGTAGAATCGAATTGTTTTACCCCCAATTTGTTGATATGGCATCTCTTTTGAGGGAAGAGGAATTTTTCTATCTACCACTGGGGGTACCATTGCAACTGGAAAGAGTACACACATTAAAACATGCACTATTTGTAATGCTCTCAATTGTGGTTACCCGGGAATGAAATAATGACTGCAGTAGACAATAAAATATCTAATCAGAAGATTCTTCTTACAATGAATCTCATGCAATTATAACCAAAAAAACATAAACAAAAAATAATTGGAGCGTTCAGCTCATCCTCTGTGTAAGAACATATTGTGTTCAAAAGTGATGTACAACAAAGAAGACAAAGCAGTAGAGACTAAGAAAATAAAACTAAAGAAAAAAAACACAGGTTTTTACACCGTGGTAAACACAAGCATTCATATCAACTCTTCAAGATTTCACCTGCAAAAGATTTACAATCATTTTCAATTTGTGTTAAGTGAATATTATTGTGATACTTCATCGACTCTGTATTCCCTGTCAAGATAATAAATAATTTTTCCTCTATTCCCTCTGGTGCAATCTCAGTGGCAGTGAAAGAGCTAAATGAAGGTCAATTTTTAAGCACTGTGTTGAGCGGTATACTGATCATGTAATTTGCACCAGGTGTCACTAATTGTGTACCAAACACAGCATAAGAAATAAAATAATGGGGATTACGCTAATATAAAAAATAAAATATATAATATAAAAAAAAATAAAGAATAAAATATGAAAGCATTGTGACTTCTTCAAAAACTAGCTTCGCGAGGTTTTTGCGGGAGTCGTATTTCTAGTATATATATATCTATATTTTAAAGGTGTCCGTTCGCAGGCCAGGTTACCTGGCAATAGTAGTGCACTTGAGAACTGCTGAACCGCCATTTCGAATTCGGTGATGTCTTTTTTAAAGAAATGTAAATTTTGTGCAAACCGATCTCACTCGTCCTGGAAGTACATCCCAGCAAGATGATCTCCGAGATATTCAAGAAAGATTAGCTCGAGATCGTCGCCGAGTAAGTTCGAATACCGTGAAAATCAACACAAGGAAAGCACGACTCAAAGCAGGGATAGAGAAACGACAGCGGGAGAATAACGACAGACATCCGTCATCGCAGCAAAGACAAAAACTGGTCGCTCTAGAAAAAGGCAAACGAAACAGCAGGGAAAAGGACCAGGAATTAAACCAAGTTAGTTTTGAATTTGAATGTGTTATTGATAGAAATACAGAACGTGACTGAACGATTACATAACGAAATATATTAGCGTACTAAATTTAGCAAAACGACTTAGAAGGGAAACCGAGTAGGAACGACTTCAACGATTGTAGATGTCTCTGGAAAATAATTCTATTAGTCTAAAAACGGCATCGGAAGACGACCAACAGATTACAAGAGAATGTAAGTAGGTATTTTTCATAATAAAACGATAGCGTTTCCATTTTGAAGAAATTCCCAACACAGAGAGTTGTAGTTGTTATAACAATCATTTACAACGATGTGATCTGATATCATTGCAACAGTGAAAATATTGTAAAGTTTCTTGATCTAGCAGTTATGTTTAGCATTTTCAACAGAATATACGTTAGAATACCCCGCCACTTCATTTACATGTGTCTGTTTCTTTTGAAGAACGAGGCATATTACAATGGACTCTATTGTTATTCATCAGTATGTAAATGAAGTGGCGGGGTATTCTAAAGTTTAGCCGTATAGGAGCCCATAAAGCAAATGTTATAACTGACTTCTGAGTAATATTTCTCTATACATATATATGTATTCTCTGATTGAAAGGTTTCAATAATATTACGTAGAGACAGCAAGTTTCATAGCCTTTTTCACAAAATTATGGGTCAGTTTTACGTACCTTAGAGTTCAATGACCCCCCCCCCCCTCCCCGTTGATATTGCTATCTAGGACCCTTGCCATTTTCCCACAAATGGAATGTCAATTCAAGCCTTGATTTGCAAAGTTAGACATAGCATATTAACCTTGTTACTTTCTGCTGTTTACTTCATTTTTATGATGTCAAATATCAATATTTAATAACAACCACACCATACAGTTAACATTTTACATTGGAAAAACTATATAAAGAAGAAAATAAATTTTGTAATGCCAAAATGTTTATGATCTTTCTCATATATTCATTGCAAGTGTGCTGTATGTAGTAACAAGTGTTTCAAGTTTTCTAAACGCCCTATGCTTTCAATAATGATTTTCCACACAAACTTTATAGATAATTGACCGCACTAGATTCCGAGCCTTTAAGAAGAAATGGTATTGTTTGGAGCTGTTTTGATTACTACCACCTCTGATGGAAAGCCTATTAAGAAGATTTTTGTATTGCTTGTAGTAGTAAAGTAACATTACCTTTACAAAGATTAGGACATGCATCCCACCCCATAAAAATATATTATGTTTAACATAAAAAATATAACAATAGTAATAGTATCAAACCAGTAATAAAAATAGTAATGATAATAATAATGATAATAATATAATGATAGTGCTTCTCGTTACTATATGTCATTGGTTACAGTTCAATACCTCTGGCTGCCATGACTTTTTCGATGAAATACCATCCTTATATTAAATCTTTCTTCTGCAGTTTTTATAATAGAAATTATTCAAAATAATATAATCTTCTCTTGTTGGGTATGGATATTTTGCCTGTTTCTGTAACAGCACAATTAAACTTTCATGTGGTATATACTTTTGACTGATTGATGTTGATTTCACATTATTTTTTTACAGGAGTACGTAGTGCAGCAATCTTTTTCAACATATTAAGATTTCAATAACTCTTTCTTACATGTATTGATTTTATGATATGACCTAAAAATAGCACAACCACATACTATACAGTTGGCACTCACTATTACCAAACCTTTATTCAAAGTTTTTGTAGAATCCAATTGTTTTACCCCCAATTGTTTTTGGATGTAATGACATTGTATCTCACACTTCTGTTGATATGGCATCTCTTTTGAGGGAAGAGGAATTTTTCTATCTTCCACTGGGGGTACCATTGCAACTGAAGAGAGTACACAAATTGAAACATGCACTATTCATAATGCTCTCAATAGTGGTTACCTACGAATGAAATAATGACTGCAGTAGACAATAAAATATCTAATCAGAAGATTCTTCTTACAAAGATATAATCAGAAAACATAAACAAAAAATAATTGGAGCGTTCAACTCATCCTTGGTGTAAGAAAATATTGTGTTTAAAAGGGATGTACAACAAAGAAGACAAAGCAGCAGAGACTAAGAAAATAAAACTAAAAAAAACCACGTTTTTACACCATAGTAAACACAAGCATTCATATCAACTCTTCAAGATTTCACCTGCAAAAGATTTACAATCATTTTCAATTTGTGTTAAGTGAATATTATTGTGGTGCTTCATCGACTCTGTATTCCCTGTCAAGATAATAAATAATTTTACTTCTATTCCCTCTGGTGCAATCTCAATGGCAGTGAAAGAGCTAAGTGAAGGTCAATTTTTAAGCACTGTGTTGACCAGTATACTGATCATGTAATTTGCACCAATAAAATAAAATATAAAAGCATTGTGACTTCTTCGAAAACTAGCTTCGCGAGGTTTTTGCGGGAGTCGTATTTCTAGTATATTATTTATAATGTATCGTCATGTTTAAATTTCATTCAAATATACTGCCTTCTGTCTTAGGTGATTTTTTAACCGTTATATCCTCGATCAAGTCACAAGCATACCCCAAGTATAAAACCAGACTGGCCTCCAGAACTACCGTTTTTTGCATTCCTTTGGTGAGATCAAGTTATGATAAATTTAACATTTGCTTTGAGGGAGCTGCTCTTTAGAATAATATTGAAGAATCTCTAGATCTCAAGTGTCTCATTCTTCACAAGTTCAAACAGTCCTTGAAAAAGGCTATTTTCAGTTCATATTAGTAGCTACTAATTTTCAAATATTTTCTCCAGTTTCTCAATTCTCAGTGATTCAAGTCTGTTTATGTGTGTCTTCTTTTTTCTCTTTGTTTATTTGCTCGTTTGTTTTTTACTTTGTTTTGCATTTGTGGCACTATGAAACAATCTCTAATATAATTAATTTATCTATATTCCCTCTTTGCTAGATTAGCTTTCTAGCTATTTTTTTTTTTTTTTTTTTTTTGTTCAATGCAGATTCTAAAAATTCTTTTTTTTTTTTTTTCCTTTATTATGGTTATTTACAAACGGTTACAATAGTTTAAAACATGAAAAAACAAAAGAACACAACAGATTGAAGGCTAAGTGAAAAATCATATAAAAACTACTATACTACAGCAATAGACCGAAGAACTCACAGAAAAAGTAAAAAAAAAAGCCAGTATTTCCACAAATAAGAAACAACAGAGAAAAAAGAAAAGGAACAAGGACACTAAAAAAACACAAAAACTACTAAAACTTTTAAACCTACTCAGGAGGCCGCCAGTCCAGTTATAAGAATTGAAAAAATAAGAGTAAAATTAGAAAGAAATTTGAATGGTAAAAGGGGAACTGCTAAAAAAAAAAAAAAATGAAAAGGATTGAAGTCATAGTTCATTGGAATAGACTTTATTTTGTATTGTATTTCTTAACAGTGTTTGTCTTATAAGCATAACATTTTTCAATTTCCTGATACTTAAGCAAAGTTTGTGAAAATACTTGTAAGTTCGGGAGGGTATTCTTTATTCTCGATAAATAAATAATATATCTGCCAATGAGAAGTGCATGGTGTAGAAGTATATCCTTTGTACTATCAACTAGTCCCAAGCAGATTGGTAAGGACAAAGAAAAGTTCTGTGGCTTTATCTGGTGCTGTATCAACCAGTGTTGAATATTTTGCCAAAACGTTTGAACGAAATCACAGTCCCAGAAGAGATGAATCAAGCTTTCCTTTTTTTGTTCACAGAATGTACATATATTTGTTAAGGAGATACCTATTTTATAGAGATAATCATTTGTTGCAATTCTTCTGTGCAAAAACTTAAATTGGAAATTCCGAAGTTTGGTTTCTTTCGTGCAGTAGAAAGGCAAAATGTATGACTTATCCCATTCTATAAAGTTTTTGTAATTTTCGCAGTCAGCTATCCATTTGCTTTGGCTTTTATCAGGTGATGAAGTAATTCCTTTGACAATTAACTTATACGCCTCCTTGCAAAAGTTTGAGGACGATAGTAACTTTTGACTACGAGTAAGTTGGTCTTCAGATTTCATCGTAGTCTGGTGTTGAAAAGACTTTTTTAATTTTGTCAGAGCGGAAACTACACCATAGTACCATAAAAAAGTGGTATTAACTTTATAGCGAGTTTTAAAATCTTTATACGTTAAAAATTCAGACTTTTGATCTAGCAAGTCTTTGACCTGATTAACTCCCGCACGAGACCAATCATAATAAGAGATTGGCTGGTTTTCAATTCTTATAAGAGAGTTGTACCAAACTGGCACATTAGCGAAATGTGATGGGTTTTCTTCATAGATTAAATTAAACCAGAATTCGATTACTTCGTTAGTAAAAGAGTCCTGAATGTTTAAACCAGCTACATCAGCTTGCTTCAAATTACCAGTCAGAAGTAATTTACCGTCATGTTGTTTAATGAAATATTCAAAAAATAATTTCCATTTTGCTTGATTGTTATCATCAAGATACTTCTTTACCCATTTGGTTTTCAGAGCTTGATTGAAGGATTGAATGTCTAACATTTTTAATCCACCATCTTTATATTCGTTTAACATCACACTTCTTTTAATTTTATCCCCTCTCCCATCCCACAGAAAACTGTACAGAAGTTGATGTATTTCTTTCAGATGAGACTGCGAAGATGGCAAAGATGACATGATATAAACAAGCTGAGATGCAGCTAAGCTTTTAATAACCGTAACTTTCCCGAGCAGAGTTAATCTTTTGAGCTGCCAGCAACCTAAGATTTTAGAGATTTTCTCCTTCTTTTCCTGGTAATTTAGCATGACAGCTTCTTCCTTGCTAATCGAAAACCATACTCCAAGAGCTTTGACCTTCCGAGAACTCCAGTTGATGTTTTGATTTATTTCTAGTTTATCTGTTCGGTTTTTGAAAGATCCAATCCAGAGTGCCTCAGTCTTCTCGTAGTTGACTTTTAGGCCTGACAATTTAGCAAAGATATTAAGTAGCCAGAAGGATCTTTCTATTGAGGACTTTGTACCGTCCAATGTGAGCGTGGTGTCATCAGCATACTGGCTTATTTTGCATTCATTGTCCAAAATTTGAATACCACGAATTAATTTATCTCATCTTACTGCTGCCCCCAGGATTTCAGCACATAAAATAAACAGGTAAGGGGACAGGGGACAGCCTTGACGCACACCTCTTCCCAAAAGAAAGAAATCTGAAGACCAGCCATTGTTTTGTATACTGCTGCTAATGTCAGTATAAAAGAGCTTTATCCAGTGTACAAGAGAATCTCCAAAGTTATAATATTTTAAAGTCTTTTCAATAAACGACCATTCAAGAGTGTCAAAAGCTTTTTCAAAATCAATGAAAAGGAGAAGTCCTGGAATTTTTTCGATATCTGTATAGCTTAAAATGCTATTTAACAGCGTTATATTTTCGCCAATAAACCTGTTTTTTTGGAAGCCTGTTTGATCACTGTCAATCACCGAAGGCAAAGTTCTTTTGATTCTGTTAGCGATTGATTTTGCTGCGATTTTATAATCACAATTTAAAAGCGAGATGGGTCTCCAGTTTTTTATGTAACATAGAGATTTATCTTTCTTTGGAATCAAAGTTAATAATCCTCTCCTCTGTGATATGGAGAGAAGACCTTTAGCATGGGAAGCATTAATAGCAGAGAGAAAAAAGGGCTTAATGTCATTCCAAAAGACTTTATAAAATTCAACTGGAATTCCGTCCGTTCCAGGTGTTTTGTTTGATTCCATAGTTTTTAAGCTTTCCAGACATTCAGCAGCCGTTAGCAGACCTTCACAAAGTTTTCTTTCATCATCACTTATTGTACAATGGTTCTCTTTTTGGAAAAAAAGGTCTTCGCCAGAAACGTTTTGAAAAGAGCCATTGTTTGACGCGTACAGTGCTTGATAAAAGCGTTTCGCTTCATTTAAGATTTCTTCATCTGTGTTTAAAATGATGTTGTCATCGATTTTCAGATTTCTTATTGTTTTACTATTAAAATGCCTTTTCTCCAACTCAAAAAAATACTTTGTATTTTTCTCACCTTCATTGTACCAACGCATTCTGGACCTGATAATCGAACCCTGAGTTTTGTATTTGATCCATTGTTCTAAGCTTTGTTTCTTAATCTCTAGTTTCATGCGGATTTCACGCTTCTCAACTTCGGAAAGGTCATTTTCAAGTTTACATTCAAGCATTAAAATCTCAGTCTCTAGAGCCTTCACAGTACAGTTTTGCTTTGCCTTTTGTTGTTTTGCATATTTAATCGAAGCTGCTCTTATTTGCATTTTCATCACATCCCATAAAAGCACCGCGTCTACTGACTCGTCTTCTTTGTAATCATTTGACACTACATTTATGGTTTCTTTGATAATATTAATATATTCAAGATCCTTTAGAAAGTGGCAGTTCATCTTCCAGAAACCTGGTCCTCTGGGGTTTGTTTTAGTGCCAAGAGACAACGTAATAAGAGAGTGATCAGTTTTAAAGCCCGGTAGAATATCCGCCTCAAGTGCATCGGTAGATAAGCTTGAACTAATCAAAAAAAAGTCTAATCTACAGTGAATTTCTGGTTTATTTCTTCTCCACGTGAAACGCTGAGAGTCCGGATGAAGATCACGCCAAATGTCCGTCAAATTCATATTTTCTTTGAACATTTCAATTACTTCTAATGATTTAAAATGAGTGGTAAAATTTCCTCCTTTCTTATCTTTTTGAATATTTTGTACTAGATTAAAGTCTCCTCCCAAGACCAAATGTTCACATTCAAAAGTGGAAAGGTTATTAAAGGCACTTTGAAAGAAGTTCGGATCATCATTATTTGGCGCATAAATATTTTGTAGGGTTATAGTTTTGTCTTCTGTTTTGATATCAACTGTAATGAATCTTCCGTCAGGGTCTGAAAAGTACTTTAGTATCTCAAAAGAAAAATTGTTACTAAACAAGATGGAAACACCAGCTCTGGAACTTGAGAGGCTGCTGAACAGACCTCTATACCCCCATTCAGCTAACCATAGATTTTCCGTTTCTTTTGAACTGTGCACTTCTTGCAAAAAATAAACAGAGTATTTTTTATACCTTAACCAATTAAAAGTTTCTCTTCTCTTAGCCTCGCTCGATAGTCCCCTGACATTCAAGGAACATATCACTAGATTATCTACTTTGGAAAAATTTGACGAATTGAAAGACATGATTCAAAAAGCTGGAGATGGACCTGGAGTGGCGACCTCGTAATATCAAACAAAAAAAGACAACAAAGAGAACAAAGACAGAGAGCACAAAGAGAAACATCACAAAACAAAATATCAAAATAATTTAGCAACACAGAATATAAACAAAGATACAGGACAGTTAAAATAACATACTTAGGGCACATAAGATATATCTATCAGCAATAGGTTGTCATCGGCAATAGGTTGGCTATAGTTAAAAAGCGTAAATAACTTAAATTGTAACACTCATGGGTAGCACAGAAGTTACTATAAGTGTAAAGGATATTTATGTGTCCATTGAAACAGCTTTATCGCTCTGAAAGCACTCCGGAATATTGTCCGCTGAAAATGAATTTCCCTGAACAAAGATCCGTCCATTCTTGATATATGCTGGGGAAAAGTTCATCCTTCTGGCGTTTCGTAAAGCAATTGACAGTTTCTTTTGCTCCTTCGCAGTCTCGTAAGCATAGTCGGGTACCAGGATGACATGTTGGTGATTTGGAGAGTTAGCAAGACCCTTTCGTCGATGCCAAAGGTCATTTCTGGTTTCGCGGTTGACAAACCGTGCAATAATTGGGCGAGGCTTTCCATCGTCTCTTTGTTTTCCAATACGGTGAACTGCATGGAATTCAACTTTGTTCGCACCTTCCATTTTGACCGCGGCCATCAACCCGCGTAAGATTTCCTTGCAATTTTCGTCTTGGTTTTCGGGGACATTGAGAAGCCGTATGTTTTCTCTTCTAGTATAATTATCTAGCTTTATCACTCTCGCTTTGGTAGCAGACATTTCAGCTTGGAGTTGTGCATTCTCCTTCATAAATTCAGCTAACTGAAGCCTATTTTGCTCATCCTGTTGTTTTAAGGTTTCTATTTCTACCCAGGCAGCATCCAAGGATGTTTTTAAATCGTCTGTGATGCTCTTTAAGATCGAAAGCCGGGCATTTACATCTGCTCGTAAATTATTGATTTCACTCATGGCTTCGGCAAAGTTCGAATCTAATGACTCTTGAATGCACTCCAATTTCTCCATTATAGATTTTAACGTAATGTCGGAGTGTGCCTCATCTGACTTTGTAGAGCTAGAACTACCTTCTCTTGCTCGTTTGTTGGCTTTATCAGGCATTTTCGATGGAAAAAGAGGCCAAACCTTACCGGAGCGGATTCTTACGCGTCCATCACCATTGCTTGATCACATGACCCCTATTTTCTAAGTGGCTTGTACCTCACATAAGTAGTATTGTGTGTGGTTTAATTGATGAATAAAATATTTTTGTCTTGTCATGGACTACTGTTTTTTGTAAACTTTTTAAACACCATAAAAAATTAGGTAGCTAATTGCGGGCTACTAAGGTCTCTGTATTGGTTTTTTAAATTGTGTTGTTGTTAGGAAATGGCGGCTAAATTGCTAACGATTATATTCACTTTCATCTCAATATTTTTCCACGTTGTTCTGTAATAGTTCAGGCTAGCTGAATGCACAAACCTCCCACCCTTCGATTTATTTATCTGGGTCTTGGAAATTATGTCCCCTTTTCGACCCATAGTCCTTTGCAAAATGAATTTATTCAATACGGCGTTCATATCCGTAAAATGGGCTATGGATTCGCTTAAGCCGTCAGATTCTCTGGCAATTTCCGAATTGTTTTTGACTTCCTCTGCCTCGCCGAAGTTTGTTAACCAAAAGGGAATTAGAGTTTAGTATACGATGGACGACGGGCTTTAGGCAATGCTACAAACACTACCACAAGCTGACTGAATTGTAAGTGGGATCTGGATAGTTACATTTCCCCCTAAGAAGTGAAGGATAAGCTCGATTGGTACCACGGCTTATAGTCATGGCTTTTAAAGCTTCATTCTCCGGCCTCATAAGATCATATTTTGTTTGAAGATCGAAAAAAACACTTTTTGTGTTACATCCATTTCACCCCCATTAAAATCAATTGAATATTTTAATTGAGTCTCTACAGTTTGCTGGTGACGTCATTGTTAACCCTGCAATACTGCAGTAATGCAATTTTCTAAGACCAAGTAATTTCAACTAGTATAATCCCTGCTATAAAAACAGATCATTCTGCAGTTTTTGTAGAGTTTGGAACTACAGATGACCAGAAGAAAGGTTACGGTTTTTGGAAAATGAATTGCTCAATTTTGGACGACGAAGATTATATACAAGATATGACTTTAAAGATCGCTGATGGACTAAAAGCATCGTCTGATAATCGTATTATTTGGGAATGGATTAAGTATAACATACGTGTACATGCTATCCAATATTCAAAACGGCGCACAAAGGAAAGAAGTGAACTAGAATGTGTTTTATTATATATAAAGCGAGGATTTTAGGTGATAAACGCTGCAAGTAGAATTTGGTATTTTCTATATTTCACATGTGAAAAAAGTGATACGTCCAATCAGCTTCTCGTATGGCTTTCCTCACATGTGCAAAATATAACCAATCAGTCTCTAGACGACAACCACTTAGCCAATCAGAGCATAGCATTCAAATGGCTTCACAGACGGTTGAGAAAAGAGAGCCCGCCAATTCCTGCGCCATAAGTCTGTGATTTGAAAACATGGCTTCGGCTTCACGATTTGTTCCTTTGCAATTGCCATTAGCTGAATTTATTGAGGAGCAAGCAAACAAAAATACTCTGAGAAAAACGAACAGAGACGTTTCCGTGCTCAAAGAGTTTTTGAGAGCAAAAGAAATAGATAAAGAACTTGAAAATATTGAAGCGAAAGTGCTCGATGGAATACTATGTACGTTCATCGTGGAGGTGAAAAAAAAAAGGACGGAGGAGAATACGAACCAACAACATTAAGATCATTTATTTCCAGCTTCGACCGCTATTTACGGAGAAAAGGATATCCAACAACCATCATAGATGGACAGGAATTTAGGAAAACTAGAGAAACACTGGTTGCGAAGCAGAAGGAATTGAAGAAGGCCGGCAAAGGAAACAAAACAAAGGCAGCTCGCGCTCTGACTGACGAAGAGGTCGACATTCTTTACGGCAAAGAACTTTTGGGTCTTTCGTCTCCGGAGTCCTTATTAAACACTTTGTGGTTGAATAACTCGCAGCACTTCGGTTTGAGAGGATGCCAAGAGCATAGAGATATGACATGGGGAGATGTTCAGCTTAAAGCCAGTGCGGATGGAGTTCAATTTCTCGAATATACCGAGAGGCAAACAAAAACAAGAACAGGCGCCGAACCGAAAGGCACCCGGGCTGTGAAGCCGAAAATGTTTTCTGTTCCAAGTAGTGACAGAGATCCTGTAAAAGCCTACCATCTCTATGCCTCTAAAAGGCCAGAGCAAATGAATTCAGCCGACAGCCCATTTTACTTGGCCGTCAACTACACTAAACTAGCACACTCTTCAAAACCCTGGTTCAAGGCAGCGCCGATGGGTCTAAACAAGTTGAATTCACTCATGAAGACTATGGCTCAAAAAGGTGGATTGCACGCAGAAAATCTTACTAACCACAGTGCCCGAAAGCGAATGATTCAGAAACTGAACGATCAAGAGGTTCCTCCGACTCACATCATGCAAGTCTCTGGACATAAAAATGTTCAGAGCCTCAATAATTACAGTTCGCTTTCAGAAAAAAACAGCAGCGGGATATATCCAACATTCTGAGCGCTAGTACTTCAGGATCGCTGGCTATTCGACAAACCGAAGAAGTAAGTTTATCATCAAGGAACCAGCAATCGCCACAACGACCTTTTTCTTTATTTCAAGGGGCGAAAACTCAAGGAGGAACATTTAACATTGCTGTAAACAGTTTAAGTCAACAAAGTCCTGACTTGTCTTTTCACTGCGCGAAGCGTAAGCATTACTTCATTGAATCAGATAGTGATTAAAAAGCAAAGGTTTTGCTCATTACATTTTTAGCATTCTCCCGGTATTTTCAGTTATCTTGGATAGGGAGTAATTATTTATGTAGACTCTTTTTTTTGTTGTTGCCGGAGAACAGTATTTAACGCCAGGTCATTTAGATTCTTGAAATTTTACTGTTTTTGCAAGTAAGCTCATCAGATTTCAGATGGTAATAAAACTGATTTGATGGACATGCTTAATTCTCGCTTTATATATAATAAACAAATTACATCATAGAAAGTGCTTTGTACAGATTTTTATTCACTCGTTGCAAAACTACGGAAAACTCACTCGTTCGCTGCGCTTACTCGTTCGTTTTCCGAAGTTTTGCAACTCGTGAATAAGAATCTGTACGTCGCACTTTCTATGAAGTAATCTATATTTACAAAATGACTGCATGATTGCAAGCGAAAAGTATGAATCAGATCCGTGCGACAGCAATGTAAATCAACTGACTGCAGCAAAAGAAAAGCTAGAGCTTTTCTATGAGCAAAAAATTAAAGGAATAATTATTCGTGCGCGAGCTCGTTGGCATGAGCACGGCGAGAGAAGCACCAAGTACTTCCTTAATTTAGAGAGATAGAATCATGTCAAAAAACACATAAGAAAACTGAATATTTGTGATTCGATTACAACTGATCCTTTTACAATATTGTCCGAACAGAAGAGCTTTTATCAAGATTTATATTAATCTGGTAACATTAGGACGGCTAATAATGTCGCCAAATCCTTTCTCAGTAATTTAAGTACTCCTAAGTTGACAGAAGAGCAGAAGCAAGCCTGTGAAGGAAAATTTTTTTTGGAAGAATGCGAGCTGATTCTTGAAACGTTTTCAAACAACAAAGCCCCAGGAAATGACGGAATCCCAATCGAGTTTTATAGAAAGCTATGGCCTTTAAATAGTGAACCTTTTATTAAATGTGTTAATGAGTGTTTTGAGAAAGGTGAAATGTCCTTCTCCCAAAAACACTGAGCTGTGATTACTCTCGTTGAAAAGAAAGGAAAGGACAGTACCCTGCTAGAAAATTGACGACGTATTTCCTTAGTTAATGTGGACGCAAAAATTGTGTTAATAGTCATAGCATCTAGAATAAAAAATGTTTTACCCAGTATTGTTCATTAAAATCAAACTGGTTTCGTTAAAGACCTTTACATCGGGGAAACAATAAGATCTATTTTTGACATAATGGAGTTTACTGTCACGGAGAATATTCCTGGTTTGATGATTTTTATAGATTTTCAACAGGCGTTTGACAGTGTTGAATGGGATTTCATATTTAACTGCCTTGAGGCTCTTAATTTTTGGCCGGACTTTATTCATTGGGGTAAAAATTTTTTATAAGAATATCCAAAGCTGTGTAATAAATAATGGTAACACATCCGATTATTTCCTTCTTGAACGCGGCGTTAGACAAAGGGATCCCTCTATCCCCATATATTTTTGTTTTAGCAGCTGAGGCCCTGGCAATTGCTGTTCTCCTTCACCCCTCTCCGACTGATAGTCACAATACTGATGCATACGTCGCGCGGCCGCGGCCTGGGTACCACAATATAAAGAAATCGAAGCGCATGTGCTCTTCCTCTTCGTTTTGTGGCTCGTTTCGGCCGACCACGTTTTGCTTTTCTCCGCTCATTTAGCGTTATTTCTCTGCCTTCGTGCAGCTTACCTGTTGGAAATGACTGAACAACTCTCAGATAATGTAAGTATGTTTGCCTTTGTGAGTTTATTCGAGTCTTAGGACATTATTGCAGGTTATGTTCACGATTGAAGGTACGAGTCATTGACCGCCTTCTGTTGTCCTTAGACCGACAACACACCGTCTGTCCCGATCCATTTGGCGGGAAGCGGGAGTGCAACACCAGATCTTCCAAATCTTGAGAAGATGGTTGCCGAGGCCGTAGCAAAGTCTATGCCAGCTGTCCTAAAAAGCCTCTTCACTTCGCCAAACTTGCCGGGTCAGTCAAGCCCTATGGATTCGGTGGATAAAACCGCCGAACCGCTTCCGTCGAGGTCTCGAAGCGATCGCTTTTACAGCAGCGAACAGGAGACCAAACTGTGTCAAGACCTGCTGGATTTCACCACGAAAGCGTTCTCCCGGGCCCTGACCAAAGAAAAATGGAAAGAGCTGACTTCTACATACCCTCCAATTAAGGATACCGGAGGCTCTGCTTGTTTCTCCCACTATGGAGGCTGGAATGAAAGATGATATTAAGAAACGACACGGATACACGAAAACTAAGGAGCTCTTTGCCTTTGATGATGGGCTTGCTGAACGCCAGAATGCATTTATAGTAGTAGCAAGACCCATTCTAGCAGCCTTGTCAGCCCTGGACGCTGTAGGTGGGGAGGAGGAGGCTGAGGATGTGGACCCCGATTCCATAAAGGATTTTCTGGAGGATGCTCTGGTCCTACTTGGCAACGCTAATTTCAGGTTAAATGCATGGAGGCAAAAACGGTTTTCCGAGTTTCTTACGGAAGTTGGCAAGCGTACCCTGAAAGAAAGTATCCCTGCCGATAAGCACCTCTTTCCGGATAAATTTCATGCCAAGATAAGGAGCGAGCATGACCACAGCTCAACCAACAGCAAACTCATCAGTGCGCCACCAGCAAAGCGCCAGTTCAAACTGCCCTACAGAAGGGATCAGTTCTTTCGTGCAGATCAGCGCTCCAGTCACAACAACAGATTTGGCGGGAAACGGAAATGGGGATTTGGCTCCAATTCTAACCACCAATCCTCCAAGCGTGCTAAAACAGACATCTCCTCCCACCCCCCTGGTATCAAAGCCGGTAACAGATGACTATCAACTGCCAGTTCTAGACACACTCAGCCCACCCAATCACAAATCAGCCGGTCGTTTAAAGTTTTTTGTTCCAAATTGGAGGAAAATAACCCAGGACTCATGGACATTACAGACAATTCAGGGATACAAGATCCCCTTCTTCAGTCGCCCCAGGCAGTGGCGTACGAGGGTCACCCGTACCAAAAGCCATGCAGAGGCCCAACAAATGGACTTGGCAATTGCAAATCTGTTAGCAAAAGGAGCAGTGCGGGAAGTGCAATCACAGGACGACCAGTTCACTTCAACCCTGTTTCTGGTACAAAAAGAAAATGGCGAGGCTCGCCCAGTTATCAATCTTCGGGCGCTAAATCGATTCCTAGGAAAGGAGTACTTCAAAATGGAAGGACTACAGGTTGTGAGGTCCCTACTACAGAAAGGAGACTTTATGATGAAACTGGACTTGAAGGATGCATATTATGCAATCCCCATTCACTCATCTCACAGGAAGTATCTGCGGTTTGTGTATCAGGACAGAGTCTACGAGTTTCAGTGCCTCCCATTTGGCCTCTCCTCTGCTCCCCGAGCCTTCACAAAAACTCTGAAACCAATGTTAGCAGTGCTCCGTTCACTAGGAATTCGGATTGTAATTTACATCGACGACATGCTACTTCTTCATCAAAAGAGCCAGGTGTTGCAGAGCCTGTTTGCGCAGCTGGTAGCCTTACTGGAAAATCTGGGCTTCCTGGTCAAGGTGGAGAAATGCTCACTTGCTCCATCCCAGTGTCTTGTCTTTCTAGGGGCCCAGTTGGACTCGACAACAATGACACTTTCTCTCCCTCAGCTAAAGCTAAACAGTATTTTGGGGGATTGTCGACTCCTCCTAGAACAGAGTTGTGTCCCGGTAAGGACTCTGGCCACACTGATTGGACGTTTGAGCCGTGCCTCTCAAACCGGGATCATGCTTGCCCCTCTTCACTACAGAGCTCTCCAGCGCTTGCACTTACAAGCTGTGACTCAGTATGGCCATGGGAGCAGAGTGTCAATCCGCTTGACCACGCAAGCCCTGGCCGACCTGGAGTGGTGGGTCTCGGAGAGCCAACACCTGAATGGCTGTCCAATTCAGCTGCCCCCTATAGATGCTACCATCTGGAACGATGCGTCCAAGAAGGGTTGGGGTGCAGCATACCAGGGGAGATCTACTGGCGGTCACTGGTGCGTGGAGGAGGCAACAGCACACATCAATGTCCTGGAATTACGAGCAGCAACCTTAGCCTTAAAAGCCCTGTTGCGGGTTCAACAGCCTCTGCCCAAACATGTCCACTTGCGGTTAGACAACACGACAGCGGTGGCGTACATCAACAAGCGGGGGGGCCCACGCTCCCCTGCCCTGACCACTCAGGCACTGCAACTTTGGGCAGTAGCCCTGGAAGCAGGAGTGTCCCTGACAGCTCAGCATATTCCAGGGATTCAGAATGGAGTAGCAGACACTGCCTCCAGACAGATCGAAAGCAGAACAGAGTGGACTCTGGACAAAGAGATCTTCCAATCAGTTTGTCAGAGGTTCTACACACCGGACGTGGACCTCTTTGCATCTCGCCTAACTCATCAAGTGCCAAAGTATGTCTCGAGGTACCCGGATCCAGGAGCTGTAGCCGTGGACGCATTTCTCCAGGACTGGAGCAAATGGACCTGTCTAATCCACCCTTCAGTGGTCCTTCTCCCTCGAATCCTCAGGAAGATAAGAGAAGATCAGGCAACAGCTCTCCTGATTGCACTCAACTGGTCTGGGCAACCATGGTTCTCAGAACTGCTTCAAATGCTGGTGGATCAACCTCTACTCCTACCCCAGTCTCCATCTCTGCTGTTCCTTCCATTTCAGCCCACCGTGCACCACCCTCTGTGGCAGTCACTGCATCTAGCAGTTTGGCCCTTATCAGGAATCGTTACGAAACAACAGGCCTTTCAAAGGAAGTTGTTGACATCCTGCTGGCATCAAGAGGAGCAGCCACCCAGAAGCGGTATGCAGGCCCGTGGAAGGCATGGGTTCGCTGGTGTTCTCAACGGAGTATCTGTCCCATTTCAGCTCCTGTAGCAGAAGGCCTTGCTTTTCTGGCATCTCTAGTTACACAGGGGAGTTTGGCGTACAGGACAGTAGCCCTCTATAAGTCGGCTATTTCTCAGACTCATGACCCAGTTGGCTATACAGAGTTAGGACGCCTGCCTATTGTTTCGCGGTTTATGAAAGGTGTGTTTAAGAGTAAACCTCCCAAGCCAAAATATGCTGGTACATGGAATGTCCAAACGGCCTTATCACTCTTAGAGTCCCTTGAGCCCTTGGGGGATCTGACATTGAAGCAGCTTTCTTACAAGACAGTTCTATTGTTGGCACTCACATCAGCAGCACGAGCTCATGAACTATCTTCATTGGACTTGACCTACTCCCTTAAAAAAGAAGGTTCATGGGAATTTACTCTCCCCACACACACTAAGACCTCCAGGCCTGGTCACCCAGCCCGCAAGATTTTCCTTCCATCCTTTCCAGGGAATCTCAAGATTTGTGTTGTGCGCAGCCTTACAGCCTACGTGGAGAAGACGAAGAAGTTGCGTACCTCCTCAAAGCTATTCGTGTCTTATATTTCATCTTATAAAGCTATTTCAAGCCAGTCTGTTTCTCGATGGTTATCAAAGGCCTTACGGCTGGCTGGGATTGAATTAGGATATACCGGTCACTCAACTAGAGGAGCATCTACCTCTGCCGCCGCTGCAGCAGGACTGTCTGTTGAGCTCATCCTGGAAGCAGCAGATTGGGCTTTCGCACAGACCTTCGAAAGCTTTTATCACAGGGAACACTCTAGTGGTTCCTTTTCCAGGGCAGTGTTGAACAGCTGAACTGATTTCTGATTTGTTTGTATTTCAGAACTTCTTTGTTGTTACTGTTGTTTGGGCTTCAATTATTGTCCAGCATGCCTCTTAGAGCTTTATTAAAGGTTTGGTTATGCTATCTTATGTTGTTGCTCCGATTGGCAGTATTGCTTTGGGAATTCTGCATCAGTATTGCGACTATCAGTCGGAGAGGGGTGAAGGAGAAATGATATTTCCCCGGAGGGTCAGTACTTACCTGACGGGGAGATGTGGTTCTCCGAACCCCTCGTAGACTGATATGAGCAATACTGGTCCCCAAGCCATTGCAGCTATCTTCCTTCCCCACCCTGGTACTGCCAATCGGTGCGGCCTCACTCGCCACTACTGCGAGGAAGAGCACATGCGCTTCGATTTCTTTATATTGTGGTACCCAGGCCGCGGCCGCGCGACGTATGCATCAGTATTGCTCATATCAGTCTACGAGGGGTTCGGAGAACCACATCTCCCCGTCAGGTAAGTACTGACCCTCCGGGGAAATATCATTTCGTCAAGACGTGACAATAAAAGGCATAACGGTAGGAGGAGAAGAGACGAAATTGCTTCAATATGCCGACGATTTGACTGCAGTTCTTGCAGACTTTAACTCGGCTCACGCACTCCTTGATTTATTGGACATTTTTAGGAAAGCATCCGGCTTAATGATAAACTTTACTAAAACCGAAGGCATGTGGATTGGGTCCTCCAGGAATAATAAAACTAAACCATTAGGTATTAAATGGCCAAGCAAGCCAATTAAGGCCCTTGGAGTCTTTTACACCTATGACCAAAATTTGCTGCTTGAAAAGAATTTCATTGAAAATTTAGACGAGATAAAGAAGTTAATTAATGTTTGGTCCTCTAGAGGTCTATTTATTTATGGTAAGGTTACCAATTAAATCTTTAGTGATTCCTAAGTTTGTCTATGTAACCTCGTTGATGCCAACCCCGAATGATGTGGTCGTTGAATTGAATCGATTACTGTTTAAATTTTTATGGAATGGTAAAGACAAGGTTATTAGATTGTCAACAATGAACGAGTTCGAGAATGGAGGTTTGAGAATGATAGATCTAGCATGTATGATAAAATCCTTGCGTCTGGCCTGGTTAAAAAGAATATGCGGCGAAAGTAAAGGTACATGGAAAAATTATTTAAGGCATCTCGCTAAAGTAGGAGGCCTTTTTTTCTCCGATACAACTTTGACATAAAAGATTACATCATTTAATTCACTTTTTTACTCTGAACTCCTAAAGTGGTGGTCAGAGTTTCGTGAAAACTTTGCGTCAATGAAAGACTGGCGCAATATTATATGAAATAACAAAGAAATCTGAACTTTTTTGATCCCGGTATAGTTTTAGTAAGTGATTTGTTGTTCAATTTAACTAATACTGAGTCATTTAATATTATTAGGAACAAGATTGATAAAGCAAATTTTCTCATCTGGGCCGGCCTTCGTCATGCTGTACCCCGGGAATTGAAAAATAATACGAATCTACGTACGTTTTCATCATCTTTTGTCATCATATCAATAACAATGTTTTTGATATCTCTAAGAAAAGATCAAAACATTATTATTCATTGTTAATAAGTGAAAAGGCCTAATTCCCCGGTGTCGTTAACAAGTTGTGTTACGCAATTCCCAGGACCATATGCGTAAGATTCGAAAGCGAAAACTCAACCATTTATTTACAAATGTTCCATTGACAATTCCACAAATTTTCCAGTCATCACATCGGGTAAACATCCAATTAGACAATAAGCAGGTTTTCTACGAAAAGAAATTACACCTTAACGAGCGAAATTACAACACACACACAGAATACGACAGAACTTACCGACTGTTTCGAATTCAAAGTGTCCACAACTCAACAATTTGAATAACAAGTTATGCCAATGCAAAACATGGCGACTAGTTCTTCTAAGACTGAGCACATGGAAAATGTCCCGGATTATGACGTCAAATGTAGGCACGCAATGGGAGTTACACCGGCCCCTAAATGAAACCTATGGAAACTATTTCATTTACAAACTATCTGTTGCCATTGCGATTCAACGTGAAATGCCGTGAAGCTACTTTATAACAGTCAGCAATATAAACAAACTGTCCACTTCTTTAGATAAATGTCACTAGGTAAGAGTGTCAATACACCCAATTAAGTCGACGTCAAAAGTAGATCCACACGAGTTCAAGGCATATTGGTAATGTCAAATGCAATGTCCAATGTTGGTCAACAAATTTGGATCGGAGTCTGCGTCAACCGCAAGTTTGGAATGCCGTCCAGGTACGTCAAGGATATCAAGGTGCTACTTGCAAGTGTGATCACAGTTCCAGATGATTCTGAATAACTAATGACTTGACAGTTCAAGACGACACAGCTTTGTAATTGGTCGTACGAGGGTTGTCACTGTCGTTTTCACCTCCTTTTGTCTTTGGCGCTTTGCGCGGGTCATAACGGTGCAGCTTGTCTTTACTCTTACAGAACGCACAAGTCCATCTTCGCTACGAAAGACCTCGATGACTCGTGCAAGGGGCCACTGACCTCTCGGAAAGTTCTCGTCAGCTAGCAGAACGACATCACCCACATCAAAATTATCCTTTGGTTCGTTCCACTTCCTTCGTTCCTGAAGAGTCGGAAGATATTCTTTAATCCACCGTTTCCAGAAGAGATTTGACAAGTATTGCGCTTGTCCCCATTGGCGCCGACAGTTCAAATCTTCTTTCCCGAAAATTCCTGGGGGCAAACTGTGACATGGTCGCAGCTGCAACAGATGGTTTGGAGTCAAGGGTTCTTCATCCATAGGATCATCACTGTTTCGCGTCAAAGGTCTACTGTTGAGGATGTTGGTTGCTTCCGTCAGCACGGTGTGAAGCACTTCGTCACAGACCACTTGTTCCTTCAATAAGACCTTCAAGATTTGGCGCACGGACCTGATCATTCTCTCCCATGCTCCTCCCATATGACCCGCTCCTGGAGGATTGAAGATCCACTGAATTCCTCTTTGAGCACAGAATCCATCGATCCTTTGCTGACTCCATTCTTCAATTGCCTCTTTCAACTCCTTGTCCGCTTTAGTGAAGTTTGTTCCACGGTCGCTCCTAATTTCCTCGGGGTATCCTCTGAGGCAAATGAATCTTCTCAATGCATTAATCATGGAATCTGTATTTAAGGTCTTTACAACCTCTATGTGTATGGCGCGGACTGTCAAGCACGTGAAAATGCATCCATATCTCTTGACTCTACTTCTTCCCTGCTTTACTTCTATAGGGCCAAAAAAGTCCACACCGACATATGTGAAGGGAGGTTTGTTGGGGGTGATCCTGTCTTCAGGCAACTTTGCCATGAACTGCTCTCCAGTTGGTGCCTTCCTCTTTTGGCAATCAACACACCTTTTCAATACACGTCGCACTGCAGAGCGTCCCTTTACAATCCAAAACCTTTCTCTCAGAGATGATAAAACAGATTCCTGACCCATATGGCCCACACTCCTGTGGCTGTGCTGGATAATTAGCTCCGTCACGTGGTGATCATTGGGCAGGATATAAGGATATTTCAAATCTTCATCCACAGGAGCACTCTGTAATCTTTCACCAACGGACAGCAACCCATTTCTTAACTTTGGATTCAATTTGAAGATCGAGGTGCCCACTTTCCGTGTTGTCTTCTTCATTAACCGTTCGCTTGCACCAGGTGAGAGCTTGCTAAGTGCCTCAAACACCTTTGGAAAGGTCGCTTTCTGGACTTGTCGAACAATTTCCTCCTCAGCCCTCTGCAGCTCAGTTATGGATAGGTTTCCAACTATCTCGTCTGTGCTTGTTAGGGGAGAAGCACTATCAAGGACGCCATCAATTTTCCACTTGCAAATTTTGCGCTGGAGAAATTTCTTGTACCGTAACAACCAAGCAAACGCTCTCTTCAATTTCCACCATGAAGAGTAATGCTGTATCAAACTTTCTATCGAATCTTGCACAGCAGCAGCGGTGTAGATTCTGCTTTCCTTTCGGACTTCAGGGTCACTATCTTTCAAGGTGGGCACTTCAATCATTGCTGGCCAGGAGGTTTCTTCCTTCCAAAGGAACGCTGGACCATTTAACCACCGACTATTCTTCATCATCTCGTCAAGCCTTAACCCCTTGGATGCATCATCTGCTGGGTTATCATCTCGGTTGACGTATCTCCAGTCTGACGTGGACGACAAGCTTCGAATCGTAGTGAGGCGATTCGACTCAAAGGTGTGAAACCGCTTGGTGTCGTTGTTCAGGCATTTCAACGCTGTAGTAGAGTCAGTCCAGTAATTCACTTGATCTATCTTGATTTCCAACTCTTCACGTATGATTTGGTTCAGCTTAACTGAGATAACTGCTGCAGATAATTCCAACCTTGGAATAGTGATCTCATGGATGGGGACTAGTCGAGCCTTCCCCATGACAAAGCTACAATGGATTCTGTCGAAGACATCAACGAAGCGCAGGTAAGCTACTGCTCCATACCCTACACGTGATCCATCTGAGAAAATGTGCAGCTGAACACTCTTTGTTTCGCCAAAGTCTTTCGGCTTAAAACATCGATCAATTTCAAGTCCTTGTAATTTTGGAAGGTCTTCCCGCCAGCGTAACCATTGAACCCTTTCTTGTTCATTAATGGCACTGTCCCATCCTAGCTCCTTTCGGCAGAGTTCTTGTAGCAATAGCTTGGCCTTCATTATGAAGGGGGCAATGAAACCAAGTGGATCAAACAACGAACTCACAACTGCAAGACTCCACGTCTGGTCATCGGCTTCTCTTCCAGTAGTCGCCGAACTTTGGCTGACACCTCCCAGACAAACTTGTCAGCTTCAACGTTCCACTTCAAACCAGGCGCACACGCGGTCGGTAAATCTTCTATGTCCAGGTTGACAACTGAACTTGCTCTTTCTGATTCTGGTATTCCAGCTAACACGTTCCGGTCATTGCTAAGCCACTTTGTCACCCTGAAGCCACCTTTCGCCGGCAATTCTCGTAGTTGTGCAGACAGACTTAACGCAATCTCGGGTGAACTGACAGATTTCATCAAATCATCAACATACATGTTTTTCTTCACGATTTGGACTGTTACAGGGTCGAATTCTGCCTGATAAATCGATGCTGTTTTCTTTAGGCAAAAGTTCGCACAACTTGGCGACGAGGTTGCGCCAAATAGGTGTTTCACCATGCGGTACTCCTGTGGTTCCTCATTCAAGTCTCCATTGGGCCACCAAAGGAATCTTAATACATCACGGTCTTCAGGGTCAACGTAAACTTGATGAAACATAGCCTCAATGTCGGCTGCCATGGCAACAAATTCTTGGCGAAACCTGATTAATACTCCTACTAATGAATTCGTTAAGTCAGGGCCTCGTAACAATTGCTGATTGAGGGAAGTTCCATGGTACTTTGCACCACAATCAAAAACCACTCTGACCTTTCCTGGTTTCAACAGGTGTGTCACAGGGTGATGTGGAAGGTACCACACTGGTCGTTCTCTTGCATCTAACTCTTCTCTTGGAACTCTCTGGGAATGTCCCTTACCTATGTACTCTTCCATCGTGGTTTGGTACTTCGTAAGTAAATCTTCATCTTTAAGCAATCGTTTCTTCAGAAGTCGTAACCTTTGTTCTGCCATTGGTTTACTGTTGGGGAGATATGGTGATTCTTCACGCCATGGCAGGCCAACTTGGAAGTGGTCACCCACTCTTTGCAGGGATTGTTCCATCTTGTTCAAGGCTTTGTTGTATTCAACTGATGGAAGGCTGTCTATTCCTACAGCAGCGTCCTCAAAATCAGTTTTCCAAAGCCGCTCGAGTTGGCGATGCAAGATTTCGTTATCAGTGTCATGTTTAACATCTTCCTTTGGCTGGAGGACGTTCACATGCATTTGACGTTTTGCTTCATTACTGTCTTGTCCTTTCTCTCCACAAACAGTTTCCTCTTGCTTCCTTGTGAAATCTGCATTTCTTTCCACTACACCAGTTTCTTTGTCAAGGAGAGTTTCATTACACAAATGTTCAAACGGCTCGATGTTGTGGTGGACCCCCTTTTGAGTCAACTGACTTTCTTTCGTGCAGACAAAGTTCATAGAATAACTGCGATCTCTTTTCTGATCCTCCATTGGACCCATCACCGTCCATCCTAAGCTGTATCGGATAGCTATCGGCTCATTGTGTTCACCAGATTTACACTCAAGTGGAAGGAACAAGCCGGGATTCTCCTTCAGACCAATCAACAGCATAACTTCTCCATTTTCTATCACCGGAATGTCAATGTCTCGAAGGTGAGGCCAGCGAGCAAGGTCTTCTTTCTTCACGATGCAACTTGTAGAAATTGGCATGTTATTGACTGTTCTCACATTCAACAATTCAACAGTAGCTGACTCATTTATAGACGTCACAACCAAATCTACAAGGCAGCTTTCCACCTGCGCGGAACCCGTCATTCCAGTCAATGTGAAACGAAGTCTATCTCCATCAAGCTTAAGTTCCTTCGCTAGCCTTTCGTGGCACAGTGTCACCTCCGAACCATTGTCAAGCAAGGCATATGTTTCAACCATCCTGTCACCGCCTTTTCCTTGAACTTTGATTGGCACGATCCCAAGACACACTCGGTTTTCTCCGGCCCCAGTTGTCGCCACGGCGGTTTCTCCATCGTTGCCGGCCCCAGTAACATTATGAGGCAAAGCATTTCCTTGTCTTGCTTGTGACTGTTGTTCAGCATTGCCATTGTTTGAATCAACCTTGTTTTCTTTAAGAGCCAATGTCGGAAAATATCGAGAATCTCAAATCAGTTCCAAAAATTCGAATTTTGGCTGATACCACCCAAAAATCCCTTTGGGGGAACTATTTCAAGAAACGATATTAAGAAATCCCCAAGCGCTTTACATTTTGAGAATTTTAGAAAAGTTCCAAAATTCGCAAAAACTACATTTTTTCATTCGGGAAACGGGTGCAAATTTCAACATATTTCAACGAAACAGTACAAGCGCGCAAAAGCTCCTATTGACTTGATAATACTCATGTATTTAGCACATATCCACAGCTTCAAGACCCCGTAAAAAGGCTTCGCAAAATAACTACTTTAATATAGTTTCTGGCTTTTATTGTGTGCGCTCTGATTGTGTGTTGTTTTGGTAGTCAAAATAACGCCCAACTTCAACCGTCAAAAGTCGATCATGGTATGTCACAAATTGAAAAAAATACTATACCAAACGAATGAACTGTTATTTTTTTAATTACACCTGAAGTTTTAGCTCTGCGAATTTAAACACGTGCGAGTAATAAAATTTCAACTTGTGCCCCCCAAGTCGCCTGTCCGCGACAAGAACGGGAATGTAAACAAAGGAAAACATATGCAAATCGAGGAGAAAATCATACGGAAGTTATGACTTACCCCTCAAAGCGCAAAAAATTGGTGGAATTCTGTTACCTTAACAGGTATTTCTATCTGAGAGACTAATAAAACGAAATTATCCGTCCAATAATAACAAGAAAGCTATAAAAAGGGCTGGAGGACCAGGGTCATGAAGTCGCCTCGGATGCATCGGAACTCGTGTGTATGGTTCCGGAGGTAAAAAAGCTTCTGAAGAAGCTTTCAAAATGCACCATGGAGCAAGCAAACAATGTCAGTAAAAATAGACTGATATTTTGAGGTATGATAGAAATGAACCATTGTAAGTTTATTTTTACAATTAAATAAAATGATAGAGGAGCGCCGGCCATCGACAGTTCGATTTTAAATGGTCCGTCCCTTGGCTATCGTACTCAATGTTAAGTCCAAAAAACCGAAACAAGATTAAACGAAATTAAACATATATTACAATAATCTTTAAAAAGTATAATGCTAACTTGAGAAGTAGATTTCCCACATCGCAAAGTTTAAGTTATGTAAATATCAGGAATGTTTACTTACTGATCTTATGTCGTGTTACATGCTCCAAGTTCCACAGGAGAAGAGTAAAACCCTCCGTCTTGTTTATACATTTCATAAAAAAAGACTAACTTATTTGTTTACTATAACTATAGATAGGGAGTTAATAATCCTCCCATACTAACACAGAAAACGAAGAAGCCAATTCATCTCGTTTTTTGGTGTTGTGTTACCTCACATTTTTCAAGTCACGTGTTTTGCTGTACACGGTAAGTGAAAATGAAATACAAAACATATTATTTAGTTATTTCTTTTAAGGTAGTCACCTGCAAAACATCGCACAATTGTCAATAAATAAAGAAGGACTGTGCAATCAAAACTAACAGAATCTCCTGGAGCACACAAGCCATCTCCGTTTAAATTTTCACTAACAAAACATCATCTTCAATTCAGAATTTCCCGCTGTATCACAGATCCAAATCTCGGCATTAACCAAACATCTATCCTCTGAGAAATGCATACGGTCCTTGGAAAAACACACTCTTATGGATCTTGCTAAGCTTGGCTATCAGCAGGTTTTAGAAGAGGGTGTCGGTGTCTTGCCAACCTTAATAAGAACCACCAGCGTTGCAAACAAACAATCCAGAGAACGTTTAACAGAGGGATGGGCCTTGCGACCAGCTAAAAAGGCGTACCGTTTTAGTGAAAAGCAGAAGGCCTACCTCACTGCTAAATTCAACATTGGTCAGTCCACTGGACGGAAAGTCGACGCACGTCTTGTAGCCTCAGGGCAATAAAAGTTATTTTTGTAATTCTTTCCGACTCCAGAACTTTTTCCTCGCGAAGCGAGGCCGAAGGCCGAGCGTAGCGAGGTTACTAATCGTGTCGGTTCCGGTCAGACCACATGGCTCGCAAGCCCGAGTAAATCGAGCCGAGAGTTTTTATATATGTATATATATATATTTCCTCGCGAAGCGAGGCCGAAGGCCGAGCGTAGCGAGGTTACTAATCGTGTCGGTTCCGGTTCAGACCACGTGGCTCGCAAGCCCGAGTAAATCGAGCCGAGAGTTTTTATATATGTATATATATATATATATATCTATATTTTAAAGGTGTCCGTTCGCAGGCCAGGTTACCTGGCAATAGTAACGCACTTGAGAACTGCTGAATTTCCGCCATTATTCGGTGATGCCTTTTTGAAAGTAATGGAAATTTTGTGGAAATCGATTTCACTCGTCCTGGAAGTACATCCCAGCAAGATGATCTCCGAGATATTCAAGAAATATTAGCACGAGATCGTCGCCGAGTAAGTTCGAATACCGTGAAAATCAACACGGGGAAAGCACGACTCAAAGCCGGGATAGAGAAACGACAGCAGGGAGAATAACAACAGCCAAGACAACAACTGCTCGCTCCAGAAAAAGGCAAACGAAACAGCAGGGAAAAGGACTAGGAATTCAATCAAGTTAGTTTTGAATTTGAATGTGTTATTGATGGAAATACAGGACATGAGTGAACGATTACATAACGAAATATATTGGCGTAGTACATTTAGCAAAACGACTTAGAAGGGACACCGAGTAAGAACGACTTCAACGATTGGAGATATCTCTGGAAAATAATTCTATTAGTCTAAAAACGGAATCGGAAGACGACCAACAGATTACAAGAGAATGTAAATAGGTATTTTTCATAATAAAACGATAGCGTTTCCAGTTTGAAGTAATTCCCAACACAGAGAGTTGCAGTTGTTATAGCAATCATTTATAACGATGTGATCTGATATCATTGCAACAGTGAAAATATTGTAAATTTTCTTGATCTAGCAGTTCTGTTAAACATTTTCAACAGAATATATACCCTGTGTCACTATAAAGTACTGGTTCTGCAATATTATCAGTGATCAATGCGATCATTTCAAAATAAAGCAAATGTGATTACTGAATTCTGAGTAGTATTTCTCTTTGCTATATATATATGTATGTATTCTCTGATTGAAAGGTTTCAATAATATTGCGTAGAGACAACAAGTTTCATAGCCTTTTCACAATGGGTCAGTTTTACCTTAGAGTGCAATGACCCCCCCCTCCCCTGATAATATTGCTATCTAGAACCTCTGCCCTTTTTTCACAAATGAAATGTTCATTCAAGCCTTAATTTGAAAAGTTAGACATAACATATTAACTTTGTTACTTTCTGCTGTTTACTTTATTTTTATGATCATCATGTCAAATATCAATATTTCATAACAACCACAACATACAGTTAACCTTTTACACTGGAAAAACTTTATAAAGAAGAAAATAAATTTTGTAATGCCAAAATGTTTATGATCTTTCTCATATATTCATTGCAAGTGTGCTGTATGTAGTAACAATTAAGTGTTTCAAGTTTCCTAAATGCCCTATGCTTTCAATGATTTTCCACACAAAATTTATAGACAAATGACTGCACTAGATTCTAAGCCTTAAAGAAGAAATGGTATTGTTTGGTGCTGTTTTGATTACTACCACCTCTTATGGAAAGCCTATTAAAAAGATTTTTGTATTGCTTGTAGTAGTAGAGTAACAATACCTTTACTAAGATTAGGACATGCATCCCACCCCATAAAAATATATTATGTTAACGTAAAAACTATAACAATAATAATAATATCAATACCAGTAATAATAATAGTAATGATAATAATAATGATAATAATATAATGATAGTGCTTCTCGTTACTATATGTCATTGGTTACAAGTTCAATACCTTTGCCTGCCATGACTTTTTTGATGAAATACCATGCGTATATTAAATCTTTCTTCTGCAGTTTTTATTATAGAAATTTTCATGTATTCAAAATAATATACTATTCTCTGGTTGGTTATGGATATTTTGCCTGTTTCTGTAACAGCACAATTAAACTTTCATGTGGTATACACTTTTGACTGATTGATGTTGATTTAACATTATTTTTTACAGGACTATGTAGTGCAGCAATCTTTATCAACATATTAAGATTTCAATAACTCTTTCTTACATGTATTGTTTTTATGAGATGACCTAAAAATAGCACGACCACATACTATACAGTCGGCACTCACTATTACCAAACCTTTATTTAAAGTTTTTGTAGAATCCAATTGTTTTACCCACAATTTTTATTTTATGTAATGACATTGTATCTCACACTTCTGTTGATATAATAACAAAAAACATAAATAAAAAATAATTGGAGCATTCAACTCATCCTCGGTGTAAGAACATATTGTGTTTAAAAGTGATGTACAACAAAGAAGACAAAGCAGTAGACTCAGACTAAGAAAATAAAACTAAAAAAAAAAAACACAGGTTCTTACACCGTGGTAAACACAAGCATTCATATCAACTCTTCAAAATTTCACCTGCAAAAGATTTACAATCATTTTCAATTTGTGTTAAGTGAATATTATTGTGATACCTCATCGACTCTGTATTCCCTGTCAAGAGAATCAATAATAATTTTACTTCTATTCCCTCTGGTGCACTCTCAGTGGCAGTAAAAGAGCTAAATAAAGGTCAATTTTTAAGCACTCTGTTGTGCAGTATACTGATCATGTAATTTGCACCAGGTGTCACTAATTGTGTACCAAACACAGCGTAACAAATAAAATAATGGGGATTACCCTAACATGAAAAATATCAAATAAAAAATAAAATATAAAAGCACTGTGACTTCTTCAAAAACTAGCTTCGCGAGGTTTTTGCGGGAGTCGTATTTCTAGTTATATATATGTTTATATATATCTATATTTTAAAGGTGTCCGTTCGCAGGCCAGGTTACCTGGCAACATTACTCCATGTGAAATTCCGACATTACGAATTCCTTGAATGATGTTTTGAAAATAATGCGAATTTTGTGGAAACCGATTTCACTCGTCTTGGAAGTACATCCCAGCAAGAAGATCTCCGACATATACAAGAAAGAATGGTGAGAGATCGTCGTCGAGTAAGTTTGAATGCCGCACGGGAAGCGGCGACTCAAAGCAGAGATTGAGAAACGACGGTAGGGACGATAACAAGAGACATCGCAGCTAAGACAAGAACTGCTCGCTCAAAAAAAACAAAGGAATCAGCAAGGAAAAGGACCAGGAATACCATCAAGTTACCATCAAGTTAGATTGGATATTGAATTTGTTATGGATAGAAACAAAGACTCGTTTTAGGTATACAGGACATGAGCAAGCGATTACATAACGAAATTGGCGAACAAAATTTAGCAAAATGACTTAGAACGGAAACCGAGTAGGAACGACTTCCAGCATGCAGACAGAATCAGGGCTCCTACTCCGTGTACCGGCACAGATGACGTAGCGCATTGTTTCATCATTGTGTGTAAAATTATTCAGTAACATGTTTGTTATTGTCTGGCTTTGTTTTACGTCGTCTGTGCCGGTACACGGAGTAGGAGCCAGAATCAGAAGGCGAACGACAAAACAGATTACCATATCGTCGTGAAAAAAGTGCCAGGAAAGGGGAAACAGAAACCAACCGCAAAGAAATGAAAGATGACAGTAACGTAGTATTAATACTGCAATGAGAATGCAAGTAGGTATTTTTCGTAGTAAAACGATTGCCTTCCATTTGTAAGAAATTCCCAATACAGAGATTGCATTTGTGATAGCAATTATTTATAATTATGTGATCTGATATCATTGCAACAGTGAAAGTATATTGTAGATTTGTTTGATGTAGCAGTTATGTTCAGCATTTTCAACAGAATAGATACCAAACAATAAGTTACCGGTTCCGCAATATTATCACTGTTCAATGCAATTATTTGTAAATAAAGCAGATGTCGTTACGGACTTCTGAGTAGTATTTCTCTTTGCTCTATTTCTTTGCTACATATATGTATTACGTAATTAAAAAGTTTCGTTGGGACAGACAAGTTCCATAGCCATTTCAAAATGGGTTTTTACCTTTGAGTTCCATGCATTCCTGGGAATTACTCTCTTAGCACCCACCCTTTTCCCACAAATGAAAAGTTAATTTAAGCCCTAATTTGCAAAATTAGACAACATCTTAACCTTTTTCCTTAATGCTGTTTAATTCATTTTAATGATGTCAAATACAAATATTTAATAACAACCACAATATGCAGTTGACCTTTTACATTGGAAAAACTCTACAAGGGAGAAACTAAAGTTTGAAATGCTAAAAGTTTTAGCTGTTTTTCTGTTTGCTGTTTTATGTATTCATTGCAAGGGTGCTGTATGTAATAACAAGTCTTTGAAGTTTCCTAAATGCCCTATGCTTTCAATCATGATTTTCCACACTAACTGTATGGACAAATGACTGCACTGGCATGATTGCCACAGGTCAGAAAATGGTAAGGGAAAAAATTCTTCAAGGTCAGTGAAAAGTAAGGGAATTTCAAATCAAGTCAGGGAAAAGTGAAATTTAATACTACTAATTTATTTCTTGCCAATTCAGCTTTGGTTTGGTGTGGTCAAGAATGTGACATGAAATGTGTTGGATTGGTGGAATTAAATGACAAGCTGATTTTGGGTTTCCAAGAAAATCAATCCTTTTTCCATGAATTGGTTATCGTAAGAAACTATCAATCCACGTACACTGTATGTGACTTTCTGAAAGCATATTAAATAAATGGGTGGAGAGGTTGGTTGTGAGAGGAGGTTGGAGGTCACTACCAGGACTAATTTGTGACTTTTCTAATTTAGTTGGTAAGGGAAATTTTACATTTGTCAGGGAAAAGTCAGGAAATTTAAAGATCTTATGGCTGTGGCAACCATGACTAGATTCTAAGCTTAAAAGAAGAAATGGTATTGTTCAGAGTTGAGTAATTTTTACTTCCTATGATACAAACCCTATTCACAAGAAAAACAGAATTGCATGTAGTTGTAGAGGAACAATACCTTTTCCCAGATTAGGACATACAACCCAACCCAATAACAGTATATTATGTTAAACATAAAAAATAACAATGCTAATAATAATATCAATACCAGTAATAATATTAAAAATGATAATGATAATAATACGATAATAATAATCATGATAATTGCAAAAAATGAGAAAGTACAAAAGGTAAAAATAATATAATAATAAGTAAATACGTAAATTGGGGTCTTATACCTCATAGGAAAAACCATTAGGAGTCCTTTACAAACTAGCTTCGCGGGGTTTTGCGGGAGTCGTATTTCTAGTTTAATGATCCGTCCCTTTCCTTACGAAAATGGAGCAGTGCGTGGTAGAGATTTGCCACACACCCGAAGAGGTACTCTACATGGGCCCTCTTCAACTGGTGTCAAACACTTTTGTCAAACACAAGGGTCATTGAAAGATATCACCAAAGCTCTCATGACTCTTGCGTGGTTTCTTCTTCTTTCTTTCCTTTCCTTAACTCAAGGGATGTCGGAAGAAGAATGACCCGGGAAAGGGGCTTGAGGGCTCCGGCATGGGTACGATTGGCCCCCCTATTCAGGGAAGAACCTCCACCTACACCTCCACCTCCGAGGGAAACGAAACATTTTATGGGGATGGCCTAATAAAGTACAAGTTAGTTACGATTTGGATCTGTGATACAGCGGGAAATTCTGAATTGAAGATGTTTTTGTTAATGAAAATTTAAACGGAGATGGCTTGTGTGCTCCAGGAGATTCTGTTAGTTTTGATTGCACAGTCCTTCTTTATTCATTGACAATTGTGCGATGTTTTGCAGGTGACTACCTTAAAAGAAATAACTAAATAATTCCTCGCGAAGCGAGGCCGAAGGCCGAGCGTAGCGAGGTTACTAATCGTGTCGGTTCCGGTCAGACCACGTGGCTCGCAAGCCCGAGTTAATCGAGCCGAGAGTTTTTATATATGTATATATATATATATATTTATATATATATATACATATATATATATTTATAAACATATATATATATATATATAAAATTATAATATATAATATATATAATAATATATAATATTATATATATATATAAAAGTGTTATACATATATATATATTTATATATATATGTTTATATATATCTATATTTTAAAGGTGTCCGTTCGCAGGCCAGGTTACCTGGCAATAGTAACGCACTTGAGAACGCTGAATTTCCGCCATTATTCGGTGATGCCTTTTTGAAAGTAATGTAAATTTTGTGGAAACCGATTTCACTCGTCCTGGAAGTACATCCCAGCAAGGTGATCTCCAAGATATTCAAGAAATATTAGCACGAGATCGTCGCCGAGTAAGTTCGAATACCGTGAAAATCAACACGAGGAAAGCACGACTCAAAGCAGGGATAGAGAAACGACAGCAGGGAGAATAACAACAGAAATCGCAGCCAAGACAACAACTGCTCGCTCCAGAAAAAGGCAAACGAAACAGCAGGGAAAATGACCAGGAATTCAATCAAGTTAGTTTTGAATTTGAATGTGTTATTGATAGAAATACAGGACATGAGTGAACGATTACATAACGAAATATATTGGTGTACTACATTTAGCAAAACGACTTAGAAGGGACACCGAGTAAGAACGACTTCAACGATTGGAGATGTCTCTGGAAAATAATTCTATTAGTCTAAAACCGGAATCGGAAGACGACCAACAGATTACAAGAGAATGTAAATAGGTATTTTTCATAATAAAACGATAGCGTTTCCAGTTTGAAGTAATTTCCAACACAGAGAGTTGCAGTTGTTATAGCAATCATTTATAACGATGTGATCTGATATCATTGCAACAGTGAAAATATTGTAAATTTTCTTGATCTAGCAGTTATGTTAAACATTTTCAACAGAATGTATACCCTGTGTCACTATAAAGTACTGGTTCTGCAATATTATCAGTGATCAATGTGATCATTTTAAAATAAAGCAAATGTGATTACTGAATTCTGAGTAGTATTTCTCTTTGCTATATATATATATATATATATATATATATATATATATATGTATATATGTATGTATTCTCTGATTGAAAGGTTTCAATAATGTTGTGTAGAGACAAGTTTCATAGCCTTTTCACAATGGGTCAGTTTTACCTTAGAGTGCAATGACCCCCCCCCCCTGATAATATTGCTATCTAGAACCCCTGCCCTTTTTTCACAAATGAAATGTTAATTCAAGCCTTAATTTGCAAAGTTAGACATAACATATTAACTTTGTTACTTTCTGCCGTTTACTTTATTTTTATGTCAAATATCAATATTTCATAACAACCACAACATGCAATTAACCTTTTACATTGGAAAAACTTTATAAAGAAGAAAATAAATTTTGTAATGCCAAAATGTTTATGATCTTTCTCATATATTCATTGCAAGTGTGCTGTATGTAGTAACAAGTGTTTCAAGTTTCCTAAATGCCCTATGCTTTCAATAATGATTTTCCACACAAACTTTATAGACAAATGACTGCACTAGATTCTAAGCCTTTTAGAAGAAATGGTATTGTTTGGAGCTGTTTTGATTACTACCACCTCTGATGGAAAGCCTATTAAGAAGATTTTTGTATTGCTTTTAGTAGTAGAGTAACAATAACTTTACCAAGATTAAGACATGAATCCCACCCCATAAAAATATATTATGTTTAACATAAAAAATATAAAAATAATAATATCAATACCAGTAATAATAATAGTAATGATAATAATAATGATAATAATATAATGATAGTTCTTCTCGTTACTATATGTCATTGGTTACAGTTCAATACCTCTGGCTGCCATGACTTTTTCGATGAAATACCGTCCTTATATTAAATCTTTCTTCTGCAGTTTTTATAATAGAAATTTTCATATATTCAAAATAACATACTATTCTATGGTTGGGTATGGATATTTTGCCTGTTTCTGTAACAGCACAATTAAACTTTCATGTGGTATATACTTTTGACTGATTGATGTTGATTTCACATTATTTTTTTACAGGAGTACGTAGTGCAGCAATCTTTTTGAACATATTAAGATTTCAATAACTCTTTCTTACATGTATTGTTTTTATGATATGACCTAAAAATAGCACAACCACATACTATACAGTGGGCACTCACTATTACCAAACCTTTATTCAAAGCTTTTGTAGAATCCAATTGTTTTACCCCCAACTTGTTGATATGGCATCTCTTTTGAGGGAAGAGGAATTTTTCTATCTACCACTGGGGGTACCATTGCAACTGGAAAGAGTACACACATTAAAACATGCACTATTCATAATGCTCTCAATTGTGGTTACCCGGGAATGAAATAATGACTGCAGTAGACAATAAAATATCTAATCAGAAGATTCTTCTTACAATGAATCTCATGCAATTATAACCAAAAAAACATAAACAAAAAATAATTGGAGCGTTCAGCTCATCCTCTGTGTAAGAACATATTGTGTTCAAAAGTGATGTACAACAAAGAAGACAAAGCAGTAGAGACTAAGAAAATAAAACTAAAGAAAAAAAACACAGGTTTTTACACCGTGGTAAACACAAGCATTCATATCAACTCTTCAAGATTTCACCTGCAAAAGATTTACAATCATTTTCAATTTGTGTTAAGTGAATATTATTGTGATACTTCATCGACTCTGTATTCCCTGTCAAGATAATAAAAAATTTTACGTCTATTCCCTCTGGTGCAATCTCAGTGGCAGTGAAAGAGCTAAATGAAGGTCAATTTTTAAGCACTGTGTTGAGCGGTATACTGATCATGTAATTTGCACCAGGTGTCACTAATTGTGTACCAAACACAGCATAAGAAATAAAATAATGGGGATTACGCTAATATAAAAAATAAAATATATAATATAAAAAAAAATAAAGAATAAAATATGAAAGCATTGTGACTTCTTCAAAAACTAGCTTCGCGAGGTTTTTGCGGGAGTCGTATTTCTAGTTCCTCGCGAAGCGAGGCCGAAGGCCGAGCGTAGCGAGGTTACTAATCGTGTCGCTTTCGGTCAGACCACGTGGCTCGCAAGCCCGAGTAAATCGAGCCGAGAGTTTTTATATATGTATATATATATATATATATCTATATTTTAAAGGTGTCCGTTCGCAGGCCAGGTTACCTGGCAATAGTAGCGCACTTGAGAACTGCTGAACCGCCATTTCGAATTCCGTGATGCCTTTTTGAAAGAAACGTAAATTTTGTGGAAACCGATTTCACTCGTCCTGGAAGTACATCCCAGCAAGATGATCTCCGAGATATTCAAGAAAGATTAGCTCGAGATCGTCGCCGAGTAAGTTCGAATACCGTGAAAATCAACACAAGGAAAGCACGACTCAAAGCAGGGATAGAGAAACGACAGCGGGGAGAATAACGACAGACATCCGTCATCGCAGCAAAGACAAAAACTGCTCGCTCTAGAAAAAGGCAAACGAAACAGCAGGGAAAAGGACCAGGAATTCAACCAAGTTAGTTTGGAATTTGAATGTGTTATTGATAGAAATACAGAACATGAGTGAACGATTACATAACGAAATATATTAGCGTACTAAATTTAGCAAAACGGCTTAGAAGGGAAACCGAGTAGAACGAACTTCAACGATTGGAGATGTCTCTGGAAAATAATTCTATTAGTCTAAAAACGGATTCGGAAGACGACCAACAGATTACAAGAGAATGTAAGTAGGTATTTTTCATAATAAAACGATAGCGTTTCCATTTTGAAGAAATTCCCAACACAGAGAGTTGCAGTTGTTATAACAATCATTTACAACGATGTGATCTGATATCATTGCAACAGTGAAAATATTGTAAATTTTCTTGATCTAGCAGTTATGTTAAACATTTTCAACAGAATATATACCCTGTGTCACTATAAAGTACTGGTTCTGCAATATTATCAGTGATCAATAAGATCATTTCAAAATAAAGCAAATGTGATTACTGAATTCTGAGTAGTATTTCTCTTTGCCATATATATATGTATGTATTCTCTGATTGAAAGGCTTCAATAATATTGCGTAGAGAAAACAAGTTTCATAGCCTTTTCACAAAGGGTCAGTTTTACCTTAGAGTTCAATGACCCCCCCCCCCCCACTGATAATATTGCTATCTAGAACCCCTGCCCTTATTCCACAAATGAAATGTTAATTCAAGCCTTAATTTGAAAAGTTAGAGATAACATATTAACTTTGTTACTTTCTGCTGTTTACTTTATTTTTATGATGTCAAATATCAATATTTCATAACAACCACAACATGCAATTAACCTTTTACACTGGAAAAACTTTATAAAGAAGAAAATAAATTTTTTAATGCCATAATGTTTATGATCTTTCTCATATATTCATTGCAAGTGTGCTGTATGTAGTAACAAGTGTTTCAAGTTTCCTAAATGCCCTATGCTTTCAATAATGATACTATACTATACTATATACATACATATTCCTATACTATAGACATACTATACAGTTGGCACTCACTATTACCAAACCTTTATTCAAAGTTATTGTAGAATCCAACTGTTTTACCCCCATTTTTTATGTAATGACATTGTATCTCACACTTCTGTTGATATGGCATCTCTTTTGAGGGAAGAGGAATTTTTCTATCTACCACTTGGGGTAACATTGCAACTGAAGAGAGTACACAAATTGTAACATGCACTATTCATAATGCTCTCAATTTTGGTTACCTAGGAATGAAATAATGACTGCAGTAGACAATAAAATATCTAATCAAAAGATTCTTCTTACAATGAATCTCATGCAATTATTAGAAAAAAACATAAACAAAAAATAGTTGGAGCATTCAACTCATCCTCGGTGGAAGAACATATTGTGTTTAAAAGTGATGTACAACAAAGAAGACAACACAATAAAGACTAAGAAAATACAACTAAAAAAAACAGGTTTTTAGACCGTGGTAAACACAAGCATTCAAGATTTCACCTTCAAAAGATTTACAATCATTTTCAATTTGTGTTAACTGAATATTATTGTGATACTTCATTGACTCTGTATCCCCTGTCAAGAAAACAAATAATTTTACTTCTATTCCCTCTGGTGCAACCTCAGTGGCAGTGAAAGAGCTAAATGAAGGTCAATTTTTAAGCCCTGTGCTGAGCAGTATACTGATCATGTAATTTGCACCAGGTGTCACTAATTGTGTACCAAACACAGCATAACAAATTAAATAATAGGGATTACGCTGATATAAAAAAATGAAATATAAAATAAAATATAAAAGTATTGTGACCTTTTCAAAAACTAGCTTCGCGAGGTTTTTGCGAGAGTCGTATTTCTAGTAAACAAATAAGTTAGTCTTTTTTTATGAAATGTGTTGTGGTATCGAGTCCGGATGGATTAGAATCGACGAGATTCACGGTGATAAACACAACATTTTTTATTCAAGCGAGCGAGTGCTGTTTATACAGATATTCTCTTGCGCATGCGCACATGTATACACCGCATGTAAACTATGACATCCCCCTCCTACTAAAAGGAGCTATGAACTCGCAACAGAGAACTAAATAATAAGAAAACAAAATAAAAAAAAATGTTATGGAACATGAAGGTCACATACAACAAGTGACCTTGAAAGAAATTAACAACCGAAACAACAACACGATGAGACAATGTTCAATCTATAAATCCAATCTGTCAGGAGGCTTGACTAGTCTTGAGGATCGGCGGAGCGGAGCTTCTGGAGTTGGACATCTCAACTTTGGTGTGTGGGCAGGTGCATCAGAGGCAAGTGTGGTCTGTTCACAGTTGTCACTTGTGGTGCTGGGTATGGTGCTGCAGACGCCGGCATTCAGGGGTGTTAGTGGTTCATCTCTGGGGATGTTGTTTTGGATGTAAATATTCTCTCCTGTTGGTCGAATATGACTGCGGTTTCGCCTGAGGGTACTGCCATTTGCCATGGTGACCATGTATGAGCGAGGAGCCTGCGTGCTACAGTTGACAATGCCAGGTTCCCACTTGTGGTCATGTGGGTTAAGTACACGTACTGGGTTATCAGGGTGTATGGCGGGAAGGGGCTTGGAAGACTTGTCGTATTGTGATTTGTGCTGATCTTGTCGTGCTTGGAGCTTAGTGTTTACCTCTCCATCTGCAGATAATAACAGGCCAGGTTTGGATATGGAAGGGAGGTTGGCTTGGTATACTCTGGAGTTCAGGAGCTCTGCCGGTGATGCGATGTTGCGGTTAAGTGGGGTGCTGCGGAGGCATAACATGGCCAGATGAGGATCTGCACCGGATTCTTTGCATTTCTGGAGGAGGTTCTTCACAGTCTGTACAGTTCTCTCGATGAAACCATTGGCTTGCGGATAGTATGGACTAGTTGTCACGTGGATGAAACCATATGTGCTGGAGAACTCTTGGAATAAGGCAGAAGTAAACTGGGTGTCATTGCCAGTGACAAGTTTATCTGGGATCCCGTGTTCTTCGAATATGGATTTCAGATGTGCTATTGTAGTGTCTGACCGGATGTTGTTCAATTTCCGCATGAGCGGAAACTTGCTGTAATAATCAGATAACAGCAAGTAAGGTGAGTTGTCCCAAAAGAATATGTCACATCCAAGTGTGTGCCAGGGTTTCTGTGGAATGTCATGAGGCATGAGGGGCTCCTTTATGTTTCGATTATGCTGACACGGAGCGCAGGATTTGACCATCTCCTCTATATCGCGGTTTATGTTGACCCAGAACACAGAACCCTTGGCACGGAGCTTGCATTTTTCTGCTCCTTGGTGTGCATAGTGTAGTTGCTGCAATACATCTGCCTGTAGGCTGTTCGGAATAAGAATGCGTGTACCCTTCAGGATTACTCCATCTGCAACTGTTAGTTCGTCGCGATAATTCCAGAATGCATGAAGGTGTACTGGGCAACCTGATCTTGTGTCAGGCCATCCTTCGGTGATAATTGAACGAAGTGAGAGAAGCTTTTCATCCTTGGCTGTTTCTTCCTTAATCTGTGCAATTCTTGTTGGACTTGCATTCAAGTGGATGTGCAGTTCATGGACAGACACATCCAGCCCTTCAATTGTGTCACCAGGGCAGGGGCTGATCCTGGACAATGCATCAGCCAGTGGGATTTTCTTTCCCTGAACATACTTGATGTCGGCATCATATTTCTGAACCCTCAGCATCATTCTTGCAATACGTGGTGGGGCTGTCGCGAGGTGTTTCTTGAAAATTGCCTCTAACGGCTTGTGGTCTGTCTCGACAGTGACGCATCTTCCATATACGTAGTAGTGGAACTTCTCAAGACCATGTACTACAGCCAGCATTTCTCTCTCGATGTTTGAATATCGTGATTCTGTCTCTGTCAAGAGCTTGCTTCTATATTCAATGGGGCCCTTGTCTTGGAGCAAGGTTGCACCAAGGCCACGCGAGGATGCATCAACTTGGATGATCACTGGCTTTGTGCCGTCAAAGTATTGTAATGAATTGGCTGATGTAATGGCTTTCTTAATCTTGTCTACTGCTTGCTGGTGCTGGGGCTGCCACTGAAACTCGCTGCTTCTCTTGGTGAGGTCCCAAAGGGTGGCTGAGTGTGATGCTAGGTTGGGCAGATAACGGCTGAGAAACTGTGTCATGCCAGGAAAGGTTTGTAAATCAGCAAGACTCATGGAGGGGTCCATGCTGCTGATAGCTTCCACCTTCTGTGGGTCTGGTCTGAGGCCGCTTGAGCTGATGATGTGGCCAAAGAATGGTATTTCTGTACATCTTATCTTGCATTTGTCTGCATTGAAACGGAGACCGGTTTCACGAGCACGTTCCATGACTGCTTTCAGGTTTGCATCGTGGTCGGCGAGATCACAACCAGAGATGATTATGTCATCAGCAATGCCGGTCACACCAGGGAGATCTCCAAAGGTTTCATCAACTTTCTTCTGAAAGATGTCCTGGGCGCATGTCAGACCGAAGGGAAGCCGTAGGAATCTATATCTGCCATGAGGTGAGTTGAAGGTTGTGTACAAGGAGCTGGCGTTATCGAGTGTGATGTTCCAATATCCACTCCGGGCGTCAACGATGCTGAAGTATTTGGCTCCGTTCAACTTTGGAAGTACATCGTCTAATGTTGGGGTGCAGTGATGCGGGTGCTTGATGGCACGATTGAGATCTTTTGGGTCTAAGCAGAGCCGAAGCGTACCATTGGGCTTGGTTACACAAAGTAATGAGTTCACCCAGTCGGTGGGCTCATCTACCTTCGCTATGATGCCTTGCTCGATAAGTGCATCAAGTTCTCTCTTAAGAGGCGCACGTAGTGCTTCAGGTACACGTCGTGGTGGGTGAATGACCGGTGGAACCGTGGGATCTAGGGTGATGCAAAACTCTCCCTGGAAGCATCCAATTCCCTGGAAGCAATCCTGATACTGACGAAGAAGTTCGGACTTTGCATCTGCATTACCTTGTAGATTTGGCATTGGCGCTGGTTCAGCTTGTGTAGTGGAGATACCATGGTTGAGGGTGACGAGCTTCATATCACAACAGGTTGGGAAACCCAGAATTGTTGGGCCTACAGTGTTCACTACATGGAATGCATACGATTTGGAGTGGCCGTGGTGTGACAAGGTGAGCTCACAGATGCCATAGTGCGGTATGGTGTGACCACCGAAGGCAGTAATCGTTGTATTAGAAGGAGTTAGTCCAAGCGGCACACCCTCTGGGCTGTAGCTTGACTGTGGGCACAGGCGTTTGTATACGTCTACGGGTATGACATTCCCCTCTGCTCCAGTATCGATTTTGCATAGTAGGGATGCTATAGCTTGACCCGAGTCTACTTGAAACTGTATTAAAGCTTGTGTATCATTCTCAGAGACACTGTTTATGTATAGGGAGTGGAAATAAAGTTGTTGGGTGTTCAGCATGTGCGGTGTGTCAGTGTTCCCTGGTGGTGGAATTTCAGTGCTTTGGTCAGCTGTGTCGATGGCATGAATGTTTTCCCTTTTCGCTTGCCGCCGGTCTTTGGGTTGCTCATGGCCTTGTGGCCTTATTCCGGGGCGAGAACGGCATACAGCCTTCCAGTGGTTGTATTTGCCACAAGCTTCACACTTAGTTCCATATGCTGGGCACAAAGATCTCCGAGTTAGGTCATGAAGATTTCCACAATTTCCACACCTTTCCCTTTTAGTTTGGTTTTCCTGTATTGAAGGTTGTCGTGTGTGTGGACTGTGCCTGAGGGTATTGACTGTTGTAGTTTGAATGCCTCTTATGTCCTGTAACTGGTTACTTGTAGCCTCTTGGGTTCTTGCAATATTTGTTGCTCTGTCAAGTGTCAAAGTGTCATCATGTTCAAGAAGTTTTGACTGCACACGTGGGTTATTTGATCCAAAGATTAAGGCATCAATGATGTGTTCGTCAGGGTTTGTGTACTTACATTCTCTTACTATGATGCGGACCTTCTTGAGGAAGGTGTCGACTGTTTCGCTTGGCTCTTGCTTTATGGTGCGAAGTTTGTAACGTGCGAGTCTGAAATTACTTCTTGGTGCCACATAATTTTCGAATTTTGCCCAGTATGTGCTGAGTTTCTTCTTTTCGTCGGCTGTTAGCGTCCACGTGGAGGCTAGTTCTCGGCCTTCGTCGCCTGACCAAATCAACAAAAAACTTATCTGTTCTTCCTCGCTCTTCTCCTTTAACGGGCCGGAGAAGTACAGCTGGCAGAGATCTTTGAATTTCCTGAGAGCTTGCGGGGCATCCAATGAGGACCAATCCATATGGGGAATTGGTAATCCGGCTAACTCTGCCATGATTTCGTCTTATTGAGGTCGATGAAGGACGTGGTTATGCACCGGCTTGGTGCTCAAAATTCGCTTTGAAAATCACGGATAAGGTATTGTTCTTACGCAGAAGATCCCACTCCTGACACCATGTTGTGGTATCGAGTCCGGATGGATTAGAATCGACGAGATTCACGGTGGTAAACACAACCTCTTTTATTCAAGCGAGCGAGTGCTGTTTATACAGATATTCTCTTGCGCATGCGCACATGTATACACCGCATGTAAACTATGACAAAATGTATAAACAAGACGGAGGGTTTTACTCTTCTCCTGTGGAACTTGGAGCATGTAACACGACATAAGATCAGTAAGTAAACATTCCTGATATTTACATAACTTAAACTTTGCGATGCGGGAAATCTACTTCTCAAGTTAGCATTATACTTTTTAAAGATTATTGTAATATATGTTTAATTTCGTTGAATCTTGTTTCGGTTTTTTGGACTTAACATTGAGTACGATAGCCAAGGGACGGACCATTTAAAATCGAACTGTCGATGGCCGGCGCTCCTCTGTCATTTTATTTAATTGTAAAAATAAACTTACAATGGTTCATTTCTATCATACCTCAAAATATCAGTCTATTTTTACTGACATTGTTTGCTTGCTCCATGGTGCATTTTGAAAGCTTCTTCAGAAGCTTTTTTACCTCCGGAACCATACACACGAGTTCCGATGCATCCGAGGCGACTTCATGACCCTGGTCCTCCAGCCCTTTTTATAGCTTTCTTGTTATTATTGGACGGATAATTTCGTTTTATTAGTCTCTCAGATAGAAATACCTGTTAAGGTAACAGAATTCCACCAATTTTTTGCGCTTTGAGGGGTAAGTCATAACTTCCGTATGATTTTCTCCTCGATTTGCGTATGTTTTCCTTTGTTTACATTCCCGTTCTTATCGCGGACAGGCGACTTGGGGGGCACAAGTTGAAATCTTATTACTCGCACGTGTTTAAATTCGCAGAGCTAAAACTTCAGGTGTAATTAAAAAAATAACAGTTCATTCGTTTGGTATAGTATTTTTTTCAATTTGTGACATACCAGGATCGACTTTTGACGGTTGAAGTTGGGCGTTATTTTGACTACCAAAACAACACACAATCAGAGCGCACACAATAAAAGCCAGAAACTATATTAAAGTAGTTATTTTGCGAAGCCTTTTTACGGGGTCTTGAAGCTGTGGATATGTGCTAAATACATGAGTATTATCAAGTCAATAGGAGCTTTTGCGCGCTTGTACTGTTTCGTTGAAATATGTTGAAATTTGCACCCGTTTCCCGAATGAAAAAATGTAGTTTTTGCGAATTTTGGAACTTTTCTAAAATTCTCAAAATGTAAAGCGCTTGGGGATTTCTTAATATCGTTTCTTGAAATAGTTCCCCCAAAGGGATGTTTGGGTGGTATCAGCCAAAATTCGAATTTTTGGAACTGATTTGAGATTCTCGATATTTTCCGACAATGGCTCTTAAGACCAGTTCCAGTTTTAGGTCCTCCTCCAGTTGCTGTAGTGTAACGATGCATTAAGGTGTGGTGATTACCTCCACATCCAGACTTCTGGCATTTGAAATTCGCTTTAGGAGACTCCTTAGCAATATGCCCCTTTACTAGACATTTGTTACAAAGTCCACCTTGTTGCACAACTCTTCTCTTCTCTTCATGTGTGAAACCTCTGAACCTCTCGCACTTCCATATTTCGTGTCGCCCAGAACAAACCAGACAAGGAGCTTGCCTGTTTACAAAATCTGGTCCTCTCTCATGTTCAAACTGACGACCACGTCTTGGTTCAGTTCCAGTCAAGAATGTTGATGAGTCTGGGAGAGGTCTGCTCTGATTTCTCTTACTTCTTCTGAAAACTGCTTCTTTAGAGGGCCCAGTGTTCATGTCGTGTCCAAACTCATTGTCCACCAACTTGGCTCTTTCTTTGATAAACTTCACAAAATCTTGAAACTTAGGTCTACGATCTGATACAATAATTTTCCCAGCGCACTCGGTCCATTTTGCACGGAGGAACATCGGCAACTTCTTAGTGAGTTCTCTCAAAGTATTCATGTGGTTAAGGTCAGCCACATAGTCAGTGCCCATTCCAGTCAAGGTTCGATTAGCAGTGTCCATGTGTCTTCCAAATTCCAGTAAGGAAGGTCCGTCCGCATTCTTCAGGCTAGGCAGACGTAGCAGCTTCTTAATTTGTGCATCAGCAATTATATGCGGCTTTCCAAAATTCTCGCGCAATGTTTCCTTTGCCACTCGATAACCATCAGAAACAGGTAAATTTGCACAGCTCTCAATTGCTTCTTTTGCCTTTCCCGTACAGTGCTGGATCAGTAGCTGTAGCCGCCTAGAGTCGTCAGGGTTGTCCTGTTCCAAATAAGTTTCAAAGTTATGAATAAACATCACATATCTGAGTGCGTCTCCGTCAAACTTGAGGTACTCGACCTTTGGCGAGGTAACCACTTGCCTCAGTACTTTCACCATTTCCTTTCCACTGTCAAAATGCTGTACCTGCTGTACTGGCGTTGTGCTGAATCTCACATTTTGTGACGTCTGAGTCCGTGGCATCTGCCAAGCCGAAGACCACGATTCTTTAACAGGCTGTCTATACAATGTCTGTGAAGAATTAATACTAGATACCACAGAATCAACAAATAGAGGAGTAGAATCCCTACTTAACAAGTGGGCAGTGGTGCGCTGCAATTCACAGGGCTGTACTTCGGGTACAACTGACGAACTTGTGACTGTGGTACTTGTAGGTGTCACCGATGATGTAACAGCACCAGCAGTTCCAATGGTAGGGTTATCCAATGAGGGTGTAAATCTAAGCTGTCTGTCACTTGACGGACGAGAGACTGGTTGCAAAGTTGCATAACCATTTGGCTGAATTGAGTTATGCAATGAGGTAGGAACAACAAGGGTGTCTTGTTTAGAATGTGGTGTAAATGATCCAGACACTGTTTCATTTAAATAATTAATCGTAGACGAAGATGGAATGGCGGGGACTTCTGGTTTGAGAGGCGATGTGTCATCCACTGTAAGGGGCTCTGAAGTACCTCTTGGATCAGCCACGCCTTGCGATTTGGGTGGGTGCCAATATTCTTCGTCATGACTGACTACTAACTCAATGTCTCTTCTCTCTTCTCCTATTTCTCCTTCATAAATTCGTAGTGACACTTCAGCCTTTTCTGCCTCCATTTCGGCTTCCAATAACTCTCTTTTCTTTCGAATTTCTCGTTCTTCTTCGTCCAATCGTTGACGAGCTTTCAACTGGCGGATTTTAAGCTGAGCTAAGGCCAGGGCTTCCCTCTTTCGGGACATCGTACGCGTAGATGACTTTGAACTTGGTTTGGAAACGTCACTACCCGGACCTTTAGGTCTTAAGCTTGAAAATACACTATTGTGTTGATACGCGGGCCGCCAAGACTTCACAGCGGAATCGAGATTTAATTTTCGCTCCATTTGCTCCTTATAAGCTTGCTCAGCCTTTTCCAACGCCAAAGTGTCAACGCTAGAGTCCAAACACTTGCAATATTTATCATGTGCATCAACAAATTTGATCCATGCGTCATTGAGATTTTCCATTTCCTTTGAGATTTCTTCCTGAGTGCCGCCGTGTTCCATCAAATGGGTAATCTCGTTGCTTATTCTGGTCAGATTTCCAACATAGCCAGAGCGAGACTTGTTCAGAGCGCGTTTCTTCTCATTCAAATACCCCTGGACGTCTTGATCCACATGTTGCGTATTAACATGAATATTTCTGGCGCCGCTTCCTTCTTCCATTTCCACTGAATCGCCTAATACGGTTATGAGTGCACGATCACTCGCTTCAAGATACGGAGAATCCAACTGTAACTCAAATTCACCTTCCATAATTCCAGAATTGGAGTGTTCCAAAATCGGAAAATCCTTCGCCACTTCCAACAGCTTCCAAATACTCGCACGAAACAAGTCAAACTTCCAAAGTTTTACCGAATGAATCTCGCTCCACCGCCTAGTCGAAAAAGTCGAAAACTGTTACGCAATTCCCAGGACCATATGCGTAAGATTCGAAAGCGAAAACTCAACCATTTATTTACAAATGTTCCATTGACAATTCCACAAATTTTCCAGTCATCACATCGGGTAAACATCCACTTAGACAATAAGCAGGTTTTCTACGAAAAGAAATTACACCTTAACGAGCGAAATTACAACACACACACAGAATACGACAGAACTTACCGACTGTTTCGAATTCAAAGTGTCCACAACTCAACAATTTGAATAACAAGTCATGCCAATGCAAAACATGGCGACTAGTTCTTCTAAGACTGAGCACATGGAAAATGTCCCGGATTATGACGTCAAATGTAGGCAAGCAATGGGAGTTACAAGTTGCAAGATGAGTTTCATCTCTCCATTGATTCTATGCAGAAAGTGTTTATGTTTCCACATAATGTTGCACTTGAGCCTTATGTTAAAGCATTTCAGTATAAGGTACTTAATTATCTTCTATTTACCAATACAAAACTTCACAAGATTGGCTTCAGGACCTGTAATAAATGCCCTTTTGTAAAACAGATTTAGAAACATTACATCATCTTTTATATAGTTGTCCATACTCGACAACTTTCTGGGATGAATTTGAACTGTATTGGTTTTCCACTACAAAGGAGAGAATTTCTCTTAGTAAAACAGTAATAATTGTCGGTATTATAACAAGAACATGCCCTTTACTTAACTATCTTCTCATCATTGCAAAACTCTACCTATGGGATTGTAGAAGGACCCAAACTGTTCCAAATATTAAAGCCTTTAACTTTAAAGTTCAAATAAAGTATGAAACTGAACTCTATATTGCACGTAATGGCAAAAATTTGGAATTTTTAAGAGAGAAATGGGCTGCTTTTCAAATATTATAACTTTTCTATCTTTTTGTTCTTAGTGGAGGAAGAATGTTAACTATTTCTATAAGTAATTGTAGTGAATACCCTTTCTAACAATTGTAATTGTAATGTAACAATTGTAGTGTTAGTATAAGGTTAATTTAGATTTTGTATTTGTAATATGTGTGTTTTGAATAATAATAATAAAAAATTTCTAAGACAGTCATTGACAGTTGTTTTTTTTTTTTGAAAAGATTTCAAGGCGCTGTAACATTCGCATCCAGCATTTAGATAATTTGATAACTAATTACAATAACTATCGAATATGCAGCGTTTGGTGTAACTGTGTAATTGAACAAGAAAGACCAACCAACAAAAGGGCATATAATCCTTAATATGAAATTGCTCCATTATAAAATTGTGTCAAGAAATCTGAGGTGTTTGAGTATGAGATCTTAACCCTACTAAAGCTCTAAGCAGTACAACCTTAAGGAAAGGTCAGACTCTACAAAAGTATCTGAGTGTGAAGCGCTGAGTCAGAGAGGAAGGCCTGAATGCCGAGGTCTGGAGAACTTTAAGAGGGTTAGCAAAAGATTCATTAGTAAGCCAATCTACTGCAGCAAAGCAGGGTGGGACTGGGTGGGACCCGCTTAGCTACTTGACAAAAGGGTTTTGAAAAGAACACCCGCTTTTGAGCCTCTGCTAGCTGTTAGCTCCAGGGGACTGGGTTGAATTTGAGCAATATTGATCTGATCGAAAGACTGACTCTAACTGCGTTCCATGAGGAAGGTAGTACATCAAGAAAACTTCAATCCGTAGAATTTGCCTTATTGGAGAGCCCCTTCCAGGAGTTTTCGGAAACAAAGGAACAGACGCTTTTAATTTCAGGGAACAGGGGATATTTTGGAATTATTTTTGCGAGCTAGGAACCTCTGATTGGATTTCTGTAAAGTCTCTTTGAATGTGAGTGCATTGATAACTTCCGCAAATGGTGGGCGATTTATACTTGGTGTCGAAAGCAAAGACAGAAATTATCTTCCTGCCAGAAACTCATTCAATGAAAGATTCTGAAAGACAATGGCAGAACAAGTGAGCAGGTGATATTATAATGTCACCCGGAAGTAAAAATTCACGCGCAGTTGCCATTCGTTTCAAAAAAGCCAGGAAAACCAGCGGTGACTTGATTTCTAGATCTAAATGATCAATAACAAGACCAACACTCATCTCTTCCAGATCTCTTTGCTTTTCTTAATAAAAATCTCTAGATTTCATTAAGCTACAAATCGCAGAAGTCATCCAAGGATTCTGGTAACCACGTGTTTTTTTAGTTATTAAGGGAGCGTGTCGATCACAGATACCAAGAAAAGTGGTTTCAAAACTGTTCCATGCAAAATGCACATCAAAACTTGATAAAGTCGAATCCCACAAGGTATTCTTGGGGTACCTGTTAAAGGCTTTGTTATTGTACTTGGTGTAGCTGCGGCATTTGATAGTTCGTGCCTGGACCTTCCAACGCATCCGATCATACAGTGATCACTTAAACCCAGTTGGATAACCTTCTTTAGGGGGCTAATAGACCAAATGCATAAATAGTGGCCAAAAATGTATTCTTTTGTTTATATGCTAATTAAAGTCACTAACCTCGCTCTCAAGCAACATTTCTTTTGAATTTTGTCCATGCAAACGATGCTAGTGAGTCTAATTAGCACATATACAAAAGAATAATTTTTTGGCAGCCATTTATGCATTCGGTCTATGTGCAGGTGTTTTGAAAGTATGACCTCAATTAAGGGGCTTCTGATTTAGTAATTCCAGTAGGCTCTAGATCAGTTGTGACATACCAAAACCTTTTAACACGTCCTTTAACTCACTTGAGACTCCATCGGTCCTGTGTCTCGGTAGAAAGTTTGCATTCCGATCACCAACCAGCAAAATTTCTTTATTTTTAACATTCGCCAAGCCAAGGCTCTCCTCCAATTTAGAGTTGAAGTCAACGCTGATAACTTACGAGCCAACCGGGGGACGATAAAGAGTGCCAAATAAAATACTTTTAGAGCTTGTGATGAGAATCTCCAACCAAATTCCCTCGATAGATTTTGATTCTAACAGTCAAAACGTCTTGGAACCGACAAATAATCTCGTACATAAACAACAAAACCAGTTCCCTTTGAACTTGACGATCCAAACGGTAGATGGTATAGCCTTGGGTGCAAATTTAATGATCAGAAACTTGCGCCGATAAATGTGTCTCGGTGATGGAAAAACAATCAATGTTCTTATAAATGTGGGATCTTGCAGGCCGAAAAAACTCGTTTGCCTGTTCGAATAGGTAATATAAAGTTAAAAAAACCTTCATAACGTACCGAAGCGTTCTTTTAAATAGGAGCGAGTATAAATAGGTCCAATATTTGTTTTAACTTCACGCCTTTTTTGAACAAAGGTGTGATGTTAATGATTTGTTAAAGAAAAAACACAGAGGTGATGACAAAACACTCGCACATTCCTTCAGAATGCGAGGTGGTAAGCTGTCAGGTCCAGGCGACTTGTAGATGTTTAAATTCTTTAACAGCTTTTCTACTTCCTTTGTGTTGCAAAGAATGTTTGAAAGTTTACAATTGGTGACATATTCAGATTCGGGGAAGTTATCGCAGTCTTCTGATGTAAACGCAGAGGAGAAAAAGTCATTCATACTTTCAACAATGCTGAGATCATTTGAGAGGGTAACGCCGTCACCATTAAGTAAAACGAGATTGTTAGACCCTTTACGCGTAGATTTCACGAAGCTCCAAAACGGCTTGGGATTGTTGTTAGTAGCAAGCTCAACAGCCACTTCATTGATGTAGTTTCGCTTCGCTGCATTACAGGCTTTCTTAACAGAGATATTTAAAGTGCGATATCTCATCCACAAGAGATCAGTGTTTACTCGCTTTGCCTTCCTGAAAAGGAGTTTTTTTCTTCCGACAGAGCTTAAGGAGCTCCTTTGAAATCCAGGGAGGATTAAATTTATTGTTGTGCCGCCGCTTCGGAATACACTGATCCACTGCCGCAAAGAATAAATCTAACCACGCCTGCCAGTTATCATCCAAGTTGTCGTCGAAGTTTGGCTCATCCCCGGTGTAATATAATTTATTCCTTTCCTTTGTTAGTTAGGGTTAGGTACATTGTTAAAAATGCTTTGTGTCCTTTGTTTTACGTCAGTTGTGTGAATAAATTATATTACACCGGAGATGAGCCCGAAGTTTGCACAATACCACAGTGTGTGTGAAAACAGCGATTTTAAATGTTCCCAATCTGCCTTTCTGTATGCATAAACAAGTTTCTTTGATTTACGTGGGCTGGGAAGGGATCCGGACAGAAAAAAGGTTAAACATAAATGGTCAGAAAAGGGTTCCCCTACAGCTAGCTCGCGTACAAACTCCGGAGATGTCGTAAGCACAAGGTCCAAAATATTACATTCTCTAGTTGGCTCATTTACCAGTTGTGTAAAAAAGTTATCCTGGATAATGTCAATCAGGAGAGAATTGTTAGCCGAGTCGCATGCAGCTCTAACATCAAGTCAATCAAACCCAGGTAGATTAAAATCTCCAATGATAACCAAATCCTGATATGTGGAATTTTGAAGAACGTCTTGCATATCCAATAGAGGTTTGGTGTCTGCATTTGGTGGTCTGTAGAAGGTACCTACAGTAATCTTACGATCATTAGGAAAAGATATATCTACAAAAATCAGTTCAGAGTCTGACAACATGTCATGAAGATTTGAAGGTGTCGCGAACTGCAATCAAAACTCCTCCTCCACGGCGGCCATTGCACATTCGATCACGCCTGAAGACCAGATAGTTAGCCGGAAAAATTTCGCCGTCAGCTATTGACGAGTCCAGATGTGTCCAGACCAAAACGACTACATCATAAGCCTTATTAGTAACTTCCAAGTGAAGCATATCCACTTTATTAACAATACTTCTTGCATTAGCATAAAAGAAGGATATACCATTATGTGTTCTGCGGCGACTGAATAAACGTTCGTTGCTTGTCTTGTTAACCGAACCGGTTTCTGGGCCAGGTTCTGGGTGAACGTCTCCACTGAGTTGAATTTTTAGCAACTCTTGGTTAAAGGAAGCTAAGCCGTTTACCACGTACAATATTTTTCTTTTCAAAAATTTCCCACGAACAATTCGTGGAAGGATAACAGCACTGTTAGCAAAGCATCCAATATGGCGGACATGGAACACACAAGGAAGCCATGAAAGATGGACATTTCTTGGCGAAAGAAAAACTCCCTGAGCATATCCTCGCCCATGATGTAAAAAGACGTGACTAACGTTATGGAAAAGGTGTCGTTGAGAGATTAGATAAACCACACAAGACAGAAATACAAACTAAAATACGCAGCTTAAAAACATGCGACCGGCCGCCATCTTGCTTGTTAAAAATGAGACTTGCTTACTAAAATCTTTAAGTAAATAGAATGTAAGTATTTATAGGTCTTTAAGATATTGAGAGTGGTATTGTTAATGTACGGTTCGATTTCAACGTTTTTCTCCATGCATCTAAACTGATGCATAACGTTTCTCAGCAAGTTTCGTCAACTAGACAACTATGAAAGTGAAAAGGGAATCTAGAATTTGATTGAAAGATTACATACAAAGCCTAAGCGAAACCCTGATTCAGGTCACGATTAGCCACATGAACAGAAAAGAGTGCAATATATCCATTTTGCGATAAGTAGTAAAAGGCATCGTCCTTGGGTGGGCTCGAACCACCAACCTTTCGTTTAACAGCCTGATATGCTAACCGATTGCAACACGGACAACGCTGCACAAAATCCCTGCGCTCTCAAGTCAACAATTAAAAACCCAATTAACAAGGAATTTGCAATTTACCTAGAACATGCGGTTTTCATTTAAAAGTATGGTTTTCTTTCTTGCTGCATCCTAGTGGTGGCAATATTGAAAGTGACAGATTCGTTTGTTACCTTACAGTCGCCACCTATAGACACGTGCAAAAATGTGTACAATAAAGATACTAATAGTAGAATTAATAATTAAAAACAATAATATTAATAATAATAATAATAATAATAGTAATATTAAAGATAGTGATAGTACACCCATTTGGATAGCGCCGATACAAAAGAGTTGTAGGCAGTTGTCTCGTAGCTGTGAAATCGCTTGCCAGTGTAGGCGATTTGTAGTGGTTGATAAAGATTGATTAGCTTTAGATACCTAATAAGATGGCTAACTATTACTACCGCGATCAGCATAATTAGAAACAACTTATTTTAGATTGGAGATCGACTGAAATCAGCACATCAAACCGGGAGGATTGGTACAAGACACACAGTGATAATTGTATTTGTAAATAAAGATATCTAGGATCTTGCTAGGCCTCCGTGCGTGGAACTGGGTACAAAATGGAAACGTGAAAAGTATTTTTAAAGTAGAGTGATTTGTAAATTTGATTCATGCTTAAAGAAGAGAGTACGTACAAACCAACTTCAATTGCTTCTTGTAGCGCTTGGTATATGACGCGTTTCGATAAGTAGTTCTGGTCGTCAGTTACAAGAGTGTTCGACTTTTCGTTTGAGTAGTACTTACCTGAGCTCTTCCATTGATAGTCTGTAAGAAAATTTGCTTTCCGAACTGAATAATATTCACGAAGCTAAAGATGCAGTTAAAGTCTTAAAAAATGAGTAAAAGCAAAATTAATACAACTTGCTGTACAATGTTTATGAATATGATATGATGCGATTTGCTTTAGTTTGCAGCTAAAGCTTCTTGAATAATAAAGCATGTAACCTGACTATGAGTAAAAACTGCATTACTTTTCTTTTAATGGATATTAAACCTTACGACTGCGTGATAAGGCTAAAACGTTAACCCAAATACCCACCCAACTGAATATTGATATAACCAGAAACAACACGGTTTCGCAAAACTCAGCTTTGGATTAATGCAGTCTTTGTCTATGGAAAGAGATTATGATCATGTTCTTGTGTAGCTGTCCTTACTTACATCTGTAGCTTTGAACATGCATAGTTTATATCTTCATAAGTTACAAACCTCAACGAACACAAAAAGGTAACAACATTTACCACATTCTAAACATTTGATGCTGAAGATTGTAGCACTTCATGTTTCTTTCGCACAAGGTCTGCCACATTGCGTCGTCACATGAATTACTTTGTCTTTCTCGGGATGGTTTTTCACCGTCATCTTTCTTTTCCTTTTTCCACTTAGTTCTTCGATTTTGAAACCAAGTTTTCACCTGTGTCTCCGTCATATTGAGCTCTAACGCCAGTTCTGAGCGTCTGCTCTGAGTAACATATCGACACTTGGTAAACTCTTCTTCCATTGTTTGGATTTGATTTGTAGAGAACAATGGACGTTCTTTCTTTTTTCGTAATGGTCCTCTTCGTTTCCTCTGAACAAGCTCGATATCTTTAGAAGCAAAAAATCAAATATAGAAACAAACGAGCTGTTTAAAAGGACATTTTACTAACACCAACATACAACAAACTGAGTCCATTCAGTCCGCCGTCTGTTGGAAAATAATGCTCTCGAAACAACCAGCTCGAGTAAAACACATTTAAATGGTAACACTCCCCTAGAACAAAGCTGTATCCTCTAGCAGACAGAGTACAGTACAGCAATTCCGATACATCAAAACTTGTATGAAAACGATGCAGGATATACATCATACACATCTTGGAACTTTTGGTGAACCGTTGGGAGCCAACAGTGATCATTTATTTTCATAAGCTCTTCATTTCTTTTAAACGAGATAGCAATCTATAAAATTTTAGCATGTCGGTATTTGTAAAACCAGCATTCAACGAAATTTAAACTCTTTATGATAATTTTCTACACTGACTATGCACAAACAGACCTTGGTCGTAGATCGTAGCATAGTATACTGGAAAGCTGTGTTACTGATCATTGTAAGTCATCCACAATTTGCAGCAAAAATGCATAAATGTTTCTTCGGTGATGATGCTACAATATAAATCAGTTAGCATTTATTTTACTCTAACGGGAGAGATAGGATTCTAAAGAAGAGAAGCATTACAATCAGTGACTATAATCAGGAGAGAGTATTCCTGCTTTTGGAATTCAGGGAGACTTTGGGAGGTCTCACGTCTGATGTTTGCATGATGTATTTCTCTCTTAATTAACGCCCAATGCAGATTTTCTGTTCGCGAGCCAACAAATTTACTAAAACGTGCTTAAGGTTAAACAAGCAATTCTTCTCATCATTGTACTAAGATCCTGTTACAACACTCTCCCCTCCTTGACTCGTCTACGAGTCAAGCATTAGGCGCGATTTCCAACGCGAATCTAACGCTGCTTTTCGTCGAGGGATGGTTCTTGTGGGATTTCCTACATTTCTCTCAACACTGTCCGCTCGGGGTAGTCCCTCCCCCTTACTCCTTATTTCCAAGGGGTATAGCCTTTGCACTGGCCTGGATAGGTTTGTTGGCTTCCCTTTTGTAACTACCCTTAGGTTAGCTCCTCTAACTACACTGTCCTTACCCCTTACGAGGCTCTCTACCACTCCAACTTTCCACTCCCCACTCTTTTTTTCCTCGTCGTACACTACGACAACGTCTCCTACTTCTATCTTTCTATTCTGGTTTTGTACCTGACACCTATGAAATTCTCGCAAATTTGCGAGATATTCCCTACGCCAACGGTTCCAAAAGTGAGTTAACTGAGTACTGAGATATTTAAACCTTGCGGAACATTGTCCCTCGCTTACCACATCGTCTGGTTCCACAATCTCATCTGGGGGTGATTTGATTCTTCGCCCATAGATCAAATGAGAAGGCGTCAACACCTCCTCATCCACTTCATTGTATTCATAGGTTAACGGCCTCGCATTAAGCGTGCATTCTACCTCTGCGAGCACTGTTAACAGCTCTTCATAAGACAACCTGGCATTTCCTAATGTCTTTCTCAAGCAATCTTTCACACTTGCAACCATTCTTTCAAAAAACCCTCCCCACCAGGGTGCCCTCTCTAAATTAAACTTCCACTCTATCCTCTTACACTCCAATTCTGCTCGGACTTCTGGGTGGTCGAATAACCTGTTTAAGGCTTTCTCGGTTGCTTGAAATGTTTTTGCGTTGTCAGATACTATGAGCGCAGGCGTTCCATTTTTCGCAGTGAACCTTCTCAAACAACGTCTAAAAGCGGGGACAGTCAAATCTCCTACTAATTCTAGGTGAACCGCTCTGGTCACGCAACACGAAAACAACGCAATGTAAACTTTCTCCATTTCTCCTGTTTTACCCTTGACGTAGAGGGGCCCTGCAAAGTCTACACCTGCCTTCGAAAATGGTGGGGCCTCCGCGACTCTAAATTCTGGCAGTGCGGCGGTTGGTGGGGAACTGTACGGCCTTACCTTAAGCTTCTTACAAGTAACGCACTTGCTCAGGACCCCTTTCACCTCTTGTCTGTCCCTTGGCACCCAGTACTTTGATCGCAATTCGGCTAATGTGGCCCTTACACCATTGTGGTGTACCCTTTCATGACAATCTCGTATAATCAATTTAGTCAAGTGGTTCTTTCTAGGTAGAATGATGGGTCTTCTAGCATCGAACCCTAAATCTGTATTGACAAGCCTACCAATGCATCTTAAAACCCCTCCTTGCTCTACAACGCCAAGGTCACTTACCAGCTGTTTGAAGTTGCTTTGCTTCTTCAATTCGTTTTGGACCATCTTAATCAATTCGATCTCCGCCTCCTTTAGCTCCCCCACTTCCAACTTACCTGTCCGTTTTATGATTTCATTTCGCTTCAAGCTCGCCTTTAAATTGTTCACGAACCGTCTCACCCAAGCAGTCACACACACTAACCTTTGCAACTTACTGCAATCTTTCACGTTTACCACTACTGCAGTCTCTTCTTTCGTTTCGACCAACATTACTGATGTGCTCTTCTTTTCTTCGGATGTGGTATCGGGAGTTTGAAAGTCCTCGTTTGTGACTGGCCAATCTTCTTTCTGTCCTGTCAACCATCGCGGGCCACGCCACCAAAGTTCGTCCTCCTTCAGTTGCGAAGCTAGCACTCCTCTTGAACCAAGATCTGCCGGGTTCTCCAAAGTCGAACAATACCCCCATTCCTCCTTGTTTGTCAGCCTGAGAATCTCGTCTACTCTGTGCCGTACAAACTGCTTCCATTCGCCCTTGTTTTGGATCCAGCTTAGCGCCGTTTTGCTATCCATCCAAAATCTCACGCCACCTACCTTTACCTGTGACAGTAACGCGTTACGCACCGTGTTCATTAGTTGTGCTAGTATTCTCGCTGACATCAATTCCAACCGTGGAATGGAGAGTTGTTTCAAGGGAGCGACTCTCGTCTTACTTGCAACCAGGCTCACATGGGCCTGACCAGCAGCCGTACGGTACACGAGGTAAACCATGGCACAGTACGCTCTCTTACTCGCGTCTCCAAACCCATGCAAATAACACTCTGTCACACTCTCACACGTCTCATACAGACACCTACTAACCTTAATTTCCCTCGTTAGCAACAAATCTTCGACCCATTTGCACAATCGCACTTTAATTTCCCCTGTCAACGTTTCGTCCCAATCAAGCCCGCTACTACAAATTTCCTGAAACAGAATCTTCATGCTAACCGTCACTGGGCTAATCAGCCCCAAAGGATCAAACAAGCTAGCTAACAAACTCAAAACGTTACGTTTAGTGGGTTCTAGAACTTTCGCCTTTTCTGCGATATGTGCGAGACTAAGGTGGAAGGTGTCCGATTCACAATTCCACATAACACCCAGAACCTTTTCTCCCTGTGTCCCCCCTTGGGATTCTAACTTAGACTTTGCATACGTTTCTTCGTCTTTTAGTCTTCTCACCATTTCCTGTTTTGTTTTGGGCGTCTCAATCGACCCGATTTTCTCTTTCAACTGCGGGCAATTGGTTTTCCACTTTCGCAAGTTGAACCCTCCGTTTGCCATTCTGGCCTTTGCCTTGCTATACAGCTCGTACGCTTTGTCGGAGGTGCTCTCACCCGAAACCAGATCGTCTACGTAAAAACTCTCGACCATTTTTCTAACAAATTCAGGATCGACTTCTGCGAATGTTGCTAAGTGGTGCCTTATTGTTCCATTTAGCAGGAAGGGTGACGCATTCAAACCAAAAACAACTCGACAAAACCGATACACAGAAACGCTCAATTTACTGTCACGCACGTCATCCACCCACAGGAACCTCAAACAATCGCGATCGTTTACATCAACTGATACATTCAAAAACGCTTTTTCGATGTCACCGACAAGTGCGACCCTACTTTCCCTAAACCTTACAAGTATATCAAAAAGTAAGGGGTTCAACGATGGTCCGGTGTGTAAGCAATCGTTCAGGGAAGTTCCGTTTTTACTTTCTTTTGAAGAGGCATCATGAACTATTCTTAACTTTGTAGTCTCTGCGTCCTTGCGAACAACAGCTTGATGAGGCAAATAATGAACCTTGCCCGCCCCCTCCAATTCCGCCACCATCTCGATAACACCCGAACTTAATTGCTCTTTGATGATAGAATCATACTCCTCAAGTATTTCCGGTTCCTTTCTTAATCGTTTAATTTGGCTTTTCACACGCGACAAACTGTTTGCATAATTACTGGGAAGGGTGTCGTGGCCTTGTTTCCAAGGCAACTTAACCGAATACCTACCTTCAATGAAGTTGATGTCGCTCTCGAACGATTCGTGTACCTCATCGCTTGCTTTAATTCCTAAACTCTCTAAATCCCACAGCTTTCTAACTGTGCTCTCTAAACTATCTCCGTCGATCGCTACACTGTTCTGTGCTACGACATTTACTGACACTTCTTGTATATTGTCTAGCTCAATTCTTTTTAGGGGGCCCGACAATACCCATCCAAGCTCAGTCTCTACTGCTACGGGTTCTTCTGGCTCCCCCCGTATCGTTCTCCCTTTCTGAAACTCCCACAAGTAATCCGATCCTATCAGCAAATCTATTATGAGTTCTTCCTTTGTTTGACAAACGTCTGAAAACCACAGATCACGCAAGTGTGGGTAACCGTTTTTTGACGACCTCTACGTGCTCGTTGGTTATGTTGGATATTTCCGGCACAACATAAGCTTCAAGTCTTAGCGCCCGATCGGCCTGTAGAGGCATTATGTCAAACTGAACAACTTCCCTCAATCCCGTTTCTTTGGCTGTATGCCCGAACGTATTAATGCTTACCCACTCCTTTCTTACAACTTCTAAGCCATAATTACTCGCGGCCTTAGCTGTTACGAAGGACTTATGACTTCCTGAGTCAAATAGAACTCTCACCCTCCCCTGTGCGCTCCCCTTGATTAAGGCTTGAGCAGTTTGAAGTGCAATTCTACTTTCCGTACCCACGAGCATGGTATTCGGACTACTCGTTATTGTGGTTTGACCACCATCTCCCCCTGGGGGCTGCTGCGATTTTGCGTCACACAAACACGTGTTGTGAAAACCCTTACAAATTTTACATTTTGCAGTAAATTTACAATCTCGGGCGCGGTGCCCCCGGTCAATACATCTAAAACATCTACCAAATTTAAATAACAGTTTCTTACGTTCATCAATGTTCGTGACCTTCTTGCATTCCTCCGGTTGATGATTTCCAAGGCAGAACGCGCATCTTCGATCATCTCCTTTCTTTGCGAACAATGCACTTGTGGTGTGAGGACCCTTACTTCCCTCGCTGGGTGTGGCTCGGCGCGGTGTCAAACACTGGTCCTCTCTTAGCTCCACCTCGACCAGGAGTGCATTCAACATGTTCCCCAATGACCAATGCAAGTAATCTTTCCCTCTCGTGATCGTCAGCCAAATGGAGTCAGGGATCTTCTCTAGCAGCATCGGGACGACAATTTCGGAGTAGTTTTGTTCCTCCACTTCCAACGCCTCTAGCGCTCTATACTTCGTTTCTGCGAAGTCATAGAAGCTACGCAGTCTGGGTGTGTCGCTTTCATTGAATACGGGACGCGCATTCAACAGTTCGTTTACAAGTGCTCTTTGGATTGCGATCTTTTTACCATATCGTTTCTTTAGCAATTCCACTGCTGACTGGTAATTCGCGGACGTCAGCGCAAATCCTCCAATTGCCGATCTTGCTGGTTCCAGTAACAAGTTTCTCAGGTATGAGAATTTGTCCACGTTCGAAAGCCCATCGTTCAAGTGAATGGAACTTTCAAACGAGTCCCAGAACTCCTGCCACTCTCCAAGTTTTCCATTAAACTTCCGTACCTCCAGCTTTGGTAGTTTCACTCGCACCGACTTTTGTTGGCTACTTGACGGACTGGGATGGAAGAGATGATTCGACTGGCTTAGTGATGGATTCCCCTGTTTTTCTGGCGGTGAAAAGGGTGGGGCGGGCGGGGCAGCGAGCTCGGCCAGTCGTTCCTCGATTTCAGCCAACCTTTGCGTTGCGTCTGCTTTCAATCGGCCACTCCGTTCGATCTCATCCGCTATCTCTTCTTCTGTCACTTTTTCATCCGCTGCTAACTCGGCCAGAATCTGCTCATCTAACGGCAAAATCTTGTCGAGCTGTTCTTTCAAGTTGACTTTCCATTTCTGCAATTCAGACTTTCTGACAGTGGTAAATTCGTTCTCGAGACACCCGTCAACGTCTTCGAGGACTTTCTTAAAGAATCCACGATGACCTGCTCTCACTTTCTTGTTGGACATTCTCTCAGTCTATCGATCCGGCTCGAAGGACCACGTTTTGCGGAATCTCCCGCGCTGGCTGGTTCAATAAACACTCAGGACTGTATCTGTCGTTTTCTTTCCTTTATTGCAACCTCGTTCGTACATTCGTTCTGATCAATCTTATCGCCTTCAACGTTCTAACTTAAAATTACAATATTCACTGGGTTTTATTATCACTGGGCGTAAACACCTTTTTTACGTAAGTCCGGCCGCAAACCTAAGTTGGTTAAGGCTCACTATTGTTTCTCTGCGGTCTTTCCTAAGCTTCTAACGCATAACGCTTGTGGTTGATACTAGTTTCCTTAACGTAGGCTACAATTATTCTTTGATAATTACCGAGTGTGTTCTGATTACAATGATTAGGAAACCGCTAACAATTGATTGCTTTATCTGTTTGCAAGCTGAGTCATATCTATTTAATATTCGTCACAGGATGTGGCTATAACGCCCAATGCAGATTTTCTGCTCGCGAGCCAACAAATTTACTAAAACGTGCTTAAGGTTAAACAAGCAATTCTTCTCATCATTGTACTAAGATCCTGTTACAACACTCACGTCTGATGTTTGCATGATGTATTTCTTTCTCAATTAAAAACTTTCAGATTCTTACTTCGAGAAAGGCCTTGCATTTTTATGCCTAATGTTACGATAATTTTCCTTTTCAAAGAATAAATAATTCCTCGCGAAGCGAGGCCGAAGGCCGAGCGTAGCGAGGTTACTAATCGTGTCGCTTTCGGTCAGACCACGTGGCTCGCAAGCCCGAGTAAATCGAGCCGAGAGTTTTTATATATGTATATATATATATATATATATTTTAAAGGTGTCCGTTCGCAGGCCAGGTTACCTGGCAACATTACTCCATGTGAAATTCCGCCATTAGGAATTCCTTGAATGATGTTTTGAAAATAATGTGAATTTTGTGGAAACCGATTTCACTCGTCTTGGAAATACATCCCAGCAAGAAGATCTCCTACATATACAAGAAAGAATGGCGAGAGATCGTCGTCGAGTAAGTTTGAATGCCGCAAAAATCGGCACACGGGAAGCGGCGACTCAAAGCAGAGATTGAGAAACGACGGTAGAGACGATAACAAGAGACATCGCAGCTTAGACAAAAGCTGCTTGCTCAAAAAAGCAAAGGAATCAGCAAGGAAAAGGACCAGGAATACCATCAAGTTACCATCAAGTTACATTGGAAATTGAATTTGTTATCGATAGAAACAAAGACTCGTTTTAGGTATACGGGACATGAGGGAGCGATTACATAACGAAATTGGCGAACAAAATTGAGCAAAATGACTTAGAACGGAAACCGAGTAGGAACGACTTCCGGCATGCAGACAGAAACAGAAGACGAACGACAAAACAGATTACCATATCGTCGTGAAAAAAGTGCCAGGAAAGGGAAACAGAAACCAACCGCAAAGAAATGAAAGATGACAGTCACGTAGTATTAATACTGCAATGAGAATGCAAGTAGGTATTTTTCGTAGTGAAACGATTGCCTTCCATTTGAAAGAAATTCCTAATACAGAGATTGCAGTTGTGATAGCAAGTATTTATAATTATGTGATCTGATATCATTGCAACAGTGAAAATATATTGTGGATTTGTTTGATGTAGCAGTTATGTTCAGTATTTTCAACAGAAAAGATAAGTGAAACAATAAGTGACTGGTTCTGCAATATTATCACTGATCAATGCAATTATTTGCAAATAAAGCAGATGTTATTACTGACTTCTGAGTAGTATTTCTCTTTGCTCTATTTCTTTGCTACATATAAGCTACTGCAATGATCAGTTAATGTCATTACCTACATATATGTATTGCATAATCAAAAAGTTTGTTGGGACAGACAAGTTCCATTGAGCCATTTCAAAATGGGTTTTTACCTTTGAGTTCCATGTATCCCTGGGAATTACTCTCTTATCACCCATCCTTTTCCCACAAATGAAAAGTTAATTTAAGCCCTACTTTGCAAAATTAGGCAACATCTTAACCTTTTTCCTTAATGCTGTTTAATTCATTTTTATGACAAATACAAATATTTAATAACAACCATAATATCCAGTTGACCTTTTACATTGGAAAAACTCTATAAGGGAGAAACTAAAGTTTGTAATGCTAAAATGTTTAGCGATTTTTCTTATATATTCATTGCAAGGGTGCTGTATGTAATAACAAGTCTTTGAAGTTTCCTAAATGCCATCTGCTTTCAATCATGAATTTCCACACTAACTGTATGGACATGATTATAATGATGATTATGACTGCATTAGCATGATTGCCACAGGTTAGACAGGTCAGTAGTTTGGAGGTCATCACCAGGACTAATTTGTGACTTTTCTAATTTTTTGGGTAAGGGAAAAAGTCAGGGAATTTAAAGATCTTATGGCTGTGGCAACCATGACTAGATTCTAAGCTTAAAAGAAGAAATGGTGTTGTTCAGAGTTGAGTAATTTTTACTTCATATGAGACAAACCCTATACAGAAGAAAAACGGAATTGCTTGTAGTAGTAGAGGAACAATACCTTTTCCCAGATTAGGACATACACCCCCACCCCATAACAGTATATTATGTTAAATATAAAAAATAACAATACTAATAATAATATCAATACCAGTAGTAATATTAAAAATGATAATGATAATAATGCAATCATAATAATCATGATAATAATTGCAAAAATGAGAAAGTACAAAATATAAAAATAATATAATAATAAGTAAATACATAAATTGGGGTTTCATCCCTCGTAGGAAAAACAATTAGGAGTCCTTTAAAAACTAGCTTCGCGAGGTTTTGCGGGAGTCGTATTTCTAGTTGTTACCTGACGAGAAACCATGACTTGGAAATGGAAATTTGGCTACAGGTGCGACAAAAGAAGCATTAACAACAGGATATTGTAAGCCAAGGGCGGAACGTGACAAGTGTGGAAACCTTGTTCGCTGTGCACGAGGAACGAGAGGGTAACATGGACTGGATATGTTGGTAACGTGTGCGAGTGTAAACGGTGACTTCCTCTGGTCATCAAGCAAGTTTTCCTGTAGATTCAATATGCTTCTAATTGAGAAAGTACTGAAGGAAGCTGTGCTGTTCATAGTCCTTGATGTTTGACTCGATGCTGAATCTGCGGGCGCCATCTTGGATTTGGAACAGGGATATGCAGTTCTCTTGGGTGTGCATTGAAGCGGCCTTGTCAAGAGTAATTGCGGAATCTTTGGTAATTTGACCTATCAGTAATAACAATAACCAGTCATTACAGAATCTGCCAGTAAAAGCATAAACATCTTAAGGTAGGAACATGTATTTGTGTAGAGACAGGCAGTTGTATCTCTCTAGCTTATTTAGGCATTGCTCTGAAGGACCAAAAATCAAGATCGAATTTTTGACCTGTTACGTTCAGGCCTGTAGTTTATTAACTTTTCCAGCCTTTGACTCCCGCTTCCGTTTCTTTTGCGTAGTGGCCCCTTTAAGACAGCTTGTCTTGAAGATGACCGCCAGCTGAAAACAATTAAATGTGACATCCTTTAATGATCGATTGTTAGACTACCTCATGGTCAAATTCCAATCGTTCTAGAGAGCGTTCTGAAAACACATTGGCGTTTGTTGTCTTTATGGCTGGCATGTTACTAGCCAATTGGACCATTATTGTTTCGAATACGTATCGAACATTGGGAATTTGGTCAATATTGTAGTGCGTTGAAGACAAATAATTTTTACTCAAATTAACTTTAATTGTAAATAAATAATGGTTAAATGAATGAAAACTTTGGTTAGAAATATTCAGTACGAGCGTCTTTCAGTTTTATGTTATACCCATGGCTACATCACCGAATGGGCCAGGCCAGATGCCCTAAAACATTACTGACTATTATAAGAATAGACCCAAATATGATTTGTTAAAACAAATAAATGTTTCCACTGCATCAGGCAAACAAAGAAGAACTGGGAACCTCCACATCAATTCAACCATGTATGTGCCAAGTAAATCAGGATTATAAGTTACAATAGGCCAAAGGGTGACTTGCAACCACGAATGGTTTTATGTCATATACCGAATCCCGAGTCTGACCTTCGATAAGATAGGGTTTATATATATATTCAAGTTTAATATTGTCTAAAAGAGAATGAGGATGAAAAGCTATTTTAAAACCTTTGAAGGAGTCTAGATTTACTTTATGGAGTGATTAAAGTTTATGCAGTGGATTTGTTCAAAAACTGCAACTGATCGGCGAGTCAAGATTTTTTAAAATGAGGAGAACTCTCACTTTCCTGACCGTGAGATTTGCTTTTTTAAGTTCGCAACATAAAAAGTAAAACGTTCTAATAATAGCTAGGGAGAAACGATAGAAGAGATCTAGCCAAGTATATCTTTGTCATAACAGATCAAATTTGATTGTTTACCAAACATAGTTTTCAATGATTCAATTGGTGAGGCCTTCAAAGGTACACTTCTTTTGTCTGCTTTCTTGGTTTCGTTGCCTTTTCCCCTCATATCAGATTCGGATTCATCTTTTTATTACATTAAATCCTTAGAGAATCATAACTTTTTTTCTGCAGAAGAAACCACATACTGTTACGTATTGTAGAGCTGACATCATTTGTTACACCACTGTAATCCCTGGCGCTTCACTTGGTTTTTGTTCAGGTATGATGACCAGAATAGAATCCAGGTCTTCTTGATGATAGTAATGACATTCTTTATTCTGTTTGTACCAACCGTTTTTGAAAACAACCGAGTCTTTTTAACCAATACGAATATTTATTTTCGATTGGCATGCTAACAGTTAAGTTGGATAAAATTTTAGAGGGCTGAACGTAGTCAATAATATATAGATTTAGCCAAGCCTAAAAGCGGGGCTCCCGTTAGTACTTTCATTTCACTTTAAACTGTAAAAGCATTCTAAAATATTGCGAAGGAATTCAGGTCGGTTAACTTGCTATGATTTTTGTCTAAACTTTCGTCTGCCATAAGTACGGTCTTTCTACCTACAAAGTCATGGAGTATATTCTACAAAAAACACAAATTATCAATGTACTGTATTCTATTCCTGATGAAATTAACCATTCTATTTTCTAAATGTATTTAAAAGATTTGTACACGCTACTGGGAAATGCAGGACACAACTCTTGTCATTTTTGTGTTAAAACGAACACCTCGGTAAAATAAATGTTTACTCCAAGCAGGGTGCAAAGAAAATTAATTTTACAGATTGCCCTTCGGGCAAGCTGTAACCAACATCTACCAGCCCGAAAAACATCTTTCACGAGAATGAAAAAATAATTATTAATTATTCTTTTCTTAATTACATTGTAAGTTTAAAAAATTACTGCCTTCATTTATTCACTACAATCAGCTGTAGTTACTTAAACAAAAGAAATAAATAACCGTAAAAGTGTGAACTATAAGTAGACCTGGTCCAACGCAACACGTGAATGACTAACATACATTTGAGACATTTTACAATTTAGAAGAACATTTTTTACGAAAACAACGGCGTTGAAACCAAAGTTATCAATCGACACACTAAATGACAACGTCGACAACGCGAAAAGCTGCCAGTGAAAGCGCTACATTCTGCAATTTGCCGCCAAGAGAAAATTCCCGCGGGAGTATTTCTTAGCCGTCGACAGGGGAGATGTTTATATGATTAAAGGACATAAAAATTTGAAATCTTTCATCAGTTTGCTTCTCATTCAAAAGTAGTGCATTCAGAAGATCATTTTTCTGAAGAAGGTTTGTTTAGAAGTCGGTTTTCCAAGTCAAGTGTCAAGTTTAAGGGAAAGTGGAAAGTGCGAGTGCTGAGTCACGCATCAGTGAGCAAATATTATGCAGACAAAACTTATGCAAATTTGCCGGGTCCATAGCACGGAGTCTTTCCACTTCTCGGCTTTCTTCGCTACAATTTTGTCTGTTTTCCACAGCACGAAGTCTTTCCGCTTCTCGGCACTCTTCGCTACAATTTTGTCTGTTTTCCACAGCACGAAGTCTTTCCACTTCTCGGCTTTCTTCGCTAAAATTTTGTCTGTTTTCCACAGCACGAAGTCTTTCCGCTTCTCGGCACTCTTCGCTACAATTTTGTCTGTTTTCCACAGCACGGAATCTTTCCGCTTCTCGGCGTTCTTCGTTAACATTTTGTCTATTTTCTCGCGCCCGGACTCTTTCTGCTTGCCGGCGTTCTTCGCTATGATTTCGTCTCCTTTCTCTTTCCCGAGCGCGCCTTCTTTGGCGATCTACAGTACTTCGCTCATTCTTCCTCAGTTAATTCTTGCTCTCTTTCCCGTTGCTCTTCACCTGAACCCTGTGTTCTGCAAATTATATTTTCTCTGCTATTGTTTGTTGACATAGCAATAGAAATTGTTTCGTTTATCCTTTAGTAAAACTTCAACAGTGTAGAGTAGTAATATTGTGTCTCAAAAAGACAATGAACTGAAAATTTCTTTTTCAGTCGTCAACGCAATTTCCCGCCAAAAATATGCGGGCAACCAGAACAGCTTCCAAATAAATCACGTCACCTCGATGAGTTGACACATGAGCCCACAATTTGGTCATGTGATGCTGGTCAGTGGCTATCCCGTTTTGACAGCTGTCAATTGACCATATTGTGAATGTCCAATATAAAAGATGTGGATTTGCCAAGACAAGCCTGAGATACCCCTCCCTTCCTTTTGATAGTCTCCCCTACCCTACCCGTACAATCTGTAGACGCGTACGTACGGACGTACGGACGTACGTACGCTCGGTCAGTCACGTGACAACCAAACGAAAAGAGGTTGACCATATTCCATGAGTATGGGGCTCTGCTCCGCGCGCGCTTCGCGCGCGGGAGCCCCGCTATTAACAGCATTGCTGGCTTAACCGAGTTATACACAGAGTTTTTGTCACTTTGTCAATCAGTAGTGTCTACCATGTAAATTGTAGAAGACGTAACTGGTACAGATAATCTGTATGTCCCAAATGCGCAAAATAATGACATTCAAGAGGCAACGTTTTTGGTTATAGTATTTTACTTACATTCTGTGTGGGCAACATTTATTACATGACCCACCGATCGACCTTCGTCCACTTCTCCATTTTAACAAAATTAAAGCAATGTTTTAACGAAACAATAACAGAATTCAAAAGAAAAGTGGTTGTTAATTTGCTGGAATCCAAATAAAAACTAGTTTAGACAAAGCATGCGTATTCATTTTCCTCTTACCAAGGGAGCAAAATATCCTGAAATATGCCACTACATTATTTGACTAAATCATCTGAAAATTGAAAGTAAAATAACAGTAAAATAAGGACATGCTGAACTAACCCACGATCACAGTATTACTTACAGATTGCGATTAGAAATAAAAAAAAAATAAACAAATACACTGTGCCCTGCTCGTTTCAATTCATAGGTATCAAAGATTAAATTTTAGCAAATTTCAATCCTTTGCCAGGTCGTAAACAATGGATGCTCTCTATAGAACTAGGAGCTGAGTATATCCTAAGTTACAACTTTCTGGGTAACGATTCATCAACTTTCGTTTTGTTTTGCTATTTAAGACTGCAGAGAGAATAAAAGATATAAACATTACCTGGACACCAGTAGCAAAGCATAATGATTTAAAACTCTCCTTGTACACAATTCTTGTATCGTTTTCTCGTCACGTTCAATGATGTACCGGCCATGAAGCAATATGGAGGACAAATGCATTTTAACGATATCACAATTCGTTCTGGAACTTTGAATCCCTGAAACATTCAGATTGTTGTAAATTTTCTGTAATATTTGATGAAATGGATTAAAAACTTCAATCTTGCTCGTTGATTGTGATCCAAATACGTTATACCACGCGGATATCATTTACAGAGTTTGCTACACTGTGCCCAATCCACCAAATTAGGTAAATCAAAGACAGCAGGAAGGACCAAAGCAACTCTCCATCCCACAATATTCAAGAGCTCTACCAGACCAACCGTTAAGAAATACAAATCAAGAAGTGATTCCCAGACATTGTTGGATATTTGGTCTGCAGCTCACAGAAACTAAGGTCTTTTTCACGACAGCTTGGGTTCAGTCGTTTCTAGAATAATATATAGTGATGACAGAAAAATGTATCATATTTACGACCTTAATAGGATGGAAGTATGCACAGACTATCAATTGAAGATGTGTTTTTGATTATGCAGGGCACAACATGAATAACACAGTAAGTTTGTCTTGTTAACGGACACTGAATCTAATACTAATACTAATCTAATTTATCAGTACTAAGCAAGCACAACTAAATTTTAGAATATAAAAATAACAGATCTTGTAAAATCGTTTAGATTTAGTTGAAGCTAAAATTCACAGTCGTTTGAATTATTTTGAATGAGCACAAACTTTCGAGAATGCTTCCTTCATTTAGATACAAGAATACATTTGATAAGCGTGTCTCAGTATCGGATCAACACCGGTCTCCACTGAGTCCTTTAGTGAGACTTTGATCTAGTAAACTATGAGTAGTTTGCTGAACAGTTGGCTGAGTGGTTCAAAGGAATGCAATTTTACTTTCACCACTTCAAATGCCTAGAAGTAGTAATTTCTTTTCAAACGTTGAGTTGACACGACTACATAAGCATGTTAGTGTGGATATTTTGACAGATTTTAGGCATTATGACAATAAAACCCCCTTTGGTCGAATAAGAAAAATGGGAAAATTTAAACATGATAATCGAAGGTAATGAAGGTCAATTTAAATTATCTAGAATTTTCTCAATGCTCTTCATTGTCAGTTAATATTGTTGCGCTAGTAGAGATTTCTATAATTCAGTGAAATTCCAAAGTGTTTTGTAAACGATGTGCCTTTAAAATAGCTATCTGGTGCAGTATTCCAAGATATGACAATTTACAATACAACAATCCCGTAGAGTACAGATTCTGAGCATCTCTGATCGTCTGAACCTGTCTCTATCTTCGTAAACAAACTGCTGTAAGTATTTTATATTCAATTGATTGTTTTTCTTTTTTCTTGCATAAGCTATATGACTAGATAGGCACGCCAAGAGTTTTGTTCAAAGAAAAAAGTGTCACCGGGTAATCTTTTAGTCTTACGTCCTTTAAAGCCGACAAAAATAGAGCAATGCGCATTTTCATCCACACCCACAAACAAATAGGCTCATGATGCTGACTTTCTTGCGGTTTGGAAGCTCCTGATGGTATTACGAACACAAAATATGATCTTTTTCATGCCACTGCGTCCACTGAACCCCGTAAGTATCAAACTTTTCACAAGCTGTTGTCAGTTGGTGGTCACGTGACCGTCCATAGAACGCCAAGCAAGCCAGTGAGCAAGATACAGAAGAGTAGTCCCGATAGTGGTTTGCTGAAAAGTGCTGCGGTCCCCGGATGGATTTACAAAATTGATGGCCAGGAGAGTAAGGTGTGATACTTGTTGAGGATCGCCCTGGCCGTTATCTCCCAGTTGACCACTATTTTTTTTTACAAAATTTATTGCTTATTTACAACAGGTGCTATTTGCTTGCAGTAGCGACACACAAAAACCTTTTTGTGTGTGTGTGTTCCAGTTGACCACTCTATTTTTTTATATTTTACAGTTTTACAGAGTAAAGAAAGCCGCAATTGAGAAAGAGACATCATTTGATTCCCTAAATCCATCTCTTTGCAGCTTTCCCATGAAAAAGAAAAACTTAAACTTGAATTAGGATTTGAACTGAAACTGTAGTTTCGATTAACAGGTTCTTCTCTTGGGATAAATAGAACGTACCGCCATTGCTTTATTCATAAGCAGCGTTTTCGTACTGCAGAATTAAGCGCCAACTTCGACTACCAAGTTTTGTCTCAATTAAACAGGTAAAGGTTGCAGCCAAACGGGTTATGTATTGTTTTGCTTTTTGCCACAGAGAAGTAAAGAAAAAGCTTCTTTGAAGGAAATCAAGCGTAGGTAAGCCGTGCGTGCGATATATATTACAGAGATAACAGAGAGAACCTGAGTCTCTGGAAAAAATGGCGCTTGTGACACTTATATCTCATTTGGTGCCACAAAAGTGATAACAGGGCCAAATATGAGCTGCGAAATCATGGAGATTAATACATTAAAAATTAACCATAACACAGTAAAAGAACTCAGCTAATTCAACGTTTTTCCAAACTTACAGAACAACTTACAGAACAAGTTTAAAAACAAAGAAGTGAAAAAAAGAGATATCTAAGTTATATAACCATATTTACACACACACCCTCCGCACAGGCAATAAAACAACGACTAAAATTTGCCAGAGAACATTTAATATGAATGTTGTCTTTGTATTTCCAACAGCTACTTATATGTAGGTCCTCGTAAAACCCTCGCATTCTAAGCTCTTTCGTTAATGGTATAGACCTTATCTCTTTACTCACGATTCTTTGAAACCCAGAAATCAAGACTTGGAGAATATTATGTGTGCTATTCACTTACAAGAGCGAACGAAGAACAGTACTTGACGTACAATTTCCTGTTCTCTATTGATGATTGTTTGAAATTAGCTCTCAGGGAGGAGAATGCTGGTCACATTCAGATCTCATCGCTGTCGTAACGTCTATAAAGAGTTTGACTCTTTATGGCTTTTTTCAGTCTTTTGAAGCAGATAGGTTGCAATTCAGTTAAGTTGGAGACAGGCTCCTCATCAACGCTTCCAAAATAAGACATACGAAACTTTAAAGTAACCTGCCTGTCACGGTGCCTAAGATCACTGACTAAGATATGTAACTTGTCCTTGAAAATCTCTAATACTAACAAAGCAAAACTACATTACATTTTTCTTTTATTAGTTTTAGTTTCACCAGCTTTTACTGGCCAGTAGACCTGCCATGTGGGGATAAGCACGAACGAGACTCATACGTCGCATGCGAGGTGTCTTCCTTAAGGTCAGCACTAGGTGTGGTCACTCCCAGGGTTCGTTACGTCACTAGTGATTCATTAATGTCCCACAGAATTAATTGTGAATAGTTGTGAGACGGTAGCTCCGGTCTATCGTCATTATCCAAGAGGACTAAAAATTTAACCATTTGCAGATGCCATTTCAAAGGAAACACTTTCTCCTCAGTTATTTTAAGACCCTGAGTGTTGGTTTGGCCGGAGCGTGAAACCACAACCTTCCGAGTCCGGCACTTTACCAACTGAGCCAACCGGTCGGCGGTTACATATCTGAATGACGTTTTTCATCTGTTGAAATATTTAAAGAATTTGCTAACAAACCATCTCCCTTATTGCTACATTGCGCATGACTCGAATTCCACTAAAACGTTTTGAAACCTTAAAGAAAGCTAAAAATATGAAACCCTCCGGTTCAAAAAATATGTTATTTTAATTGATCTTTATACTTGTTTACAATGAGTCGTCACTTGTAGTTGCTCTTATCAACCCAAGTATGTCGATCTCTCAGGTTATCCGGGAAGTTTCAAGGAAAGCAATGGGATAAAAGTGCTGTACTAGCTGTACTATCTCAACGGATTAGTACGGATTGAGAAACCTATAACAACTGTTTCCTGCAACACGCCATCTTTATTCAACCAGGATCCTCCGGTTCTTACCCACAATGCATGCTGATACAACTCAATGGTATTTTGCTAATACAAAGACACTACAATCCCTCCCCTTTTAGAAGAATAATCATATGCCTTTGTGAAAAACTTAATAAACAACAACAAAGTCAAAAGCGGTTGTTATGGTCTCTAACAAAGTTCATCAAAGAGTTTCAAGTTCTCAAAGGTCAAAATCTTTAAATGTTGTTCACTTGTAAAGTTCAAAGTCTTTAAATTTTTGTTGGCACTTTTCTCAGCCTCGTAGGTCGAGTAAAACTCTCTTCTTCAGGTGTAGCAACCTCACTGTCATGGAGATTACTCTGGATACGCACAGTTGCCTCGTTGGATGCAGCATTTCCTGTTGAGTCAGGTTGTGTCCGTGTAGATGGTTCATCACGTGAGTTATCTCCCTTGCTTTCCTTTGTTTCAGGTGTTTCTTCACAGTTGACTTTCCCTTCTTTGCCTTGCCAAGGTGATTCTGGCTCATTGAAAATCTTTACATGTGAGGAATTCCTCTTATACTGTGCTCCACTCGATGATTGAACTGTGACACTATTTCCAGCTTTAGACACCACTCTGTATGGCTGCGGGTCAAACGGCGGCGTCATTTTGCTGAGGGACTTCTGCTTTAGCAAGACCAAATCTCCTTCTTTGATCTCACTTGTCTTAGCTTGACGTCTCTTGTCAATGTAGATCTTTCCTTTCTCCTTTGCTTCGCTGTCTCTGTCTTTGACTTCTAAATCTTCTACTGTATTCTCTTCAATTCCAGGTAGACGGGTGCGTAACTTGCGACCAAACATTAACTCGGCTGGGCTCACACCTGTGGTGCTGTGGGGTGTGGTCCTGTACATGGTTAAGTAGGCTCCAAGTTCCTCTTTCCAGTCTTTCTTCTCAATCTGTGCAATTCTAATACGCTTCAGCAAGGAACGGTTCTGACGTTCTATCTCACCATTTGCCTGAGGCCAAAGGGGTGTAGTCGTACGATGATGGATCCCTTCACTTTCCACAAAATTTCTGAACTCCTCGCTGATAAACTGTGGTCCGTTGTCCGTCACAATACTCATAGGCAGTCCATGTGTCAGGAACATGTGTTTCAGACTTGCAATTATCTTGCCAGTTGTTGTTGATCTCATGACCTGTATTTCAACGTACCGACTATAATAGTCCACAACAGCAAGGACATGGTCTCCAGATGGTAAGCATGGTGTCATGAGATCTACTGCTAGGTACTGCCATGGTCCATTCGGTAACTCTGTTCTCTCTACAGGTTCTGGTGGGTTGGGGGCTCCGACCACTTGACAAGGATGGCATGTCCTACATATCTCTTCTGCCCCTTTGTCTAGTCCCGGCCACCACACCTTTGTTCGAAGTCTGCGTTTCATAGAAACTATGCCTGGATGTCCTTCATGGGCAATCTGCAGTACTTTCCCTCGAAGGCTGGCAGGGATGACAATCCTTGTTCCTCTCAGCACGAGTTTTCCAATCACTGATATCTCGTTCTTCACTAATAGGTATCTCTTGTTCTGCAAATTGTTCCATTTGTTTTCTCTGTAACACTTTCTCAAGTTGGACAACTCTTCATCATTAGCGGATGCTTCTTCTATTTCTCTAGTGGACATGGCTTTAGGTGTAGCACTTGCAGCGACATAACGTACATAGTTTTCGGTGCTCAGGTCTGGCTCAGAGACTTCAGTAGTCAGGCGTGAAAGTGAATCTGCAATGTTACTCTTTCCAGGGATGTGTTTCACAACAAACGTATAGGGCTGTAATCTCAGTACCCATCGGTTTACTCTTGCACTAGCATTAGACTTCCTCGAGTAGATAAACTCTAGAGGCTTATGATCTGTCAGGAGATCAAAGTCAACTCCATATACATACATATGGAAACGTTTACAAGCCCAGACAAGAGCTAGGGCTTCCTTCTCTGTTTGGGAGTATCGCCTTTCTACATCAGACAAACTCCTACTAGCATAACAGATTACTCTAGGCTCACCCTTCTGCGTCTGTACGAGTACGGCACCCAAGCCAACAGGGCTGGCATCGGCGATGATTGCTGTCTTTGCCTTGAGATCAAAGTATGCAAGTGTCTCAGCGTTCGTGAGCCTCTTTTTCAGTTCCTTAAAAGAGTGTTCGTGTTCATCTTTCCAGACAAATGGTACCCCTTTTCTTGTCAATTTCCTCAAGGGATCAGCAACTGTAGCTAAGTCAGGGATAAACTTTCCGCAGTAATTCATCTAGCTTCTCTTCTAGCTTTGCTCTCTGGCTTAAAGGTATTCGTCGAGGTTGTTGAGCTACTGGGTTGACAGTCTTGTCTATCGGTATCTCGAGTTGGAAATCTTTTAGCTTGCCAATTCCTTGAAAGCATTTTTCATATGTCTTGAGTAGCTTGTCACGGGTGTTTTCCTCGTCTACAACGTTGACACTAGAGCTGTTAGGGTCAGTGATCTTTAAAACACCGAGCTGTGTTGCTGTATGTCGACCTAGAAGAGCTTGGCCTTTCCCTTCGATAACAATGAATTCTGCATTCTGGGTTTGTTCTCCAAGCTGGATGGATGCTGTGAAGCTTCCTGCTACTTTAAGTGGTTTGGTACTACCATAGGCAAACAGCTTCTTCTGGCATGTTCTTGACACACACTTCACTTTACTTTTCTTGAGTGTCTCCCATAATTCTCGGTCAATCACATTACAGCTTGCTCCAGAGTCGATTATGAACTTGACACTTGGTACACCACCAACATCCAATACCAATTCAGGTTGGGCTTTTCCACACACAACAAAAGCAAATTCCTCCTCTTCTGTCTCGACAAGATTAGCTGTATGTTTACCTCCTCTGGGTTTCTGATCATTGTGCTTTTTCTTACTTTTGCAGCATTTTGCAAAATGTCCATTTCCGTGACATTTGTTACACCTCTTTCCTCTTGCAGGGCATTTTTCATCTGAACTTAGATGTCCTAAGTTATCACATCTGTAGCATCTCCTTTCTTTATCATCCAACCTTGGGTTTCTCTGTTGTTTGGGCTTTTCACGCTTGTGTTGGACTCTATTTACTTCATGGGTTGTATTAGAGCTAGCAATACTATCAGCCTGTGTAGTACTCGCTTCCATAGCTCGTGCCATTGTTTGCAGCTGACTTAAGGTAAGACCGGCGCCTTTCTCAAGGAGCTTTGTTCGCAGGCTGTTCGATAAACACTTCTCTATCACTTGATCTCTGATGTTTTCATCTATTTTCTCTTCAAATTGACAGTAATCTGCTTTCTGTCGAAGTCTTGTAACGTACTGGTCGATAGATTCAGTGGGAAGTTGTGCCATATTTCTAAACAAGTGTCGCTCAAATGGGACATTCACTTGAGGTGTGAAGTGCTGCTCGAGTTGTTTCATAGCGACAGTAAACACGGTTTCGCCTTCCCCTGGTTCTGGGGCTGCAGGTAACGTGAAATATACATCTTGTAAATCCATACCTCCACAGTGAAGGAGTAAAGCTTTCATCTGCTTCGGATCCTTAACTCCTTTTCCTTCTACAAAAAACTCAAATGCTCGACGCCATTTCCTCCATCGTGCTCCGACTGTCGTGGGTTCTCCTTTGCAGTCAAATAAAGGTATCCCTCCCAGATCTGTCTGTATTGCTGTCGTCATGCTTTCTGATGATAATCCTCGTCGCCAAATTGTACTATCTCAACGGATTAGTACGGATTGAGAAACCTATAACAACTGTTTCCTGCAACACGCCATCTTTATTCAACCAGGATCCTCCGGTTCTTACCCACAATGCATGCTGATACAACTCAATGGTATTTTGCTAATACAAAGACACTACACTAGCTTTTGCAGTTATAGCAGCAGGATTGTCCTATGTTTGTTGGAATTCGACTTTTGAACAATTATTACTATTGGACGCACGGTCTTCTTGAACTGAGTCAGTTGCAGATCTCGCTCACAGCTGCAGGATGCAAATACTTAGGACAACATGGAATAAATCCATTCATTTCATCAATTTTAAAATTAATATACTGCTTATTTTTGCAATCTGATTGGCCCAGAGCAGACGTCAAAAAACGCGCAATGCTTGATGCCAAAAATATGTTACTTTCACACGTAGAAGTTTTCCAAAGATGCTATTGTCGGAGAACCAAGTGTGGCTATTGGGATTAAGAAAAACAACGAGTTTTAACTTATGTCCCTATATTAGCTGATTTTTTTCTGTGCCTTTTATGCTCCAATAAATGTTTTACACAAGACGGGATATCACTATTTAGAAATATCAATGGACAAACCGCAGTGAATCTCGCCATATTTTACTCTAGAAAAATAGATATTGAGCATTGTAGCTAAACGTTGTCGACTGGCAATCTTAAGCAGTTACGATTTCGCCGAATGAGATTTGAAACCGCGATCTCGATTCCAACCCTGTCTGTTCTTTTTTTCTTCTTTTCGAGTTAAATCATAACTGCGTAAGGTGGTGTTAACTCGAATTAAATCTCCAACTTTATTTCCATATGCAATGCGAATATTTGATTTATTGAATAAGGCTCAAAGTTTTGGCAAATCACACTGTATCATTGGTGATAGTATGCGAGCTGCTTGGTGCTGGTACATGTATCTATTTCCAGATCTAGGCAGGGCTTTTTGCCGAGGACTTGCTGGATTGACACGAAGTATTCTTTGTTTGATAATTGTAACCGGCATCTCGGAAGTAAGGTTCTTGAATTTAATTGGAAGGAAATTCATGAAAAAATTGTTCAATTAGCAGCGCAGGAAATTACCAAAGCAATCTGTTTTCAAAGTTGACGGCAAGGAAACGGAAGCCTTGGCAGTAGAGGCCATTAGAATCTCATCAGAAAGTCAAACGTTTGCCAAAACAAGGCTACTTGTTGCATTCTTTCGATCCAATTCTGATTTCAAAGTTCAGAAACTAAACTCGTCAAGGACCAAGGGGTGCACAATCATATTTTGTATTGTACATTGTGAAGTCTGTAAAGCTGATGCAAAGGACTAGGTAATATTCTCTACTAACCGTGGAGCACGTAATTCAATCGCATTTTTTGTTCACAAAACAAAATCTCAAAACGACCTGTTTTTGTGACCAAGCCAACCGATGTGAATTTTGAAATAACTAAAAAGCTTTCTCAGTAGCTGGGGTCATGATCACATGATCACACTAAATAATCAATAGCGGGCCTGCATCCATATATGGCAGGAGGATCAAAGGTGGACGGCAGGCGGTTTACATTTCTTTCATCCTTCCCATTTCTGTTGCTCTGTACTCTCCTCGCAAGTCGCAATTCGTATTCTATTTAAAATAAACTCCAAGTTTTTTGATAGACTTCTATCTGTCAAGTATTTGCTGGGCACAGGTACAGACCGTGATTGCCATATTGAAAACTAAGTAACTCTGGAATTAAATTCAAATAAAGGAATTAAAGCCATCAGTTCAGGTTTCTGCGAGAGCCTCTCGAAATACTAACTTTGTTACATGAAGCAAATGGTCAAAACATAACTTTACAGAATTAGGGGTAATCAATTGCTCTTTGGAGGAAAGAAAACTTTTCACGATATGACACAAATATATTCTACTATTTATTTAACTGTTAGCTCGCATTTAACTGGCTTGTGTTATAAACTGATACAAAAGGAACGAAGCAACTCACTTTTTAAGATAACGGTGTCAATATTCCAGCTTTTAGAAAAGATTTTCTGTAACAACTTCCAGTGAAACACTGTTAAGAATTTGTTACAACGCTATCTTATTTCATCACCAGATTCGACGTATGAATATATGGCATTGCTCAATTCTAATTCCATGATCATACCTGAAAGAAACCAGTTTTGAAGGAAATGTAAACATAAAGTCCCCTTTGAAGTTCAGTTAGGCAGCGGGAAAGAGTAAAGCCATGTCGTTTAAGGTGCAGTTGGCATGTACTCTATCCCACTATCCATTCTTAAAGAAGAGAAATGGAATCTTCTTAACCGAAACATTCACAGTGACTGTGTTTGTAGATAAAAACAAGATATGAAAGTTATCAATGGTCCCACATGTCTAGCTCGCTACTTGAAATTTCCTAATTCAGTCGCCAGGTTCCTATAAAACAGAAATTATGCCTAACTTTACTCTAGGGTGATACTATTATTGAAGAATACAGTTACTATAATGCTCATGCAGAGCACTGAACTGCTTGAACTTAATGAAATTTTCAATATTTATGACGGTGAACTTAAACATCTCTGACTAAATAACCGCCATTGGGCAGTTATATTAGGAACGGTAATGAGCCCTAGCCGAACTGAAGTTATTAAGACACTTTTTAAACTACCTGATAACGCTTTATCCTTTGTTTTGGAGCAGTCTGACCCTAGAGAAAAAACTTCAACTGATTTAGTATGAGAAAGAATAGAAAAATTGAACATGACTGATAGTTGAAGTTTTTCGAAACATGTTTAGCACTTGTTCAAGGTTGCTCTAACAAGAAATTGATATAGAACATGCCACAGAAGGAAACTGTCCTTACCTCGTACAAGGCCCAGTGGCCCAGTGGATAAGGCATCTGACTACGAATCAGGAGATTCCAGGTTCGACTCCTGGCTGGGTCGTGTGTTTGTTTTTTTTACGGTAATTTTACTTTTTATAACGTTATTTTAACTTACGTTTTTCCTTGCTTTTCCTTCCTTGCACCACTCATAATGTTCTGTGTTTTGAAACTGTTATCGAGCTTCTTTTTGCTAGGTTAGACTACAGACAGAAAAGGTGAAAGAATCTCACTAAAGAAGGAATCTGGGAGAATGGAAAATCTTAGTCGACTTAGTGATTAAATCCCCCAAATTTCCTTACGTTTTTGAAAGTTACATCAAGTGTACACAGCTGATTCAAAGGTTTTCGTTATAATGGGTTAGGAACAGGAACGATGTCAAGTATTCGGAGTCGGCATGATAAACGACTTCTAAAATGCAACTTGTTAACTAAAATCTTGAAGTAAATAGAATGTAAGTATTTATAGGTCTTTAAGATATTGAGAGTGGTATTGTTAACGTACGGTTCGATTTCAACGTTTTTCTCCATGCATCTAAACTGATGCATAACGTTTCTCAGCAAGTTTCGTCAACTAGACAACTATGAAAGTGAAAAGGGAATCTAGAATTTGATTGAAAGATTACATACAAGGCCTAAGCGAAACCCTGATTCAGGTCACGATTAGCCACATTAACAGAAAAGAGTGCAATATATCCATTTTGCGATAAGTAGTAAAAGGCATCGTCCTTGGGTGGGCTCGAACCACCAACCTTTCGTTTAACAGCCTGACATGCTAACCGATTGCAACACGGACAACGCTGAACAAAATCTCTGCGCTCTCAAGTCAACAATTAAAAACCCAATTAACAAGGAATTTGCAATTTACCTAGAACATGCGGTTTTCATTTAAAAGTATGGTTTTCTTTCTTGCTGCATCCTAGTGGTGGCAATATTGAAAGTGACAGATTCGTTTGTTACCTTTCAGTCGCCACCTATAGAAACGTGCAAAAATGTGTACAATAAAGATACTAATAGTAGAATTAATAATTAAGAACAATAATATTAATAATAATAATGATAATAATATTAAAGATAGTGATAGTACACCCATTTGGATAGCGCCGATACAAAAGAGTTGTAGGCAGTGGTCTCGTAGCTGTGAAATCGCTTGCCAGTGTATCCGGTTTGTAGTGGTTGATAAAGATTGATTAGCTTTAGATACCTAATAAGATGGCTAACTATTACTACCGCGATCAGCATAATTAGAAACAGCTTATTTTAGATTGGAGATCGACTGAAATCAGCACATCAAACCGGGAGGATTGCTACAAGACACACAGTGATAACTGTTCGTCGCGAAGCGAGGTTACTAATCGTGTCGCTTCCGGTCAGACCACGTGGCTCGCAAGCCCGAGTAAATCGAGCCGAGAGTTTTTCCTCGCGAAGCGAGGTTACTAATCGTGTCGCTTCCGGTCAGACCACGTGACTTGCAAGCCCGAGTAAATCGAGCCGAGAGTTTATATATATATATATATATATATATTTTAAAGGTGTCCGTTCGCGGTCACGTGTCTCTGTTTACTGGTAACCTGGCAACAGGATTATCGCTTTCGCACAGCGACTGATATTGCTGGTTACCTAGCAACAAGACGCATTTTGTACCGGCTTGAACCGGTTAGAACCGGTTTTATACCAGAGGTTATAAATACTGGTTACTTGCCTCGTTATGGCGTATTTCAATATTTACTTATTGAGGACCGGAGTGTATTTGATTACTCTCTTGAAAATTATGCAAAATTTTGCCGAAACCGATTTCACTTGTCCTGCAAGTACATCCCAACAAGAGGATCGCCGACAGAGAATAAACCAAGCAGCGAGAGATCGTCGCCAAGCGCGTTTTAGCGCCGAAACATCAGCACAACGACAAGCGCGACTCGAAGCCGAGAGGGAGAGAACACGGCAGCGACGACAACAACAGACATCGGAGCAAAGACAACAACTGCTTGCTCAAAGAAGGCAAAGGAGACAGCAAGAATCAGCGGAAGAAAGGAGCAGGAGACTGGATAGGCATTTACACAAGTTGCTCGGATTTGTGCTAAAAGTTTCCAACAAAATCTTCAAAAGTGTCCCAAAAGTTGCTCTTTTTTCGAAAAAGTTGCTCAAAAGTTGCTCGTTTCTCAAGTCCAAAAATTTAGTATTTGCTTCTAATCAGATTTTAAAAATACACAAATAATTTTTAAACCTCTGAAGATTACATACTCACAAAACTTTAATGCCTGTTTTTGCTGTTCGTGTTTTTGCTACTTCGATTGGGTCGGTACTTGAGTCGTTACTAGCAGAGTCTTCCGAGCTGGAATATGTTTCGCTTCACTGACTAAGACTATCCGCCATTTTGGAAACGTGTTCACATAGATACCGCTGACCGTATATCTCTTCAGAAACACAGCAACCCAGAAACGATATGTGGTGATCTTCACGTGCACAGAAAGAGCAAATCTATCAATCAAAGATAGAGTCAGCTAAGGAGGGTCAAATTTAAACACTGATATTTACGAAAATTATGGAAAAAGGCTTTTTTTTCTGTTAAAAAAGTATAAATTTCTCATATTGAAAGAAGTTGCCGGAAAGTTGCTCAAATCCAAAAGTTGCCAAAAAGTTGCTCGAAAAGGCAAAAGTTGCCAAAACGTTGCCGAGCAACTTGTGTAAATGCCTAAGACTGGATTACCACAGGCAATACAACCAAGGTATGTTTGAAACTGAATGTGTTAGTGATAGACAACGAAGACTTGCTTTAGCTAGACAAAACGTGACAGAACGATTTCATAACGAAACTAACGAACATCGACAACAGCGACTACAAATACTGAGACAAAATTCAGCTAACAGAATACAGACTGAATCACAAGACGAGCGGCAAATCAGATTAAGGATCTTACGCGAAAATACTGCTAACAGAATACGGACAGAATCACAAGACGAACGGAAAAACAGATTAACGATTTTACGGGAAAATACTGCTAACAGAATACAGACAGAATCAGAAGACGAACGGCAAAACAGATTAACGATTTTACGCGAAAATACTGCTAACAGAGTACAGACAGAATCAGAAGACGAACGGCAAAACAGATTAACGATTTTACGTGAAAATACTGCCAGGATAAGGGGAACAGAAACTGTGCAAGGACTTACTCTTCAGACATACCAGTGCCTAAGATGTAAGAGGGATAAAGAAACTACAAAACTGTTTTCAGCGGAGAATGACATGGATCCGGGCACAGTACCAGATGAACTACAGAATCTTACAGATGTAGAGGAGATGCTTATTGCTAGAGCTTGCCCAATAATGTGTATTTATCGTAAGCATGGAGGACAGCGTGGCTACAAAGGACATGTGTTGAACCTTCCTCAAGACATTCAAGGATTCATCACAAGACTGCCACCCAATGTAGAAGAACTTCCCTTCCTTGTGATAAGGCGACATGGTGCAGACAACAGCAGCAGGGACTGCAGAGTTAGAAGACACAAGGTGATGCAAGCACTGGCATGGCTAAAGGACAACAATCCCTACTACTCAGACATTGAAATCAACCATGAAGCTATTGAGTGCCTACCACATGATGGAGTTCCAACAAATTTGCCTTCAGTTAATGTCCAAGAGACAGAAGAAGAACAGCAGGCACAAGAAATATCTGAACAGGCACTTCCCCAGAATGAAGCAAATAGTAGTGAACAGGACAGCAGTTCTTACCTTCCTTTTCAACAGGTTCAACTACAGGAACAAGACGCTATTCGTGCCTTTATTAATGGTGAAGACCCACTGGACTGGCCATCTAATGAAGGAGATCCCATCAATGAATTTCAGTCAAAAGGACTGGCTACAATGGCCTTCCCCACACTGTTTCCACATGGAAGAGGAGACCCCACAAACAAGAGAAGATTAAGGGAGGTAACATTAACTGAGGGTTTTAAACACCTTATAAGGTATGCAGAACATTTGTCAACAGGGCAGTTTGTATGTAGATTTGCATCCCATCCAAGGTTTCCATACTGGGCACTAAACATGAAGCAGAGACATCAGTTGCTGTCACAAGCTAGGGTTTACCTCACTCAGAACCCTCAAGATGCTAACCTTACCACAGAAGAACTACAAGAAATGGTTGGACAGATGTCTGCACAGCAACTCATGAACAGAGTTCAGCGTTATGTGGCAAAGATTCAAGGAACAAGACAATACTGGTATCAACGCTACTTGGAACTTAAAGCTCTTATAGAACAGAAGGGAGCACCAACATTTTTCTTCACATTTAGTGCAGCTGACAATTACTGGCCCGATCTTCATAGACTGCTGGAGGAACCAAACAATGCAACACCTGCTATACGGATAAAAGCTGTCATAAACCATCCACATATCACAGACTCCCACTTCGTAGCAAGACTTGAAGAATTCAATAAACATTGGTTGGATGAAGTTTTGTATGCTGAATGGAAATGGCTTCGTTATGAATGGCAAGCTAGGGGAAGTATACATGCACATGGTTGTGCAAAGCTCAAGAATGACCCAGGACTCTGTGAACTTGTAAAGAAAGCTGCTCAAGGGTGGAAGCTTAAGCAAATATTGGACAGGCAACATGAAGAATCAAATTATCAAGAAATGGTAAATGACTTCACACCAGCTATAGAAGCAGGAATTGAAGCCAAAGCAAGAGTTATTCAATATGCAGACTGGCTTCTCACCACCATGAATGAGAATCTTCCAGATGGAAATTGGACAGTACCAAACCCACATCCCTCTGCCATACCCATTCAAGAAACTGGAAATGAAAATGATGACTACCACTCTCTGGTTAATTCAGTGGAACGTCACACCAGGTGCAGTACAGCATATTGTTTACGTAGCAAACCTGGACAACAACCACATTGCCGATTCAATTACCCAAAGGATTGCACAGAACAGACAAACATTGACTTTGAGCTAATTGTTAAGGGAAATAATGGTGGACAAGATGAACTGACAGTGCAGCAGATAATGGACGCAAGAGTAAGAGCTTCACTTATCACAAAGAGGAATGATGACCGTATCAACTCACACAATCGTTTAATGCTTCAGAACTGGAGAGCAAATGTGGATTTGCAAGCAATTGTTGACACTGACCAATGCATTCGCTATATGGCCAAGTATGCTACCAAAGGTGAGCCAAGATCTCAACAGGCAACAGAGATTCTCCAATCTGCCATCAATAAGTTACGCCATACAGACAGTGCATCATCTGCTTTACGCCGAGCAATGATTCAAGTTGCAGGAGAACGTGACATTGGATCTCAGGAAACAGCTCATATGCTTCTTGGAAAACCCTTGTACAACTGTACTTACAACTTTCTCTGCATTTCACTGGATGGAACCAGAAGAGTACGTGGAGGACAAGGTGAAGAAGTAAACCAAGGTGACAGTGCTTTGGATCTCTCATTACGTGATCATTATGCATCAAGGGTTCAGTGGCAAGAACAAGTTCCAGGAATTATGCTACTAAATCTACTCCAGTTTGCATCAGATTTTTATATTACAAAGGGAGAGATAAGAAAACGAAAACAGGAGGTGATAATCAGAAGCTTTCCAGTATTTTCTCCAAATCCTTCTGGTAAGAATTATGGTAAGTACTGTAAATTTCAGCTGGTAAAGTACAAGCCATGGAATCAATCAGTAGACTCTGCATGGGATGGACTTGAGGAAAGTGATGAAGTGCTCATTGAATGCTATAAGAACTTCCTCAATTCTGAGACTGGACAGCGGTGTATACCAACATTTGCACAGGAGCTTGAACAAGCAATGGTACACAATAGGAACAGTGAAAATGATGGGGATGAAAATGACGGTGAGGATGATGAGAATATGATGCACCAACAGCAAGAGGAAGTTGAAGAATGGATGCTGCTTTGTAGGTTTAACCAAGACTTCACTAACAGCACAGCTAATGATGATGCACCTGATTTTGACTGGACAGCTGCATCAAGAAATATGCCTCCAGACCTCCTTCGGGAATCAGAGAAGTGGATAGCAAAACAACAAAATGAAGTGAGAGAAGCTGCAAACATACAAGAAATGGAAAGGCAACCTGTGGATTTAACAGCACTGAACCAAAGACAAAATCTTGCATACAGCACTGTTCAGCAACACAAAAGACGCCTAATTGAAAATGTACCTACAGAACCTCTTCACATGATTATCACAGGAACTGCTGGAACAGGAAAGTCATTTCTTATTAATGCATTGACTCATCTTCTGGGAGATCAGTGTATTCTCACAGGAACAACTGGAATTGCAGGTTTCAACATTTCTGGAAGCACTCTTCACTCTACCTTACAACTACCAGTACGCACTCTAAACAAAACAGATTTGCAAGGAGCAGCCTTACAACGTCTACAACTCAGATTACAGGGTAAACATTATCTCATTATAGATGAATTCTCAATGCTTGGACAGAGAACTTTGGCATGGGTTGACAAGCGTCTACGTCAAGCCTCAGGAAAACTCAACACACCTCTGGGAGGATATTCAGTAATTCTCTTTGGTGACTTTGCACAGTTACCACCTGTAGGAGATAGACCACTTTATTCACCACCAGCAGCTACTGTGTTAGCACAACAGGGCTATTCAGTTTATACTCTGTTTGAAAATGTGGTTGTATTGAATGAGAATGTTCGACAGAATGGAAATAACCCTGAAGCAGAGGCCTTTAGAGAACTACTTTTGAGGATGAGAGATGGAAGAATAACAGAGAAAGACTGGCACAAACTTCAAGAAAGAGCGCCACAAAACATAAACATGGAAAACTTCAAAGATGCGGTACGACTGTTCTATGATAAGGAAAATGTTGCAAGGTACAACTATGAGAAGCTGTGCACACTTGGTAATCCTATTGCAAGAATATCAGCAGTTCACTCAGGTGTAGGAGCCAGTGCTGCAAAGGCTGATGATGCAGGAGGACTGCAGTCTGAAGTGTTCCTTTCTCGAGGTGCAACTGTCATGCTCACTTCTAACCTTTGGCAAGAAGTTGGACTGTGCAATGGGACAGTTGGCACAGTTCAGGAACTCCTGTTTCACCCAGATAAACCACCACCATGCTTACCCATAGCTGTACTTGTACACTTTCCCCACTACAGAGGTCCAGCCTTCATAGATCATGACCCCCGTTCTATACCTGTACCACCTCAACGGTTTGAATGGGAAGATGATAACAAGAAACTTTCTCGCCTTCAATTGCCACTTCGATTAAGCTATGCAATGACTATTCACAAGTCACAAGGACAAACACTAAATAAAGTAGTAATAGACATTGGAAAATCAGAAAGAGCAGCAGGATGTACCTTTGTTGCTGCATCAAGAGTTCGGTCTTTACAGCATGCTGTAATTCAGCCAATGCCATTCCAAAGACTTCAGGGCATAGGTAAGTGTAAGCGTTTGCAAGAACGACTGACAGAAGAACAAAGACTACTTGACTTAGCAGACAACACATCCAGGATTTACCAACACTTTTAATTTTTAAATGAACTTATTCATTTTCAAGCAGTAAAGACAGCTGCTACATGTAATCATGCAGGTAAGTTGGAATCTCTTAAAAGTAGTACAATGTGTTAAAAAAAAGTCACAACAAATTTGGATAACAGGTATATTGTAAACCCTTTCACTCCCTATAAATGAGCAGTTCTTCTCTTCAAATCAATTTGTTTTAAGTCAGTTGGCAGAATTACGAGCTACATTGAAATTGGGCCAATTTGATCTTAAGTATATTGATATTATAAAAAATACCAAATTGTTACTTTCCAGATAATAAATACATTATATTTCCATTATGAAGAGATTTCCAGTGTAGAGTTGGCAATGAACACAAGCACTGTTTGTATAATACTGTTAATAGTAGTTTCATTTATTGGAAAATAAAGCATTTCTTATTACATGGTTCTGATCGTTACTGTATATCATTGGTTAGTTATGTTTTGTGCAATTGACATTTTGGCATTATAGTTTGCTATGACAGCTCCAATAACTCGAGCTGCAATGACTGTTTTTATGAAAAACCATACTTGTCGCTCCCGACTCCCCTTAGTAACAGTATGTTTGTTTATCGTCACGTGACTCAAGAACATTTTTGCCTTGGGTGAGTTTGTTATCGTGAGCGAGGATAGTATTTGAGTATATTCTACCTGTATTAGCATTTTGAAGCCGAACAGTTCGGTAAGTTAGCCTTTTTTCCTACATTTGAGAATTGGTATGGTAACTTCGAGTGATATCTACCTCTGTAATTTGCTAGAAAACCACATACAAGTTTTTACGAACTGACCACGAGGTCTGCGCCCAATGTCTTCGTTTGCTGTCGTTTGACTACGATTGTTATCTACAAGCTGATGCAAGATTTACATTGTGCAAGTAGTGCGTTTTCGACGTTCAAAATAAAGTTGACTGAAATTATTCGAGTCTGTCGGGATTCGAACTAACAGTTTTCGAACTAGAGCTTCGTTTGGTCGATTCTGTGTGACATGTCTACTCGCTCACGTCCTGCCGCCCGAAAGGGAACTCGAGTACGAACGTATTCGACAAGGAGAAATGAAGAAGAGGATCGAGCTGAGAGGGCTGAGCAATTGAAGAGATCCAAAGCTGGGTTAATCGGGATGCTAAGGAAAACGCGTGAGGAAATTGCTAATTTGCGAATCGAAAGAGGAGATATATTGTCAGAGGGTTTAGAAGTAAGGTTGGCGGTGTACGAAGAAACATGGAGGAAGTTTGTGAAAACCCATGAATGTTTTATGGAATTAACAGAGCCAGGATTTAAAAGGAACGGTGCCCAAACCATGTACGACGAAGAGTTTGCAAAGAAATTGGAATTGGACGAGATTGTGAAACAAATGCGCGTCGTCTGTGGATCAAAGACCATTGAAGGAAGCATGAGGTCAAGTGAAAGAAAGGGCGCGAAAACCGTGAGTACTGAAATCAGCTGTAACTCAGTTTATAGTGGGTTTGATGCTCGAAGGGAAAAAATGATTTTAACAAAACTTAAAGTGGAACATTTGAAGAAAAGGCAAGAGCTTCAACTCAGATTAACTGAACTTAATCACGCACGGGAATTAATGGAGGCCGAAATGGAAGCTGAGAAGGCCTATGTCAGTTTTAGTATTTTTGATTCTGAAAGTGGGGCCGGTGCGATTGACCATGAGACACCTCGTTTGATAGAAAAAAACCAGTTTGATTTGGAGGCGTTAGGGGATGTAGATTGCAAGGAAGATGTCTTGTATCATTCAGATATTAAGCCTAAACTTGAAGAATTTCCACATGGTCTAACCCCTCCATTACCAGTTACCTCAGGCCGTGAATCAAAGTTACCAATTGTTGGGGGAAATGAGCAACCAGGATCGTCTCCGCAGGGAGATGCTGCATTAAACCCACCGGCAAGCTCACCTTACAGAGGTTGTTGGGGGACAAAACATGAATATGAACAGTCGCCCCCAATCCAGGAGGTTCAGGCCCCAGTAAAGCAATCACCAGCGCAGTTTGATGCCAGGGAACAAATAGTTAAAACTTTGAGCCAAGTCATGAGTACCCCAAAGTTAGAATACATGCACTTTAACGGAGACCCAATTAACTATGCATCGTTCATACACAACTTCGAGACCTGTCTGGAAGACAGCACGAACAATTCTAGAAACCTGCAACTCCTTATTCAACATTGCAGGGGTGTAGCACGAGAGGCAATCGAAAGTTGTGTTAACTTGCCAGTGTCAGAGGGTTACAAAACTCCAAAGGAAACTTTGAAGGAGAACTTTGGTCTACCTCACATAATTGCTAAAGCTCATCTGAAGAAGTTGGAGAACCTACCACCATTAAAGAATTGTGCAGGGTCAACATTGTTGGAGTTTGCAAGACATCTTGAAATAGCAGATAGAACCCTTAGGGGCATGGGTCCGGATTATGTCGATGACTTAAACCACTCAAACACCTTAATGGAGTTGAGCAGAAAACTTCCCTTTTTTTTGAGAGGAAAGTGGGCAGAGTGTGCTGGCAAAGTTATTGAAGCTGGTGGAAGACCAAAGTTCTCTGATTTGTTAAAGTTTGTGAAGCACAGAGCAAAGCTGGTAAACAATGAATTTGGGGATCTGATTGCGAGCCCAGAAAGCGAAGACAAAAGGGGAAGAACTCTAACAAGGATGACCACCTTAGCGACCAATGTCGACCCTGATCACAGCGAAAAACAAAGCGGTGCAAGAAGAGAAATTGGTATAAATAGGAGCTGTCCAGTATGTTCGGGACAACATGGGCTGTGGAGGTGTGAGAAGTTTAGAGACCTTTCAAGCCGGGACAGAGTAAAAACAATACTGAACAAGAGACTGTGTTTCAAGTGCCTTAGTGGTGGGCATTTCAAAGACCGTTGTCCTAAGGAAACATTTAAGTGTCAAGTACAAGGTTGTGTCGAGGATCATAACACTCTGTTACATCCCACCCCTCCCGCTTTGGAAGAAAACCCTCAGCAGACCAATACAGGGATGGGTTATACGAGTGCAACAAGCAGAACCAATCAAGATGGTCAGAGTGGTGGCAGAGCTTCTGTTACTGTAGCAACTGGGGCCGGTGAAAGGCGTGTCTGCTTGGGGGTTGTTCCTGTTAAAGTTAGAGCAAAGGGAGGAGGAAGAGTTGTGGAGACTTATGCCCTATTGGACAGTGGTAGTGAGGTAACCTTATGCAAGGAGCAACTCTCTCTTGAGCTTGGATCGTGGGGACTAAAACGTAATTATGAGTTGCAAGGGGTGACGGGGACCAGGAAAGTTGAAGGACATGTGATAGACATTGTTGTGATGTCCATGGATAACAAAGTCTCAGAAGAGCTGACGAATGTTAGGACTGTTGAGCAGATACCCGTGTCCTCCACTTGCATTCCACGAAAGGACGACATTTCAAATTGGCCTCATTTGAGAGACGTCGAGTTGTTGGAATCTAGTGTGTCAGATGTTGGTCTAATAATTGGCCTTAAAGAGAAACCTACACTGTTTATCCCATTAGAGTGCAGATCAGGTGGAGATGGCGAGCCGGTAGCAGTGCGATATCCCTTGGGTTGGACGGTTATGGGTCCTCTGAGCGGGACAAGAGCTGATGAGCGTTGTTCCGTCAACTTCGTTCGCCTTGGAAACAAAGAGTTTTACATTGATGTAGAGCAGTCGCTTAGAGACGGCAGTACCGAACCACGTAACATCAAAGGTGCGATCGAAAGGTCAAGTGTTAGTAGTGCAGTAGACGGGATATCGCTTTGTGATGAAGAAGACACCAAGCGTCAAATCCGTGACGAAATTTTGCAGGAGCAACTTGAGAGACTTTGGAGCACTGACTTTGCAGATTCTGTTGTGAGTTCGAGAGTGAGTCCTTCGATCGAGGATAAGAGAGCATTAGAAATGATGGAACAGTCACTGAAAGTAATAAATGGACGCTTTCAAGTAGGGCTTCCATGGCGAACAAACCCCCCTTATCTGCCAAATAACAGGCTTATGGTTGAGCGACGAGCTGCACTTCTGAAGAAGCGTCTACTCAGAGACGAAGATTTGTTCTCCAAGTACAACGCAACCATGAATGAGTATATTGAAGAAGGCCACGCGGAGAGAGTGCCCACCGATGGTACTTGCCACACCATCCAGTGATGCATCCCTTAAAACCCGAAAAGGTTCGTGTCGTGTTCGATTGTGCTGCCCAGTTCGCGCACACGTCTTTGAACCGCCAACTGTTGCAGGGTCCAGATTTCACTAATAATATTGTGGGGGTGCTGACTCGTTTTCGTCAGGAGTTTGTGGGTCTTGTAGCGGACATACAGTCTATGTTCCATCAGGTTAAAGTAGAACCCAGGGATTGTGATGCGTTGAGGTTTTTGTGGTGGCCTGGAGGGGATTTGTCAGCAGAGCTAACAGAGTACCGAATGATCAAACATTTGTTTGGGGCCACATCTTCACCGAGCGTTGTGAACCTTTGTTTAAAGAAAACAGCTGAGATGGATGGAGGTTGGAATTCAGAAGTTGCAAATGTTATCAAAAGGAACATGTACGTTGATGACCTGATGAAGTCAACTGAAACAACAGCGGATGCCATCTTGCTTGTACACAAGGTGAAAGAACAGCTTAGTAAAGGCGGTTTCCATTTGACCAAGTGGTGCAGTAACGATAGGCGAGTTCTAGCTGTTGTTCCAGAGCTAGAGAGAGCCAAGTCTGTCGTCAACTTGGAATTGGATCATCTCCCAACGCAGAGCGCCCTTGGGCTAAGGTGGGACATTGAAGACGATAAATTTGTCTGGGAGGTTTCTGACAAACTCATGAGTGCAACTTCCAAAGTGCCGCTGACAAAGCGAGACATGGTATCCGTTGTGTACTCCTTGTTTGATCCACTAGGCTTTATTTCTCCATTTATCATGAAGGCGAAACTGCTACTTCAAACCTTGAACCGGAAAGGAATTGGATGGGATGAGCCGGTCAAAGATGCTGAATGTCTGCAGTGGGAGAGATGGATTGATGACCTCCACAAACTGAGAGAAGTTAAGATCGCTCGATGTTTTAAGCCAAAGGGATTTGGGAAAGTTCAAGAAACCCAGTTGCATTTGTTCTCGGATGCCTCGCGCGAAGGATATTCAGCTGCTGCCTACCTCCGTCTGAAGGATGTCACTGGGAAGATACATTGCTCATTTGTTATAGGAAAGGCTCGGCTAGCTCCTATCAAGGAAATTTCCATACCAAGACTCGAATTAACTGCCGCAGTTATTTCTGTGAAACTCAGCCACGCAATCCGCGATGAACTGGACCTGACAGTCAACAAGAGCGTTTATTGGACAGATTCCACCTCCGTGTTGAAATGTATCCATAACCAAACCAAGAGATTCCACACGTTTGAGTCGAACCGCTTAACAATTATACATGACGGTTCTACACCCCAGGAGTGGAGGTACGTGAACCGGGACGCAAATCCAGCAGACGATGGGTCCAAAGGACTGAAGTTGGTCATCTTGATCAAGAACCACAGGTGGTTAATAGGTCCTGAGTTCTTATGGGGAGATGAGGCACGGTGGCCTAAAATGATTGATATCCCTAGCGTTAAAGACGAGGATCCAGAAATCAGAAAGGAAAGTCAAGTTTACACAGCATCAGTCAGTCGCGACGTAATGGAAGAAGTCATCAAGTACTATTCAACTTGGTGGAAACTCAAAGTAACGATTTCGTGGTTGCTGCGTTACAAGCGGCATCTTAGGAACAAAGCCCTACAACGCAAACGAAGTTCCCAATCTAATTACGAACTAGTTGAGAGAAGAGGTTGCCTTGTGGTAGAAGAGCTCCAAGTGGCAAAGGTGAAAACCGCCTCCACGGTAGCTACCCATGCCAAGAGACAGCGTCGCGGAGAGGTGAAAATTAGCACTGTTGTGCTTACAAGACCTGTCACAAGCTTGTGTCGTCTGGAGATGGAGGACTAAGAAAGATTATTTCGTGAAATGACTGCATTAGCTAGAGAATGTAAACTGTTGGAGTCGTTAGCCCTTGTTTGTAAATGAATTTCGGGCAATTCATTTAGGGGCCGGTGTCGCTCCCGACTCCCCTTAGTAACAGTATGTTTGTTTCAGTATGTTTCAAGAACATTTTTGCCTTGGGTGAGTTTGTTATCGTGAGCGAGGATAGTATTTGAGTATATTCTACCTGTATTAGCATTTTGAAGCCGAACAGTTCGGTAAGTTAGCCTTTTTTCCTACATTTGAGAATTGGTATGGTAACTTCGAGTGATATCTACCTCTGTAATTTGCTAGAAAACCACATACAAGTTTCTACGAACTGACCACGAGGTCTGCGCCCAATGTCTTCGTTTGCTGTCGTTTGACTACGATTGTTATCTACAAGCTGATGCAAGATTTACATTGTGCAAGTAGTGCGTTTTCGACGTTCAAAATAAAGTTGACTGAAATTATTCGAGTCTGTCGGGATTCGAACTAACAATACTACTATTAAATTTGTCTTCTGTAGTTTTTAGAATTGAAATTTTCATATATTCAAAATCATATACTATTCTCTGGTTGGGTATTTTGACTATTTCTGTAACAGCACAATTAAACTTTCCGCTGGTGTATACTGTTGACTACTTGATGTTGATTTCACATTAATTTTTTTAAAGCAATATGTAGTGCAGCCATCTTTTTCAGCATATGAACATTTAAATAACTCCTTCTTACACTGTTTTTATGATATGTTCTAAAAATAGCACAGCAACCTACTATATAGTTGGCACTCTCTATTACCAAACCTTTATTCAGTCTTTGTACAATTCAATTTTTTCCTCCTCCTCCCCCCCCCCCCCCCCCATTTTTTTTTAATGTTATGACATTGTATCTCTCTTTTATGTTGATATGGCATCTCTTTTGGGGAAAGAGGAATTTTCTATCTATCACAGGGGGCACCAATGTAACTAAAGAGAATACATGCACTATTCATTATGTTCTCAATTCTGGTTTCCTACGAATGAATTAAATGATGACTGCAGTAAACAAAATACCTAATCAGAAGATTCTTCTTACAATGAATCTCATGCAATAATAACAATAGAATATAAACAAAAAACAATAGGAGCGTTCAACTCATCCTCACTGTAATTAGAACCTATTGCATTTAAAAGTGATGTACAAAAAAGCAGACAAAGCAACAGAGACTAAGAAAATAAAACAAAAAAAATCACAAGTTTTTACACCGTAGTAAACACAAGAATTCATATCAATTCTTTAAGACTTCACCTGCAAAAGATTTACAATCATTTTCAATTTCTGGTAAGTGAATCTTATTGTGATACTTCATCGACTCTGTATTCCGGATAAGGACAATAAATAATTTTAATCCCTCGCGAAGCGAGGTTACTAATTGTGTCGCTTCCGGTCAGACCACGTGGCTCGCAAGCCCGAGTAAATCGAGCCCAGAGTTTATATATATATATATATATATATATATATATATATATTTATACATATATATATATTTTAAAGGTGTCCGTTCGCAGGCCAGGTTACCTGGCAATAGTAGCGTATTTGAGAACTCCTGAATTTCCGCCATTTCGAATGCGGTGATGCCTTTTTGAAAGAAATGTAAATTTTGTGGAAACGGATTTCACTCGTCCTGGAAGTGTATCCCAGCAAGATGATCTCCGAGATATTCAAGAAAGAGTAGCCCGAGATCGTCGCCGAGTAAGTTCGAACACCGTGAAAATCAACACAAGGAAAGCACGACTCAAAGCAGGGAAAGAGTACGACAGCAGGGCGAATAACAACAGACATCCGTCATCGCAGCAAAGACAAAAACTGCTCGCTCTAGAAAAAGGCAAACGAAACAGCAGGGAAAAGGACCAGGAATTCAACCAAGTTAGTTTTGAATTTGAATGTGTTATTGATAGAAATACAGAACAGGAGTGAACGATTACATAACGAAATATATTAGCGTACTAAATTTAGCAAAACGGCTTAGAAGGGAAACCGAGTAGAAACAACTACAACGATTGGAGATGTCTCTGGAAAATAATTATATTAGTCTAAAAACGGAATAGGAAGACGACCAACAGATTACAAGAGAATGTAAGTAGGTATTTTTCATAATAAAGCGATAGCGTTTCCATTTTGAAGAAATTCCCAACACAGAGAGTTGCAGTTGTTATAACAATCATTTACAACGATGTGATCTGATATCATTGCAACAGTGAAAATATTGTAAATTTTCTTGATCTAGCAGCTATGTTTAGCATTTTCAACAGAATATATACCCAGTGTCACTATAAAGTACTGGTTCTGCAATATCATCAGTGATCAATGCGATCATTTGAAAATAAAGCAAAGGTTATAACTTACTTCTGAGTAGTATTTCTCTTTGCTATATATATGTATGTATTCTCTGATTGAAAGGTTTCAATAATATTACGTATAGACAACAAGTTTCATAGCCTTTTCACAATGGGTCAGTTTTACCTTAGAGTTCAATGACCCCCCCCCCCCCCCTGATAATATTGCAATCTAGAAACCTGGCCATTTCCCACAAATAAAATGTTAATTCAAGCCTTAATTAACATATTAACCTTGTTACTTTCTGTTGTTTACTTCATTTTTATGATGTCAAATATCAATATTTAATAACAACCACAACATACAGTTAACATTTTACATCGGAAAAGCTATATAAAGAAGAAAATAAATTTTGTAATGCCAAAATGTTTATGATCTTTCTCATATATTCATTGCAAGTGTGCTGTATGTAGTAACAAGTGTTTCAAGTTTTCTAAATGCCCTATCCTTTCAATAATGATTTTCCACACAAACTTTATAGACAAATGACTGCACTAGATTTCAAGCCTTTAAGAAGAAATGGTATTGTTTGGAGCTGTTTTGATTACTACCACCTCTGATGGAAAGCCTATTAAGAAGATTTTTGTGTTGCTTGCAGTAATAGAGTAACAATACCTTTACAAAGGTTAGGGCATGCATCCCACCCCATAAAAATATATTATGTTAAACGTAAAAAATATAACAATAGTAATAATAATAATATCAATACCAGTAATAATAATAGTAATGATAATAATAATGATAATAATATAATGATAGTGCTTCTCATTACTATATGTCATTGGTTACAGTTCAATACCTCTGGCTGCCATGACTTTTTCGATGAAATGCCATCCTTATATTAAATCTTTCTTCTGCAGTTTTTATAATAGAAATTTGCATATATTCAAAATAATATAACCTTCTCTTGTTGCGTATGGATATTTTGCCTGTTTCTGTAACAGCACAATTAAACTTTCATGTGGTATATACTTTTAACTGATTCATGTCGATTTCACATTATTTTTTTACAGGAGTACGTAGTGCAGCAATCTTTTTGAACATATTAAGATTTCAATAACTCTTTATTTCATGTATTGTTTTTATGATATGACCTAAAAATAGAACAACCACATACTATACAGTCGGCACTCACTATTACCAAACCTTTATTCAAAGTTGTTGTAGAATCCAATTGTTTTATCCCCATTTTTTATGTAATGACATTGTATCTCACACTTTTGTTGATATGGCATCTCTTTTGAGGGAAGAGGTATTTTCTTATCTACCACTGAGAGTACCATTGCAACTGAAGAAAGTGCACAAATTGAAACATGCACTATTCATAATGCTCTCAATTGTGGTTACCTAGGACTGAAATAATGACTGCAGTAGACAATAAAATATCTAATCAGAAGATTCTTCTTACAATGAACCTCATCCAATTATAACCAAAAAACATAAACAAAAAATAATTGGAGCATTCAACTCATCCTCAGTGTAAGAACATATTGTGTTTAAAAGGGATGTACAACAAAGGAGACAAAGCAGTAGAGACTAAGAAAATAAAACTAAAAAAAAACAGGTTTTTACACCATGGTAAACACAAGCATTCATATCAACTCTTCAAGATTTCACCTGCAAAAGATTTACAATCATTTTCAATTTGTGTTAAGTGAATATTATTGTGGTAATTCATCGACTCTGTATTCCCTGTGAAGATAATAAATAATTTTACTTCTATTCCCTCTGGTGCAATCTCAGTGGCAGTGAAAGAACTAAATGAAGGTCAATTTTTAAGCACTGTGTTGACCGGTATACTGGTCATGTAATTTTCACCAGGTGTCACTAATTTTGTACCAAACATAGCATAACAAATAAAATAATGGGGATTACGCTGATATAAAAAATATAAAATAAAATATAAAAGCATTGTGACTTCTTCAAAAACTAGCTTCGCGAGGTTTTTGCGGGAGTCGTATTTCTAGTTCTATTCTCTATGGTGCACTCTCAGTGGCAGTAAGAGAGCTAAGTGAAGGCAAACTTATAAGCACTGTGTTCAGCGGTATACTGATCATGTAATTTGCACAAGGTGTCACTAATTGAGTACCAAACATGAAATAACGAATAAAATAATGGGGATTAGGCTGATAGCTAAAACCATTGTGACTTCTTCAAAAACTAGCTTCGCGAGGTTTAGCGGGAGTCGTATTTCTAGTTCCTCGCGAAGCGAGGCCGAAGGCCGAGCGTAGCGAGGTTACTAATCGTGTCGCTTCCGGTCAGACCACGTGGCTCGCAAGCCCGAGTAAATCGAGCCGAGAGTTTTTATATATGTATATATATATATATCTATATTTTAAAGGTGTCCGTTCGCAGGCCAGGTTACCTGGCAATAGTAGCGTATTTGAGAACTCCTGAGTTTCCGCCATTTCGAATGCGGTGATGCCTTTTTGAAAGAAATGTAAATTTTGTGGAAACGGATTTCACTCGTCCTGGAAGTGTATCCCAGCAAGATGATCTCCGAGATATTCAAGAAAGAGTAGCCCGAGATCGTCGCCGAGTAAGTTCGAACACCGTGAAAATCAACACAAGGAAAGCACGACTCAAAGCAGGGAAAGAGTACGACAGCAGGGCGAATAACAACAGACATCCGTCATCGCAGCAAAGACAAAAACTGCTCGCTCTAGAAAAAGGCAAACGAAACAGCAGGGAAAAGGACCAGGAATTCAACCAAGTTAGTTTTGAATTTGAATGTGTTATTGATAGAAATACAGAACAGGAGTGAACGATTACATAACGAAATATATTAGCGTACTAAATTTAGCAAAACGGCTTAGAAGGGAAACCGAGTAGAAACAACTACAACGATTGGAGATGTCTCTGGAAAATAATTATATTAGTCTAAAAACGGAATAGGAAGACGACCAACAGATTACAAGAGAATGTAAATACGTATTTTTCATAATAAAACGATAGCGTTTCCAGTTTGAAGTAATTCGCAACACAGAGAGTTGCAGTTGTTATAGCAATCATTTATAACGATGTGATCTGATATCATTGCAACAGTGAAAATATTGTAAATTTTCTTGATCTAGCAGTTATGTTAAACATTTTCAACAGAATATATACCCTGTGTCACTATAAAGTACTGGTTCTGCAATATTATCAGTGATCAATGCGATCATTTTAAAATAAAGCAAATGTGATTACTGAATTCTGAGTAGTATTTCTCTTTGCTATAGATATATATGTATGTATTCTCTGATTGAAAGGTTTCAATAATATTGCGTAGAGACAACAAGTTTCATAGCCTTTTCACAATGGGTCAGTTTTACCTTAGAGTGCAATGACCCCCCTTCCCTGATAATATTGCTATCTAGAACCCCTGCCCTTTTTTCACAAATGAAATGTTAATTCAAGCCTTAATTTGCAAAGTTAGACATAACATATTAACTTTGTTACTTTCTGCCGTTTACTTTATTTTTATGATGTAAAATATCAATATTTCATAATAATAATAATGAACTTTATTTGAGTGTCAACTGTATTTAGCACTGCTGTACTAATTGGGGACACTGTAAAGCGCAAATGAAATAAATTAAATCAAATCAAATGTCAAATAACAACCACAACATGCAATTAGCCTTTTACATTGGAAAAACTTTATAAAGAAGAAAATAAATTTTGTAATGCCAAAATGTTTATGATCTTTCTCATATATTCATTGCAAGTGTGCTGTATGTAGTAACAAGTGTTTCAAGTTTCCTAAATGCCCTATGCTTTCAATAATGATTTTCCACACAAACTTTCTAGACAAATGACTGCACTAGATTCTAAGATTTTAAGAAGAAAATGGTATTGTTTGGAGCTGTTTTGATTACTACCACCTCTGATGGAAAGCCTATTAAGAAGAATTTTTGTATTGCTTTTAGTAGTAGAGTAACAATAACTTTACCAAGATTAGGACATGAATCCCACCCCATAAAAATATATTATGTTTAACATAAAAAATATAACAATAATAATATCAATACCAGTAATAATAATAGTAATGATAATAATAATGATAATAATATAATGATAGTTCTTCTCGTTACTATATGTCATTGGTTACAGTTCAATACCTCTGGCTGGCATGACTTTTTCGATGAAATACCATCCTTATATTAAATCTTTCATCTGGAGTTTTTATAATAGAAATTTTCATGTATTCAAAATAATGTACTATTCTATGGTTGGGTATGGATATTTTGCCTGTTTCTGTAACAGCACAATTAAACTTTCATGTGGTATTTACTTTTGACTGATTGATGTTGATTTCACATTATTTTTTTACAGGAGTACGTAGTGCAGCAATCTTTTTGAACATATTAAGATTTCAATAACTCTTTCTTACATGTATTGTTTTTATGATATGACCTAAAAATAGCACAACCAAATACTATACAGTCGGCACTCACTATTACCAAACCTTTATTCAAAGCTTTTGTAGAATCCAATTGTTTTACCCCCAATTTTTTTTATGTAATGACATTGTATCTCACACTTCTGTTGATATGGCATCTCTTTTGAGAGAAGAGGAATTTTTCTATCTACCACTGGGGGTACCATTGCAACTGAAAAGAGTACACACATTAAAACATGCACTATTCATAATGCTCTCAATTGTGGTTACCCGGGAATGAAATAATGACTACAGTAGACAATAAAATATCTAATCAGAAGATTCTTCTTACAATGAATCTCATGCAATTATAACCAAAAAACATAAACAAAAAATAATTGGAGCATTCAACTCATCCTCTGTGTAAGAACATATTGTGTTCAAAAGTGATGTACAACAAAGAAGACAAAGCAGTAGAGACTAAGAAAATAAAACTAAAGAAAAAAAAACACAGATTTTTACACCATGGTAAACACAAGCATTCATATCAACTCTTCAAGATTTCACCTGCAAAAGATTTACAATCATTTTCAATTTGTGTTAAGTGAATATTATTGTGATACTTCATCGACTCTGTATTCCCTGTCAAGATAATAAGTAATTTTACTTCTATTCCCTCTGGTGCAATCTCAGTGGCAGTGAAAGAGCTAAATGAAGGTCAATTTTTAAGCACTGTGTTGAGCGGTATACTGATCATGTAATTTGCACCAGGTGTCACTAATTGTGTACCAAACACAGCATAAGAAATAAAATAATGGGGATTACGCTGATATAAAAAATAAAATATAAAATATAAAAAAAAAAATAAAGAATAAAATATGAAAGCATTGTGACTTCTTCAAAAACTAGCTTCGCGAGGTTTTTGCGGGAGTCGTATTTCTAGTTATATATGTATATATATATATAGGCAATTGTGGAAAACGAGGACGGACAACTTCGAGCGAAAAAAAAAAAAATATATATATATATACAGTAAAAAATCTAAAAAAAGTTTAAAAATTTAATAAAAATAGACGTTTCGGTCAATGACCTTCATCAGTTGCAGTGATGATATATATATATATATATATATATATATATATATTTTAAAGGTGTCCGTTCGCAGGCCAGGTTACCTGGGAATAGTAGTGCACTTGAGAACTGCTGAACCGCCATTTCGAATTCCGTGATGCCTTTTTGAAAGAAACGTAAATTTTGTGGAAACCGATTTCACTCGTCCTGGAAGTACATCCCAGCAAGATGATCTCCGAGATATTCAAGAAAGATTAGCTCGAGATCGTCGCCGAGTAAGTTCGAATACCGTGAAAATCAACACAACGAAAGCACGACTCAAAGCAGGGATAGAGAAACGACAGCGGGGAGAATAACGACAGACATCCGTCATCGCAGCAAAGACAAAAACTTCTCGCTCTAGAAAAAGGCAAACGAAACAGCAGGGAAAAGGACCAGGAATTCAACCAAGTTAGTTTTGAATTTGAATGTGTTATTGATAGAAATACAGAACATGTGTGAACGATTACATATTAAACGAAATATATTAGCGTAGTAAATTTAGCAAAACGGCTTAGAAGGGAAACCGAGTTGAAAGAACTTCAACGATTGGAGATGTCTCTGGAAAATAATTCTACTAGAAATACGACTCCCGCAAAACCTCGCGAAGCTAGTTTTTAACGGACTCCTAATGGTTTTTCCTGAGGTATAACACCCCAATTTATGTATTTACTTATTATTACATTATTTTTACTTTCTGTACTTTCTCATTTTTTGCAATTATCATGATTATTATTATTATTGTATTATTATCATTATCATTTTTAATATTATTACTGGTATTGATATTATTATTAGTATTGTTATTTTTTATGTTTAACATAATATACTGTTTTGGGGTTGGGGTGTATGTCCTAATCTGGGAAAAGGTATTGTTCCTCTACTACTACAAGCAATTCTGTTTTTCTTCTGAATAGGGTTTGTATCATAGGAAGTAAAAATTACTCAACTCTGAACAATACCATTTCTTCTTTTAAGCTTAGAATCTAGTCATGGTTGCCACAGCCATAAGATCTTTAAATTTCTTGACTTTTCCCTGACAAATGTAAAATTTCCCTTACCAACTAAATTAGAAAAGTCACAAATTAGTCCTGGTAATGACCTCCAACCTCCTCTTACAACCAACCTCTTCACCCATTTATTTAATATGCTCTCAGAAATTCACATACAATGTACATGGATTGATAGTTTCTTAAGATAACCAATTCATGGAAAAAGTATTGATTTTCTTGGAAACCCAAAATCAGCTTGTCATTTAATTCTACCAATCCAACACATTTCATGTCACATTCTTGACCACACCAAACCATCACTGAATTGGCAAGAAATAAATTAGTAGTATAAAATTTCACTTTTCCCTGACTTGATTTGAAATTCCCTTACTTTTCACTGACCTTGAAGAATTTTTTTCCCTTACCATTTCCTGACCTGTGGCAATCATGCTAGTGCAGTCATTTGTCCATACAGTTAGTGTGGAATATCATGATTGAAAGCATAGGGCATTAGGAAACTTCAAATACTTGTTATTACATACAGCACCCTTGCAATGAATATATAAGAAAAATCGCTAAAAATTTTAGCACTTCAAACTTTAGTTTCTCCCTTGTAGAGTTTTTCCAATGTAAAAGGTCAACTGTATATTGTGGTTGTTATTAAATATTTGTATCTGACATCATAAAAATGAATTAAACAGCATTAAGGAAAAAGGTTAAGATGTTGTCTAATTTGCAAAGTAGGGCTTAAATTAACTTTTTATTTGTGGGAAAAGGGTGGGTGCTAAGAGAGTAATTCCCAGGAATAGATGGAACTCAAAGGTAAACATAACTGCTACATCAAACAAATCTACCATATATTTTCACTGTTGCAATGATATCAGATCACATAATTATAAATAATTGCTAAACTGCAATCTCTGTATTGGGAATTTCATTCAAATGGAAGGCAATCGTTTCACTACGAAAAATACCTACTTGCATTCTCATTGCAGTATTAATACTACGTGACTGTCATCTTTCATTTCTTTGCGGTTGGTTTCTGTTTCCCCTTTCTTGGCACTTTTTTCACGACGATATGGTAATCTGTTTTGTCGTTCGTCTTCTGATTCTGTCTGCATGCTGGAAGTCGTTCCTACTCGGTTTCCGTTCTAAGTCATTTTGCAAAATTTTGCAATTTTTTTCGTTATGTAATCGCTTGCTCATGTCCTGTATACGTAAAACGAGTCTTTGTTTCTATCGATAACAAATTCAATTTCCAATCTAACTTGATGGTAACTTGATGGTATTCCTGGTCCTTTTCCTTGCTGATTCCTTTGCTTTTTCTGAGCGAGCAGTTGTTGTCTTAGCTGCGATGTTATCGTCCCTACCGTCGTTTCTCAATCTCCGCTTTGAGTCGCCGCTTCCCGTGTGCCGATTTCTTGCTCAATTCAAACTTACTCGACGACGATCTCTCACCATTCTTTCTTGTATATGTCGGAGATCTTCTTGCTGGGATGTACTTCCAAGACGAGGGAAATCGGTTTCCACAAAATTCACATTATTTTCAAAACATCATTAAAGGGATTCGTAATGGAGGAATTTCACATGGAGTAACGTTGCCAGGTAATCTTGCCTGCGAACGGACACCTTTAAAATATATATATATATATATAAAAAACGGTTATAAAATGCCTCAAGCCAACAAAGAATGCCACTGCGTCAGGAGGATCAATGAAGATTCACAGTCCAAGCCTCACCACAAAAATGAATTTAAAAACGTTAGATAAAGCAAGGACGGACAACTTCTGACGATAAAAAAGTTAAAAAGTTAAAAATTTAATAGAAAGATTTAAGAAGAAAGAATTAAAGATTTAATAGAAAAGATTTAATAGAAATAGATTTTCTATTAAATTTTTAACTTTTTAACTTTTTTATCGTCAGAAGTTGTCCGTCCTTGCTTTATCTAACGTTTTTATATATATATATATATATATATATATATATATATATATATATATATATATATATATATATATATATACATATATAAAAACTCTCGGCTCGATTTACTCGGGCTTGCGAGCCACGTGGTCTGACCGAAAGCGACACGATTAGTAACCTCGCTACGCTCGGCCTTCGGCCTCGCTTCGCGAGGAATGAGTCTAAAAACGGAATCGGAAGACGACCAACAGCTTACAAGAGAATGTAAGTAGGTATTTTTCATAATAAAAGGATAGCGTTTCCATTTTGAAGAAATTCCCAACACAGAGAGTTGCAGTTGTTATAGCAATCATTTACAACGATGTGATCTGATATCATTGCAACAGTGAAAATATTGTAAATTTTCTTGATCTAGCAGTTATGTTTAGCATTTTCAACAGAATATATACCCAGTGTCACTATAAAGTACTGGTTCTGCAATATCATCAGTGATCAATGCGATCATTTGAAAATAAAGCAAATGTTATAACTTACTTCTGAGTAGTATTTCTCTTTGCTATATATATATATATATATATATATATAGATATATGTATGTATTCTCTGATTGAAAGGTTTCAATAATATTACGTATAGACAACAAGTTTCATAGCCTTTTCACAATGGGTCAGTTTTACCTTAGAGTTCAAGGCCCCCCCCCCCCCCCCCCACCGATAATATTGCAATCTAGAAACCTGGCCCATTTCCCACAAATGAAATGTTAATTCAAGTCGTAATTAAGATATTAACCTTGTTACTTTCTGCTGTTTACTTCATTTTTATGATGTCAAATATCAATATTTAATAACAACTACAACATACAGTTAACGTTTTACGTTGGAAAAACTTTATAAAGAATAAAATAAATTTTGTAATGCCAAAATGTTTATGGTCTTTCTCACATATTCATTGCAAGTGTGCTGTATGTAGTAACAAGTGTTTCAAGTTTTCAATAATGATTTTCCACACAAACTTTATTGACAAATGACCGCACTAGATTCTAAGCCTTTAAGAAGAAATGGTATTGTTTGGAGCTGTTTTGATTACTACCACCTCTGATGGAAAGCCTATTAAGAAGATTTTTGTGTTGCTTGTAGTAGTAGAGTAACAATACCTTTACAAAGGTTAGGACATGCATCCCACCCCATAAAAATATATTATGTTTAACGTAAAAAATATAACAATAGTAATAATATCAATACCAGTAATAATAATAGTAATGATAATAATAATGATAATAATATAATGATAGCGCTTCTCATTACTATATGTAATGAGAAGCACTATCATTATATTATTATCATTATATTATTACATTATATTATATTACAGTTCAATACCTCTGGCTGCCATGACTTTTTCAATGAAATGCCATCGTTATATTAAATCTTTCTTCTGCAGTTTTTATAATAGAAATTTGCATATATTCAAAATAATATAATCTTCTCTTGTTGGGTATGGATATTTTGCCTGTTTCTGTAACAGCACAATTAAACTTTCATGTGGAAAGTTGACTGATATGTATTTGACTGATTGATGTTGATTTCACATTATTTTTTTACAGGAGGACATAGTGCAGCAATCTTTTTCAACATATTTAGATTTCAATAACTCTTTCTTACATGTACTGTTTTTATGATATGACCTAAAAATAGCACAACCACATACTATACAGTCAGCACTCACTATTACCAAACCTTTATTCAAAGTTTTTGTAGATTCCAATTGTTTTACCCCCAATTTTTTTTTTTTTTATGTAATGACATTGTATCTCACACTTCTGTTGATATGGCATCTCTTTTGAGAGAAGAGGAATTTTTCTATCTACCACTGGGGGTACCATTGCAACTGAAGAGAGTACACAAATTGAAACATGCACTATTCATAATGCTCTCAATTGTGGATACCTAGGACTGAAATAATTACTGCAGTAGACAATAAAATATCTAATCAGAAGATTCTTCTTACAATGAATCTCATGCAATTATAACCAAAAAACATAAACAAAAAATAATTGGAGCATTCAACTCATCCTCGGTGTAAGAACATATTGTGTTTAAAAGGGATGTACAACAAAGAAGACAAAGCAGTAGAGGCTAAGAAAATAAAACTAAAAAAAACAGGTTTTTACACCATGGTAAACACAAGCATTCATATCAACTCTTCAAGATTTCACCTGCAAGAGATTTACAATCATTTTCAATTTGAGTTAAGTGAATATTATTGTGGTACTTCATCGACTCTGTATTCCTGGTCAAGATAATAAATAATTTTACTTCTATTCCCTCTGGTGCAATCTCAGTGGCAGTGAAAGAGCTAAATGAAGGTCAATTTTTGTCGCGTTCTAGCGCAGCGTTCAACCAACACACGTAGCTAATAGTCTTTCCGTGTTTAATGGTGAAAACTATGACAAATAAATAAGTACAAATAATGATGGCTAACAGAAAGAAAACACGTAGAAACGAAAATACATCAGAAACAGCGGGCTGAAAGTAAAACTTACGTTTGAAATCCCTGTAAGGCGAACCAGAGAAAGGTATAAATGAAACGTAACGAGACTGTAAACAGCTAAACTACATACGCGTCTGTTCGAGTGCGACCACGAGGTCTCGTCCGAAAAGTCCTGGGGATAAAATGAGACCCAGGGCCTCCCTGATTAAACTCAACAAAAACGTCATTTCAGGAAAGTCACAATTTTTAAGCATTGTGTTGACCGGTACACTGATCATGTAATTTGCACCAGGTGTCACTAATTATGTACCAAAAACAGCATAACAAATAAAATAATGGGGACTACGCTGATATAAAAAATCAAATAAAAAATAAAATATAAAAACATTGTGACTTCTTCAAAAACTAGCTTCGCGAGGTTTTTGCGAGAGTCGTATTTCTAGTATTTGTAATTAAAGATATCTAGGATCTTGCTAGGCCTCCGTGCGTGGAACTGGGTACAAAATGGAAACGTGAAAAGTATTTTTAAAGTAGAGTGATTTGTAAATTTGATTCATGCTTAAAGAAGAGAGTACGTACAAACCAATTTCAATTGCTTCTTGTAGCGCCTGGTATATGACGCGTTTCGATAAGTAGTTCTGGTCGTCAGTTACAAGAGTGTTCGACTTTTCGTTTGAGTAGTACTAACCTGAGCTCTCCCATTGACAGTCTGTAAGAAAATTTGCTTTCCAAAGATAATGAGCCCTAGCCGAACTGAAGTTATTAAGACACTTTTTAAACTACCTGATAACGCTTTATCCTTTGTTTTGGAGCAGTCTGACCCTAGAGAAAAAACTTCAACTGACTTAGTATGAGAAAGAATAGAAAAATTGAACATGACTGATAGTTGAAGTTTTTCGAAACATGTTTAGCACTTATTCAAGGTTGCTCTAACAAGAAATTGATATAGAACATGCCACAGAAGGAAACTGTCCTTACCTCGTACAAGGCCCAGTGGCCCAATAGATAAGGCATCTGACTACGAATCAGGGGATTCCAGGTTCGACTCCTGGCTGGGTCGTGTGGTTGTTTTTTTTACGGTAATTTTACTTTTTATAACGTTATTTTAACTGACGCTTTTCCTTGCTTTTCCTTCCTTGCACCACTCATAATGTTCTGTGTTTTGAAACTGTTATCGAGCTTCTTTTTGCTAGGCTAGACTACAGACAGCAAAGGTGAAAGAATCTCACTAAATAAGGAATCTGGGAGAATGGAAAATCTTAGTCGACTTAGTTATTAAATCCCCCAAATTTCCTTCGAAAGTTACATCAAGTGTACACAGCTGATTCAAAGGTTTTCGTTATCATGGGTTAGGAACAGGAACGATGTCAAGTATTCGGAGTCGGCATGATAAACGACTTCTAAAATGCAACTTGTTAACTAAAATCTTGAAGTAAATAGAATGTAAGTATTTATAGGTCTTTAAGATATTGAGAGTGGTATTGTTAACGTACGGTTCGATTTCAACCCTTTTTCTCCATGCATCTAAACTGATGCATAACGTTTCTCAGCAAGTTTCGTCAACTAGACAACTATGAAAGTGAAAAGGGAATCTAGAATTTGATTGAAAGATTACATACAAAGCCTAAGCGAAACCCTGATTCAGGTCACGATTAGCCACATGAACAGAAAAGAGTGCAATATATCCATTTTGCGATAAGTAGTAAAAGGCATCGTCCTTGGGTGGGCTCGAACCACCAACCTTTCGTTTAACAGCCTGACATGCTAACCGATTGCAACACGGACAACGCTGCACAAAATCCCTGCGCTCTCAAGTCAACAATTAAAAACCCAATTAACAAGGAATTTGCAATTTACCTAGAACATGCGGTTTTCATTTAAAAGTATGGTTTTCTTTCTTGCTGCATCCTAGTGGTGGCAATATTGAAAGTGACAGATTCGTTTGTTACCTTTCAGTCGCCACCTATAGAAACGTGCAAAAATGTGTACAATAAAGATACCAATAGTAGAATTAATAATTAAAAACAATAATATTAATAATAATAATGATAATAATATTAAACATAGTGATAGTACACCCATTTGGATAGCGCCGATACAAAAGAGTTGTAGGCAGTGGTCTCGTAGCTGTGAAATCGCTTGCCAGTGTAGGCGGTTTGTAGTGGTTGATAAAGATTGATTAGCTTTAGATACCTAATAAGATGGCTAACTATTACTACCGCGATCAGCATAATTAGAAACAACTTCTTTTAGATTGGAGATCGACTGAAATCAGCACATCAAACCGGGAGGATTGCTACAAGACACACAGTGATAATTGTATTTGTAAATAAAGATATCTAGGATCTTGCTAGGCCTCCGTGCGTGGAACTGGGTACAAAATGGAAACGTGAAAAGTATTTTTAAAGTGGAGTGATTTGTAAATTTGATTCATGATTAAAGAAGAGAGTACGTACAAACCAACTTCAACTACTTCTTGTAGCGCTTGGTATATGACGCGTTTCGATAAGTAGTTCTGGTCGTCAGTTACAAGAGTGTTCGACTTTTCGTTTGAGTAGTACTAACCTGAGCTCTCCCATTGACAGTCTGTAAGAAAATTGGCTTTCCAAAGATAATGAGCCCTAGCCGAACTGAAGTTATTAAGACACTTTTTAAACTACCTGATAACGCTTTATCCTTTGTTTTGGAGCAGTCTGACCTTAGAGAAAAAACTTCAACTGACTTAGTATGAGAAAGAATAGAAAAATTGAACATGACTGATAGTTAAAGTTTTTCAAAACATGTTTAGCACTTATTCAAGGTTGCTCTAACAAGAAATTGATATAGAACATGCCACAGAAGGAAACTGTCCTTACCTCGTACACGGCCCAGTGGCCCAATGGATAAGGCATCTGACTACGAATCAGGGGATTCCAGGTTCGACTCCTGGCTGGGTCGTGTGGTTTTTTTTTTACGGTAATTTTACTTTTTATAACGTTATTTTAACTTACGCTTTTCCTTGCTTTTCCTTCCTTGCACCACTCATAATGTTCTGTGTTTTGAAACTGTTATCGAGCTTCTTTTTGCTAGGCTAGACTACAGACAGAAAAGGTGAAAGAATCTCACTAAAGAGGGAATCTGGGAGAATGGAAAATCTTAGTCGACTTAGTGATTAAATCCCCGAAATTTCCTTACGTTTTTGAAAGTTACATCAAGTGTACACAGCTGATTCAAAGGTTTTCGTTATCATGGGTTAGAAACAGGAACTATGTCAAGTATTCGGAGTCGGCATGATAAACGACTTCTAAAATGCAACTTGTTAACTAAAATCTTGAAGTAAATAGAATGTAAGTATTTATAGGTCTTTAAGATATTGAGAGTGGTATTGTTAACGTACGGTTCGATTTCAACGTTTTTCTCCATGCATCTAAACTGATGCATAACGTTTCTCAGCAAGTTTCGTCAACTAGACAACTATGAAAGTGAAAAGGGAATCTAGAATTTGATTGAAAGATTACATACAAAGCCTAAGCGAAACCCTGATTCAGGTCACGATTAGCCACATGAACAGAAAAGAGTGCGATATATCCATTTTGCGATAAGTAGTAAAAGGCATCGTCCTTGGGTGGTCTCGAACCACCAACCTTTCGTTTAACAGCCTGACATGCTAACCGATTGCAACACGGACAACGCTGCACAAAATCCCTGCGCTCTCAAGTCAACAATTAAAAACCTAATTAACAAGGAATTTGCAATTTACCTAGAACATGCGGTTTTCATTTAAAAGTATGGTTTTCTTTCTTGCTGCATCCTAGTGGTGGCAATATTGAAAGTGACAGATTCGTTTGTTACCTTTCAGTCGCCACCTATAGAAACGTGAAAAAATGTGTACAATAAAGATACTAATAGTAGAATTAATAATTAAAAACAATAATATTAATAATAGTAATGATAATAATATTAAAGATAGTGATAGTACACCCATTTGGATAGGGCCGATACAAAAGAATTGTAGGCAGTGGTCTCGTAGCTGTGAAATCGCTTGCCAGTGTAGGCGGTTTGTAGTGGTTGATAAAGATTGATTAGCTTTAGATACCTAATAAGATGGCTAACTATTACTACCGCGATCAGCATAATTAGAAAATACTTATTTTAGATTGGAGATCGACTGAAATCAGCACATCAAACCGGGAGGATTGCTACAAGACACACAGTGATAATTGTATTTGTAAATAAAGATATCTAGGATCTTGCTAGGCCTCCGTGCGTGGAACTGGGTACAAAATGGAAACGTGAAAAGTATTTTTAAAGTAGAGTGATTTGTAAATTTGATTCATGATTAAAGAAGAGAGTACGTACAAACCAACTTCAATTGCTTCTTGTAGCGCTTGATATATGACGCGTTTCGATAAGTAGTTCTGGTCGTCAGTTACAAGAGTGTTCGACTTTTCGTTTGAGTAGTACTAACCTGAGCTCTCCCATTGACAGTCTGTAAGAAAATTTGCTTTCCGAAGGTAATGAGCCCTAGCCGAACTGAAGTTATTAAGACACTTTTTAAACTACCTGATAACGCTTTATCCTTTGTTTTAGAGCAGTCTGACCCTAGAGAAAAAACTTCAACTGATTTAGTATGAGAAAGAATAGAAAAATTGAACATGACTGATAGTTGAAGTTTTTCGAAACATGTTTAGCACTTATTCAAGGTTGCTCTAACAAGAAATTGATATAGAACATGCCACAGAAGGAAACTGTCTTTACCTCGTACAAGGCCCAGTGGCCCAATGGATAAGTCATCTGACTACGAATCAGGGGACTCCAGGTTCGACTCCTGGCTGGGTCGTGTGTTTGTTTTCTTACGGTAATTTTACTTTTTATAACGTTATTTTAACTTACGTTTTTCCTTGCTTTTTCTTTCTTGCACCACTCATAATGTTCTGTGTTTTGAAACTGTTATCGAGCTTCTTTTTGCTAGGTTAGACTACAGACAGCAAAGGTGAAAGAATCTCACTAAAGAGGTAATCTGGGAGAATGGAAAATCTTAGTCGACTTAGTGATTAAATCCCCCAAATTTCCTTACGTTTTTGAAAGTTACATCAAGTGTACCCAGCTGATTCAAAGGTTTTCGTTATGATGGGTTAGGAACAGGAACGATGCAAAGTATTCGGAGTCTGCATGATAAACGACTTCTAAAATGCAACTTGTTAACTAAAATCTTGAAGTAAATAGAATGTAAGTATTTATAGGTCTTTAAGATATTGAGAGTGGTATTGTTAACGTACGGTTCGATTTCAACGTTTTTCTCCATGCATCTAAACTGATGCATAACGTTTCTCAGCAAGTTTCGTCAACAAGACAACTATGAAAGTGAAAAGGGAATCTAGAATTTGATTGAAAGATTACATACAAAGGCTAAGCGAAACCCTGATTCAGGTCACGATTAGCCACATGAACAGAAAAGAGTGCAATATATCCATTTTGCGATAAGTAGTAAAAGGCATCGTCCTTGGGTGGGCTCGAACCACCAACCTTTCGTTTAACAGCCTGACATGCTAACCGATTGCAACACGGACAACGCTGCACAAAATCCCTGCGCTCTCAAGTCAACAATTAAAAACCTAATTAACAAGGAATTTGCAATTTACCTAGAACATGCGGTTTTCATTTAAAAGTATGGTTTTCTTTCTTGCTGCATCGGATCAATAGCAGCATGTGGGCCAAGTCCCCTTCGAAAAAATAATAAAATAAGATAACAAAAAACACCCTATGTAACTCAGGGCAACAGAAGTCGTAAATTTACATAAGAAAGTTAAGAACGTAATTTTATCCGGACAAGCCGACACTTCAAATAAGTTTTCTTTTTGCGATTCCATGCCACTTTCATTCGTCATTAAAATAACAAGTTTTAACACGCCTTAAAATCGCCACTTTTAAGACACCTTAAAATCGCCACTTTTAAGACCTCTCACAATAGCCACTTTTAAGACTCCTTAAAATCGCCACTTTTAAGACTTCTTACAATCGCCACTTTTAAGATGCCTTACAATCGCCACTTTTAAGACTCCTTACAATCGCCACTTTTAAGACTTCTTACAATCGCCACTTTAAGACTCCTTACGATCGCCACTTTTAATATTTCTTACAATCGCCACTTTTAAGACTCCTTACAATCGCCACTTTTAAGACTTCTTACAATCGCCACTTTTAAGATGCCTTACAATCGCCACTTTTAAGATGCCTTACAATCGCCACTTTTAAGACTTCTTACAATCGCCACTTTAAGACTCCTTACGATCGCCACTTTTAAGACTCCTTACAATCGCCACTTTTAAGGCTTCTTACGATCGCCACTTTTAAGACTTCTTACGATCGCCACTTTTAAGACTTCTTACAATCGCCACTTTTAAGATCCCTTACAATCGCCACTTTTAAGACTTCTTACAATCGCCACTTTTATGGTCTTCTTACAATCGCCACTTTTAAGACTTCTTACAATCGCCACTTTTAAGACTCCTTACAATAATAATAATAATAATAATAATAATGAACTTTATTTGAGTGTCAAGTGTATTTAGCACTGCTGTACTAATTGGGGACACTGTAAAGCGCAAATGAAATAAATTAAATCAAATCAAATGTTGGTTTTTGTGAAGAGGGGAAAACCGGAGTACCCGGAGAAAAACCTCTCGGAGCAGAGTAGAGAACCAACAAACTCAGCCCACATATGACGCCGGGGCCGGGAATCGAACCCGGGCCACATTGGTGGAAGGCGAGCGCTCTCACCACTGCGCCAACCCTGCTCCCCAATCGCAATCCACAATCGCCACTTTTAAGTCTCCTTACAATCGCCACTTTCAAGACTCCTTACAATCGCCACTTTTAAGTCTCCTTACAATCGCCACTTTCAAGACTCCTTACAATCGCCACTTTTAAGTCTCCTTACAGTCGTCACTTTTAAGACTCCTTACAATGGCCACTTTAAGACTCCGTACAATCGCCACTTTTAAGATCCCTTAAGGTTACCGTATACCTTCGCGGGTGTCCTTCGCGAAAAAAAATATTTGCGCGCTGTCTTAAATGTAACAACCACAAACTATATATCAGTACAAAGCTAATGAAATGCACTATCCAGTAAAAATTATTTCGCTTTGATTTTTTTTAACCGTAAAGAGAGTGCGTCCCAAAACCCCAAAACGACCAACGTCTCTTTGAGCGAATTTATCGTGTATGGAATTCGACCTTAGAATGAAAACTACTGCATTATATCAATCACAAGGCACTAATCTTCAAAACCGTGTGAGGCTTTTTCGATATTTCTATTGGTTGCTTCGCAATTTTTCTGTCAACTTTGATTATCAAAAACTTACCGATACGTTTTACGGCGTAGGCCATTGCGGGAGATCAATTTTTAAAAACGGAAATCCCTCACACGGTTTTTTTGTTCGATGTCTTGGGAATCGTCGGGCCAAATTTCAAGGCGATCCGTCAAATCCTCGTACCCTATAAATTGCTTTAAAGAAAGCACACTCGCGTAAAAACGAAGTAGGTTTTTTTCGCTTCTAAAAGTTTCCAAAAATTTCACGCCCTTGCTGCGCCATATTTCAACACTGTGGATGCCGCCGATGTCGACAGCCAATAGAACGACAGGAGACCTACTGCTGAGTCCCCTGAGATTACTAGTGTCGGTAAGCAACTCGCGGGAAAATAGTTGAGTGCGTGACCGCAGCTCTATTTCCAGTCAGTCGAATTTTGTCGGATTTCCTTGCACAATGCCGGGCAGAAAGAATTCTTCTAAGAAAAGGAAGACTGCGGTGGCCTCGACGGTGGGTTCCATCGATCCAAAAGAACAGCTGCAGGCAGAAATGCGGTCACTGGGGTAAGTTGAAGTACTATTTATATATATCATTATCCATGCGAATAAATAACCGTCGCAAGCTTGCAGTTCAATATTCGATACTTTCTGCTTTGCAGGTTTGATGGAGATTTCTTTACTCGAAACCTGGAGGCCATCATCGCTTTTCTTCGACAAACCTTCAAGTTTGAGCCGGCTAGCGCCTTCTGGCACCGAGCTTGTCGAGGGCAGTTGATCATCTTCGAGGAGAGAAGACTGGTTAAACCAAGAGCCTTTATCGGTTTCGGCAAGAGTCTTTCGCCATCCTTCATCGAAAACTTTCTGCTTCTTTTTCTTAGGACCGGTTTTCTTCTTAGATTTCAACCAGGGACTCTTTTCTCTCTTATTTTTCTCCATACACGATACGCAAAACGAACATAAGCGAAAACTTAGTGTGAATACATGTAAATTTACTTGTAAATTAGTTTTAAATTATCTAAATTATTTAATTGTACTTAGTTTTAACCAGCTCTTTGTTCTGAAAAGCCCTTTTGGGACGAATAAAGTACGTATGTATGTATGTAAGTTGCAAACGTAAACAAAAGAAAGAGAAGCGACATGAAATGAACGACCCCGGATGTTTTACCGCGAAAAACGTCACGGCAAGTCCTGGCGCTGACACATTTTAATTGGCTTATAGCACTCTGGCGGGTGATAGAATTTCATTTGAAAAAACGTTTTTGTTGATAACTCGCGCGCGTTTCAAGATTTAAACAATTTTTTTGGGGGAAAATGAAGCGACACCAGTAATGTTTAATTTTGCCTTAAATTTTTTTTTTGCAAAAAATCGACTCTCGAAGGTATACGGTATCCTTAAAGTTGCCACTTTAAAAATTTCTGTTATTGCCACTATTAAGACCCACTCAAATCGCAAGTTGTAAGACTCCTTAAATTGGCTATTTACGTTGTCATTGGTAATTAGCCGTAAAATCGCCCTGTTTAAATGCATTGTAATACACCTGTTAAACTTAATACTTAAGTCAAACTCTCTTCTAAAAATACGCTTTTAATGTTTCCCTACAAAGGTACCTTTTTTCCATACACGCACATTAAGTACTTATCAAAATTATTCTCTACGCAGTTTAATTCCATTTTGTTTCAGTATCAAAATAGAAACTTATCAGATGAATTTTTATTACTAGACCTCGTCATATTTTCTTTACATGGGCTTCATATCACTGAACTATATTAAAAGCAAGAAGGCCGAAGATGGTGTAATGAAAACATGTATCCATTGTACATTAGTTGTGTCATAACTGTTAACTCTAAATCAAAGGAAAGATTTTTTGCCCAGCTGTTCATGGAAGTTACCTTTTGTTCGTACACGCACATTAAGAACTTCTCAAAATTATTCTGTACTTAGTTTAATTCAGTTTTGTTTCAGTATCAAAACACAAAATTGTCAGATGAATTTCAAAAATAAAAACTTGTCAGAATATCCAACTAATCCTTGTACTTGGACTAGATTCATCTATTTGTTGTACTGGTTCTAACAGCTCCATTTTGACAGTGATGGACTCTGGTATAGCCTTGTGCATCCCTTGCACCATCTCACCCTCTCTCAGTCTGGCATGATGGAAGTGGTGCACATGCGAACTGCCATCTTGGTGTGACACAAGAAAACTGCGAAAAAATCGATAGCATGTTTGAAACTACCTTAATTTGATTTCCTGATCAATATTTTAAGTTACCTTGATTTTCCATACATGTTAAAACAACGTTTCACAGAGAATGAAACATTAGTGGAAAGGGTTGTTACCCAAAGCTTATTTCTGGAGTACATTTCTATGCTATGTTAATGCATGTGTGAAAAGTGTGACACCTCTAGCATTTTGTTCCTAACGTGTGATTCCAGGTATGTTACTAGGAGTTGCAAGCTCTACTCTGAATTGGATCACGCAAGTCATACTATGCACACACCCCGTTTTTTACCCCTTTTGTTTACCTCAAGGCTACGTGAGTACGTTCCACCCCCCGGAAGTACTCTAATCCGTAAAGCAACCGCTCTCCTTTTTGGACGCAGAAGACTTTCCACTTTTTGTCCCACTTTTCAAATTGTGGGCTGCAGATAATTTCATCTTCTACTGGAGGAGATGGTAGACTCCATTTGAAGGCAGCCACTGCGCCAGATCTTCTAGGTATAACCTTATACCATATCCGTGGCTGTAACAAAATAATCAAAGTTTGTAGGAAAAAGAAATAAACAAGCCTTACAAAGCTTAAGGCTATTTTTGAAATTACGTATCCCGATCTGTCTGAAATAGGGCTTTCCTTAATCTGTTTTGTACAGTTACGTGCGGCTTATGAAATATGGGCGTTTGGGATACTACTTTTCCTGATTACTCTTTCCCGTAGTAAGGCTAAAATAACTGAGGGTGCCGAGAAAATTCAGTGACCAAAAGAAGCTACCCCTCCCCCTTTAAAATATGTACATTAGGGAGTTAAGGGCGGCACGACGGCGGCGGCAACGGGAATGTCAAAGCAATATGCTTACAAAACAAAATATGAACTCTGCACGTTTATCACACTTTAAATATAGGTACATTTCTTTGGCGTCCATGCAAAAATAAGACGTGAAATTCCTAATTTCACATTTTATTGAGGACGTTAGCACTCTGTTTTTGTTTGAAGCGGGTCTTTAGAATTCCACAATTTGTATACTGTTAACAAATGTAGAGAAATTCACTTGATATGCGGTGTTTTCTCTGCCAACATACAAACAGTCTTGTAAGATTAATACCAATCACGTTTACAATTCCACTTTCATTGAATACGTGTATTTGCCATACAATTGCCCTGGGCTCTTGTGAATGGAATGTTTTTTTTCAATTCTTATTCTGGGGGCCTCGAGAGCCCTTCGCCACACTCCCTAGTACCGGCCTGCAACTACGACTACTACTTCGCAATCGATATTTGTCTTTACTTAATTGTTAGTGCATTCAGGCCCATTATAAAAACATATGTTCGAAGCGTACCGTGTACTTATGTTATCAGAAATTAAAACAAACAGCAAATTTTGTTTTAATTGCAAACATTGCTTTTATACTTTAATTGTTAGGAGCTAAATGACAGACAAAAAGCTCAACGATTGTGTCAACCAAATTCCCAGGTAAGTGCTAGCTGTGTTTGTTGCAATTCATTAATGCATGACGTAGTCAAACGACATTTAAATGAAATCAAAAATAATGCTGTTGAAATGACAAGGCTTTGTGCTTTGTTTGTTCTAAAGTGCATGATGAGATGTACAGGTATTTTACTGACAATCTCCAATCATTGTTTCTAAAAACATAACAAAACCAAGAGGAAAGTCAGTTAGCAATCCAAGTTACATAAACTGTAATAAACGTTTGTTTTAATTGCAGTCAATATTGTATTTGTAGTTTTCCCAAAACCAAATCATGTTCATTATTGCAGTTGCCAATATATGAATATTAAATATATTTTGTCTTTTAGACTGAGGTTGAAACCGAGTGCAATGACACTATTGTGGACACTGATAAGGTACAAAGAATTAGATTTAACGAAGCCCAAGTGTTATTGCCCGCTAATATCTCTGCATACAAAGTAATGCCTGTAACATCAACTGCAGCATAGATGTTTTGTTATACGTTTTGCTTTGTTCCAGTAAACAATCATTGTGTGCTTCATCTAGCAACTAACATTTAGCAATTAACATTTATCTTCAGGTTCGACAAAAGAGAATTCAGGCTTTGACTAAACAGGTATAAATATTAACTATTACCCATTATTTAACCAAATCAGATTCCTGTTATGTGGTGTCCCAATCTTGTTTATCACTTGTATGATTGCAGACCAAATTGGACTCCACGCAGTCGTGTCACCACTAATATTTATTTATAATTCCACATGGAACGTTAAGAAATCTACAGCAAGAAATGACATTGACCTTAACCGTGTACAATTTTTTTGGACATTTTGGGTTGGATTTCTTTGGGCCTAGATAAGAAATAAATTTCAGAAGACAATTTCAAGGGCATTTTGTCAAGATTTCAATAATTTCTTGTCTTCCCTGAGTTGACAAGTTTGTCAGCAAAAAAAATAGATGATCACTTGATTTAATATTTAAGGGCGAGTCCTCTGAACACCGAAGGAGAGAGCCAGATGAAGGCAACGATGGTGATGATAGTGGAACAGTAAGTTATTTCTAGCTTTTTTTTAAAAAATAGACAGCTTAAACAAGGCCCAGTAGTGCAAAATACAAATCTTGAATTCTTTAATTCAAGAAGATCCTGTTCTTGTAACAATCTTAGCTTTAATAATAATAAATAATAACAGTAAAATTTATATAAACCTTTATACAAAAGTAGCGTTTCACAATAAAAGAAGAAAAGTAAATGATAGAACTGACATTACTTAAGAAATAAAATATCGTTTAAAAAGATAAGAGCTTGCAAGAACCTGTTAATGTTACTTCCCTGATAATAATATCACGGATAACCACCAGTGGGCTTGACAACCTTAAGAGAGATTTGCTTCCAACAGCATTCTTATGAACAGATTTAAACTTAAATGCACTCTGATTGTTGAGCTTTGAAAGTGAGAAAGCCTGGCGCTCTCCATGCTAGACGCGCCTGTGATTGTACAACGAAACAATGATACAGTAAAAACAATGTCCTGGTATCAAAAGAAGCTACAGGATTACTCCCAAAAGTCCAAGCTGTCGTAACGTTAATTTGTCACTCTTACCAATTTCAGATTTCATAACTACGCCTGTAGACTTACAATAATGAATTGCACTTGGGCAAGCATCTCCTAGCTTCTGCCTGACTCTTTCTATTGTCTGTTTGCAGGTGACCTTGAAGATATCGTAATAAACAGCACACCACACTGACAAGGGTGTGGGGAGGGTTCTTTGTGAATGATTATACCAAATAAAACTGTTGACATTTGTACTTTGTTGTCCATCAATTCTCTTGTCTGATCTACCTTATTGCAGAAGTGTGGTAATTGTTTTCTGTTGGAATAAACCTGTTGATATTTACCCTGTGTTCGTGAATTTTCTAGTCCATTCCCCCTATTAAAGATGTGCTATGATCATATGCTCTCTGTTCGAGCATTACGTTTTCCTATGTAAAGTGGAAACAAAAGATAAGAGAAACGAATGTCCATTAATTATGCCGGAAAGCTGGAATTTTACTGGCGTCTTTTAGAACATCTTCAATGTGGCCATATTCTAATGTCTATTAACAGTCCTAGAAGCTTTGATTTACTGAACCAAAAAGCAGTAGTTTAAAGAGGCATTTGTAAAGGAATATTAAACGTGGCGATTGTAAGAGATCTTAAAAGTGGCGATTGTAAGAGATCTTACAAGCGGCGATTGTACGAGATCTTAAAAGTGGCGATCGTAAGAAGTCTTAAACATGGCGATTGTAAGGATTACAAGTGGCGTTTGTAAGGGATCTTAAAAGTGGCGATTGAAAGGTGTCTTAAAAGTGGCGATTGTAAGAAGTCTTAAAAGTGGCGATTGTAAGGAGTCTTAAAAGTGGCGATTGTAAGAAGACTTAAAAGTGGCGATTGTAAGGAGTCTTAAAAGTGGCGATCGTAAGAAGTCTTAAAAGTGGCGATTGTAAGGAGTCTTAAAAGTGGCGATTCTAAGAAGACTTAAAAGTGGCGATTGTAAGAAGTCTTAAAAGTGGCGATTGTAAGGGATCTTAAAAGTGGCGATTGTAAGAAGTCTTAAAAGTGGCGATCGTAAGAAGTCTTAAAAGTGGCGATCGTAAGAAGCCTTAAAAGTGGCGATTGTAAGGAGTCTTAAAAGTGGCGATTGTAAGGGGTCTTAAAAGTGGCGATTGTAAGAAGTCTTAAAAGTGGCGATTGTAAGGAGTCTTAAAAGTGGCGATTGTAAGAAGTCTTAAAAGTGGCGATTTTAAGGAGACTTAAAAGTGGCGATTGTAAGGGATCTTAAAAGTGGCGATTGTAAGGGATCTTGTGATTTTAATGACGCATGAAAGTGGCCTGGAAGCACAAAAGAAAAGGTATTTGAAGCCGGTTGGTTTGTCTTGATATAATTACGTTCTTAACTTTTTTATGTAAAATTACGACATTTGTTGGCCTGAGTTAAATAGGGTACTTTTTGTTATTTTATTTTAGTATCTTTTCAAAGGGGACTTGGCCCACATGCTGATATTGATCCGCTGCATCCTAGTGGTGGCAATATTGAAAGTGACAGATTCGTTTGTTACCTTTCAGTCGCCACCTATAGAAACGTGAAAAAATGTGTACAATAAAGATACTAATAGTAGAATTAATAATTAAAAACAATAATATTAATAATAGTAATGATAATAATATTAAAGATAGTGATAGTACACCCATTTGGATAGCGCCGATACAAAAGAGTTGTAGGCAGTGGTCTCGTAGCTGTGAAATCGCTTGCCAGTGTAGGCGGTTTGTAGTGGTTGATAAAGATTGATTAGCTTTAGTAGTAGGAAAATGACAGTTCTGGGACAATCGATTTTTTCTGGGCCGAGTTATGATTTTTGTGTCGATGATTTCCAAATTTTTTCGAGTCTTGTGAAATTTTTGTGTCGATGATTTTTTCAGGTCTTTCGATTTTTTAGGTCTATGATTTTTTCCTATTTCTGTTTTTTCGTTTGGGTGTGGTCATGAATAATTAATTAGTTATGGGGTGTCAGAAATGTATCTTTGTGGGGGTGGGGTGGGGGAGTGAGAAAGATTGAAGTTTTGGGTTGGGGTGGTGTAACGATTGGTACGGATTTGGAAGAAGTTGGAGATGAATATAGATATTGTCATGTTGTGCAGTATATTAAACGCATGTGGTTTTTATTGTGATAATAGAATTTATTTATGTGAAAAAAGGCGTAAAAAAGATTTAAAAAAGAAAAGAAAAAGACGTAAAATTTTCTTTAGGAAGTTTATTGAAGAAGATTTACTATACGAGTCTAATAGGAGAATCCATAAGCGGTGTTTTTACAAAGATTTACGTGAAGAATTAATGCCTATAGCATGGCATCCAAGTAGGTTTGTAGATTGGTGTCTTTATTTTGAAGAGTCAAAAGCTTTGAAAGAGCGTTGGGGTGGGATTGATTTTTAATCGTAAAAAATATTTTTGTAACACGCTTCATGTTACAAAAATAATGTGGGGTGTAGTGTGTGGGAAATTGAAAAATTATCTTAGGATGGTGTATCGATTGGTATGTTTTGGAGAATGAGTGAAATGAATAATTTGATTAAATTCAAGAAACTTGATCCTCGTGCAGTTATACCAAAAAGGGCCACTAAAAATTCTGTTGGTTTAGATTTAAGTTTTATAGATTCCAAATCTGTTGGTTCAGTTATATATTTAAATACAGGATTAGCAGTCCAACCGCCTACAGGATTCTTTTTTGAAATTCATGCCAGAAGTTCACTTCATAAGAAAGGTTGGATGCTTGTAAATTCAGTTGGTATAATAGATCCAGATTATAGGGGAGAATTGATTATAGCTATTTGTTCAATAGATTCTAATAAACATGATGCACCAATACCAGGAACTCGTGTAGCGCAATTAATTATCAGAAAATCATTTATTGAAGATATGAACATAGTTGAAGATGAATTATATAATACTGAAAGACAAGGTGGATTTGGTAGTACTGGTGATTGAACTATAATAAAAATTTAAAGTTTATTTTATTTGAAATAGTGATTTGTATAGAAATGTCTTGTATTCATGGAAGACGAAAATATTATTGTAAAGAATGTATCTTGTGGGGGGTGGGTCGGGGAGGGGGAGTGTTTGATATTTAAAATAGGTTTAAGAGAGGGAAGTAATAAGTATATAGTGACAGGATGGTAAGGAAGTGTGTTCATGGTGAAGTAAAGTATAGATGTGGGGCTTGTGGTAATACTATTAATTGTGTTCATGGTAGGACTAAGTATTGTTGTAAGGATTGTGGGACTAATACGTGTGTACATGGTAATTATAAGAATATATGTAAAAGGTGTAAAGATTTATGTAAGCATGGTATAATTAAGTATCTATGTAACGTGTGTGCATGGTGGGCTTAAGTGTGACATTTTATAAAAGACATTTGTAACACGATTCATGTTACAAAAGTTTATACACTTAATTAAATATATTTTACTATAACTTTCCTCTTATAACTTCTAGCCATTTTAATAGCTGTATTTAGTACCTGGTGAGTAAACATATGAAGGTAAGGCTAATACATGCGTTACACACTCCATGATAGCTCTATTACGAATTGGCCCAGCCGCTTTGCCATAATATTCCCATTGAGGTTCAAACTTCTTGAAGGGTATTTCGCTTTCAATGGCAAAATCTTCAGCCATAGTATCAACCCCTTCTGCACCTCCAGATACAATACATTCAATATCTGAGAGATTTAGCTTCCATTTCTTAAGAGCTTTACTTATTTGCTCTTTCAAGAAGTCACTGTCAAAGAAGTATCTACTGCCAACGATTGCCAATGATGTCAGGATTTACGAGTGGGTATGATCTATGGATTGGGTATCTCAATTTTCATCTGAAAACCATCCAAGCTATAGTTGCAACTGCAATGGTTAATACTATTAGATTAATTTCATGATTAGTAGTTGTTTCTTCTTCTGGTGAAGATTCTTTGATTTCAGGTTGAGGATCGATCGTTGGTGTTGGTGTTGGTTGTTTACTCTCTACAGCCGCATGTGGCAACTTAACTTTTGAAGATCCCAGATTATGACTTATTCCCCGGCCGGACCAACACTCAGGGTCTTAAAAATAACTGAGGAGAAAGTGCTGCCTTTGTAATGACATCTGTAAATGGTTAGACTTTCTAGTCTTCTCGGATAAGGACGATAAACCGTAGGACCCGTCTCACAACACTTGTTCCTAATGATCTGTGGGACGTTAAAGAACCCACACACTGTTCGAAAAGAGTAGGGGACGTAGTTCCCGGTGTGGTGGTCTATCTCTACGTCTGGTTTCATCTGACAATTCATTCATGGGTTGGGTGGGTGTGTGAGATCATGTATGGACTGATAGCGGCAGCCAGAGGCGCCTTTACATGCTGACGTCCGATCTCAGCCAATAGAAGTGTAAAGCGCCTTTGAACATATTCATATGAAAAAGTGCGCTATATAAATTCATTATCATTATCATTCCAACAGTCTTAGTCTCCAGGTTTATATTTGTGTTAACACCAAATTTCATTTCATCAGTGGCCTTCATAAGGTTGTTATTATAACCAACCACACTCTCTGTATTTATGATCATGTTACTTGGCATCAACCACACTCCAGGGGCAATGGCCAAATCAAGTCTTAATTTAGCTTCTTGAGTGGCCAGCTGATACCTTTGGATCGAACTTGAAATGTCATTCTCAATTACACTACTTTCAAACAAAGCCAAGAATTCTTGTTGAGTCTCGATTGCACCACCACCAGTACCCACAATCGAATTTCTAGTGTTGACTTGTGCCCCCAATATACGGTAAACAAAAGCCTCAGCAGATCGATTCAATCTACCAAGTCCAGCTTTAGTGAGTCCATAACCACTAGTTGGAATGAACCAGGCATACTTGTAATCAGCAAAGTCATCATTACGGATGAATGAGATTAGATTACCCTTTTCCTTCTTACCCCCATCATCAGCGAATTTACCACCTTCACCAGGCCACTGATCAGCCTCTTCATCATAATTCCTTACAACATGAACATTTTGATATCCACCACCTCTTCCCTGGTATCCAGCCCCATAATCAATAAATATATCTCCCAAACCCCCGTTTCTTCCACCTTTCCATCTGAAATCAGAATTATTATCGATTCCAAATTCAGAACAAAATCTTTGGTAAGCAACTTTACTGTAAGGGTTGTTGTTTATTACAAAAGGTTGTTCATCAGGAAGTGGAAGACTCAATTCATACAATATTCGTCTTATGGTGAAGTAGACGTGAAAGTTAATGAAGCCAGCCATCACTTTGGGATAGTTTAGACTTTCGAAAGGGCTTATTCCACATCCAGATGTAGCGCACCACACTGCAAAGTTCAGCTGTTGAGGCCAATAATTCATGTCGGGAGCGTTCAGCCACTTTCGACTTTGTTTACCAAACTTGAAAGTCACAACTTGGGATTTAAATACGTTACGCATCTTAGCGGTGAATTTTTTCGTGTTGGACACGTATATATCCAATGATGTCAGCATGCTTGTGGTATTAGTTGTGAAGTCATCAAAATCAATGGCAGGTATTGGGTAAGAGCGATTGGTCATAGTCAAAGTCTTTGGGAATGAACTTAATGCATCATCACTCAATCCTAAATCAAACCATAGTAGTATTTTCAAACCTGGTCGGAGGTCATCAGTCCATGTCTTACCAGTAGGATCATCATAAGACATGACTGTTATCCCATTATGTTTCCACTTAATGTAACCTCCATAGATATCACTCACAAATGTGAATTTGTCATGGTCAGCCTTTGGATACCTATTTCTGAAATCGTTAAGTAAGCCCATCTTCTATCCAGAATTTAGGTAGAAGGGTTCAAACTTTTAAGTCATTAGTTTAGATTATATATTTAATAATTTCTAGAGTGATGAGTTTTGATTAATACATAATATAATGCATAAGCTATCATGAAAGTTTCAAATTATGAGGATATTTTAGCGGCTAATCTTCTATTCTCTCTTCTTTTTTCATTTCTATCTGTGTCTATTATTTTCCAACATTGTGTATTTATATTCTTTCTACAGTATTCTTCACAATACTTATCAACTGTTGATCTATCAATAACTTTAGGAAGTTCAGGAGTTTCATTAGCTTTAGGAACTTCAGTAACTTGTCGGTTAGCCATGTTATATTCTTAGTATCATCAACTTTTAAATCTATTTTGAACTAGTATTTGTTTTGTTCATAAATTATAGTTATTGCCCTCCTTTTAGTTCTTTGAGTATTTCTTTGCGTACTCTCTGTCTCAATACTACTGGGTCTTCTACATCCATATTTTTTTGAGCTTTAGCCCTTATTTCAGCCTTTAGCTTTTCAAAGTTCTTGAGTTCTTCTATAATCAATGAGAACTGCTCATCAGAGATCTTATTGTCACGAAGGGCTTTGGAAACCAGGTCTTCAATGGTGTTTATCTTGGATTTGGCCAGTGTGATGGTGTTTTGGTGCTTCACAGCTTTCTTGGATAGATTCTTGGATATGTGTTGACATGCTATAGATGTAAATACAAATACACCACTCACTACACCCAATGGCACAGATGCGATGATTCCAACTCCACTAAGAGATGCGCCCAGTCCACCAGCTGCCAAAACGCAAGACAATATACCACAGGTCGAGCTTGCATTCATTAGTACACCTTTGGATCGGTTATATTTTTTGAGTACTGTTTCATAGTGGCTTAATTCAGACTTTAGTTTATTCAAAGCATCACAACATTGTTGAAGCCTGAATGATGGTCCATCAGTGGGTGTTGGAGGAGGTGCAGTTGCCTCTAAGTTGGGATATATTGCATTATATTCACCCATCTTTGACATAAAAATCACTTACGTTTAAGATGTTATCTAAATCTTAAACTGAAAGTCATGGGAGAACCCTTCAGATCAAGCTTTTTCCATTCAATGTCTAAGATGCTTAAGTCGAAGTGGTTTATGGGGCTCATATACTTTTGAACTGGAATGGCTGGATAATCCTGTGATGGTATGTTGGCAAGTAGGTGTGAGGGTGAGAGTTTCACAAGTTCTCCAGATTGAGTATTATTCATGTATGACGACTTATTGTCCACTATACTACACATAAGTCTCAGTGGCTCCTTAATCTGTATATTTATGGGGTATAACTTTCCAGGGGTTATGGTTTCAGGCACCCCTAAACCAAATTGTAGCCCTCTCGTAAGTTTAATGTTGAAGCTCTTATTGGAATACAAGTAATCAACAGTGTCAGTCTCAATGATCGATAGCTTAGCTTTATCCGTATCGTTCAGAAATATAGCTTGTATACTACGTAGAGAGTATGTACCAGGTTGGATTATTATGATGGGCCGATTATCCTCCTTGAGAAATCCCTCACGGTTCTTGAAAGTCACCAATCGTTTGGTTTGTATACTACAATCTAGGAGTTGTATCTCCCGAAGATTTTCCAGGGGAGGATCCAAATACACCCTAGTTTCAGACTCATACATAGTAATGCTCAACATTTTGTTTGATTACTCCTTATTAACCTTTAAATTTCTATAATCAGCATCTGAGAGGAATCGAGTTTTGATGATGCCGCAGCTGGAACATTTACACTTCATCATCGGCCTTCCCTTAGATGTTTTGGTAAAGGTTTCACTACCAGGTACACAATCAGTCAGCTTTTTCTCTTTGACGCAATAGCTCTTCATTTGATTCATTTACGTTTCATCTTTAATTCTTCTATGAAGTAAAGCACAATCGCCATTATTAACAGCCAAGCATGTTTCCCTAGGAATGAAATGACCTCTCCAGCAGTCTTGAATATGAAGCTTACAATAGCGCCCACCATCCCAGGCAATAATTCGCCAAGTTTCTTACCAAGGGTTTTTAGACCATCACCAACCCCTTTACCCAATTTCGAGAGCCCTTTGGATAGATTGGAGACTATAACACCAATGACTACTCCAACTGCACTCAAAACAGCAACTACTGTGAATCCATATTTCTTGAAGATGGCTTTCACACGATCCCGCAACGACATTCGTTCCTGTATTTCTTCATTCTCACCCTCCAGATTAGCTATGTCATCTTCCTGCTCACCGATTTCTCTCTCAAGAGTCTCTATTTCATTACTTTCTTCTGGGGGTTTCAATGGCTTATCTCTATGGAATTTTAGTTTGTCCTTCATTTTGGATATCATTGTCCTTTTCTTTGATATCTCACCATCATTAGCTTCCACAACTTCTTCAGCTCTTGGACCTAGACTATTTTTGATGGTATCTGGCAATGTGTCATTTAATTCATCATCACCTTTGAATAACACATAAGGTTTTGATCCTTTCCTAAACAATTTGACAACTACTCTCTTGAATTCATCAAGTCTAGCTGTAAACTTTGAAGTATCAACTTTGGGGAATCTTGATCTAATCTTGGCCCAGGCTTCATCTTGTTCAATTTCCATCTCTTCTATCAACAAGGGCTTGCTTTCATCAACACCACCAAACGAGGTTTCTTCCTCTTCATAAGGGTCAATTGGACGAGTGGTTGATGTCTTTGTGATTGGGCTCAAATAAAGTGTATCATCCCCATCATCATAACCTCCATCATCACCTGGCTCATTTAGTGTAGTCGGATCTAAATCAGGATCAGCAGCAGTTGCCATATTTGAAGTTAAATATGGGAACTTTCTAAATTGATTCACCAGTCTCGAATATTCATGTCTTTTGGGTTCCATATTTCATCTCGGAAACCAGTCTTTGAATTACAGTCTGGTATTTTTCTAATTATAACTATTGGCAAGACACGCTGTTTGAGCTCACTCTTGGCAATAGCTATGGGATCAAAATCTCTTGCCCACAATATAGCAGGTGTTGCACCCATCTTCAACTGGTCAGCTCTCACACATATCATACGAGTGTATTCATGGGGAGTCATTGTGTTATCTGTTATTTTGCTAGTCATTATCACCATTTTCTGACAGTATATACAATTAGTGCTGTACCAACAAAAACATAAACCATTTCTCCAGTCTTTTGATCTGAATTGGGTCTATAATAGTCAGAGAATCTTGGTGGATTGCCAATCTGATTGTACAGTCTCAGCGCTTCATCTGTCTTTGATATGTTTTCAGATGCTTGGTTTTCATCGCCCTTTCTCTTATTCATAAAGTCAATATATGCCATTCGTCTCTTTTCATAAGCAGCATAGTCTTTCTGGTACTTTTCCATTGCTTTGTCATGCCTCTCCTTTTCAAGTTGGACATCAGTTGAAGATGAGCCACTTATGGCTTTAGCTAAATAATTTCCACCAATGAAGGCTGTTGCATTGAGGGCTGCACCTAAAAGCAAGACTACTATAGTTGCCATTATTTCTTATTTTCTTACATTTAAATATTTTTTTGCAAGGATAATTGTCGCTAATGCAGAAGTTATTTTCAAGATATCACCAAAAGTATAACAAGGTCCAGCTATTTTATTGGCTAGATATCCATATCCTGAAAGACCTGTGATTATTATTACAGCGTCAAGCCATAATGGTGCTTCATCTCTTAACTTAGTTTTATCAATCTCAGCCTTTGTTTTATTAAATTCATTCCATTTGGCCATTTTTTCATTATGTTTCTTCCATTCATCTCTACTTTTGAAACGGTCAAAAACGTAATCTTCTAATTTAGGCTCATCTTTCATATAACAACCTCGATACCCACTTTCATAATACCATTTGAATAAATCTTCGTTATTTGGTATATCCACAAATTTTGTTACTATTTCACCTTCATTAATACTTGGTTCATCACTACGCAATATATCAATGTATGATTCCCTAATATGCCTCATTAATGCAAGATTATAATATTGTTGACCAAGTCTAAATGACTCATTGAAATCCCTATTCAAACACTTGTAGGTAATATCTTCTGATCCTCTAAGTAGGTTTTGACATACATGCTTATACTCAATACAACTACCCATTTGCCATAATTCATGATACTAGTCGATGGGTCACCGGTAAATGTCTCCCGAAGAGCCTTTTTAGCCAGCCAGCCCATACCAGCCGATAATCCAACGAGCACTGCAGAGTCAGTAACTGTCTTCACAAGCTTATTATCAGTCATTTATCAATTACATCCATCTACTTTTTAAGCTATTTTTATCTTCTTCTTCGTTTACGGGCTGACTTGCATTATTGTCTATGATTCTGGGCTGTGGCGAATTAAATGTAATAGTTGGTGTTGGTATATGCAAATCAGCTATTCTATCTCTATAGTTTGTGAATAAGGCATAGGCGGTGAGGCTAATTACGCCTATAATCAGAATAGTTTGGGATGACATATTCGGTATCCAATCCTTTCCAGAGCCCTTCCCCCTTTCCTTTTCCCTTTCATCCTTTTCCCTTTCATTTTCTTCCCTTTCTATTTCTTCCTTTTCTCTTTCCTCTTCACGTTTCAAAGCTTCTCTAGCTCTCTTATTTTTTTCTGATAGTGTTTTACCAGCCTGAACTCTCTTGGGGTCTTTGACCTTTGTTTTGACAGAAGGCTCTCTAGTGATTTGCTCAGCTTGGATTTCTTCAGACATGTTATGAGTTAATCTAGTATAACCTTTAAGTCTCCAAGTAAGAGTCATACTAGGAAACTTCAAACAAACATTAAAATTATTGGTGTTCTAGAACTATTTCATCCGGATCATCATCATCATCATCATCACTTGTGTCTTCATCATAACCAAGATCTTTGAAGACGTTATCTTCATCTTCCTTCTTTTCAGGTTCGTATTCAATAGGTCTGCACAATCTAATTGACTGAACTACAAATTTGAAAGATGCAATCCAACCATTTTTTGGTTCAAAATATATTCTATCAAGTCTTACTGAAACGTTTGCACATGATGTTTTTCTTTTGTCCCCCTTGGTATGGATATAATCATGGTAGCTTTGATTCCTTTTACGTCCCATGAATGATGTATGAGATTTAAGATTTTTACCTGATCCACTGGTATTGAAATCTAGCCACATGGAATCGGAACCATAATTGGGATCTGTTTTATATGGAGGTTTCACCAAATCAATTGGTTTTTTCTTCAATATTTTAGGGCCATGATTGATTTTACTCAAATCAGGCATTTTCTTACTAGCCACATCATCATTGTAAAATTCCTGAAGACTTTTGGTCACTCGGTCAATAATGGCTTCAATTCTTGTTCTTGTTTCTGGTTTGTACAATCTGTAATAAAACCCAATGCCATTGACGTTTTCAAAAGTCTTTGGTTTGTTGAATAAATGGCTGTATAACAAACCATTTATATTCACATCATCCAATTGGAAAGAGAGATGTTTTTTCTCATTATCATCCATCATAAATACTTTTGAATAAGTTTTTCTGCCTGATTTAATTGGAGGTTCTATAACAATAGAATCCCAATTAAAATCAGTGTCGTCAATTGGCACAAAATAAGTTTCCAATGATGAAGTAGAATAAGATGAACCAGAAGATTGTGACATGTTGTTTGCTTTCTGTTGCGTGTACACATACCTGGCACAGACAACTTAATTTTTAAATTTTTTGTATTACTAATTTTTTCTTTTTCAGTTTAGTGAACAGTGTCGACTCCAACTTGATCTGTATTAGTTGAATCATCAACTGTAGTAGGCTCTCTTAGTTTGAAGTGCTTGATGGTGGTAATAGCTATTATTATTAATGTAGCAGCTATTCCACCCTTTACTACTATTGAACCAGATATTTCTGATAGCCACTGTTTGACTAACTGGTTATTCTTCCATTCATCTACTAAAGCATCAAAGTCATCTATTCCACCATAACTACTAATACATCAATTAACTAATTTAGCTAATAGATGTAAAGGAGGATCTATTAGTCCATCAGCTAGATTCTTACCAGACACCATCTTATATCTCTTGTAGTACTTTTCAACATCCTTTTCTGATAATTTATGTATATCAGACAGGGTCATTTGCATACCAATATACTCCTTGGTAGAGCCTAGACATGCTAGTATTGAAAGTTCTTCTCTTTTAGATTTCAAATCATCATCACTAGTGTTTATTGTTTGATGATCATTTACAACAGTTTCACCATTCATGATATCTTCGGGAGTTGTCATAATTATGCCGTAAGAGCCGGTATCTCTAAATAATTTTGGAATGGATGCCTAAGGGAGAAGCAGAGCCTGGCATACTTTTCATTCTTAAGATGCTTCTTGTATTTTTTACAAGTTTCGGCATCCAGGTCTCCGCCATATTCCTCGAAAAGCATCTTCAGCGCTGTTTGTGATGGATTATGAAATGAAACCACACAAGCTACATTTTCCCGGAATGGTTTGGCTATAGATGTGAGCTGCTGAGTGAGAACCCACACTGATATCCCTATATGTCTTCCAGAGAACGCTAAATCGATGAATTTGTTGGATCTATTCTTAAGATCCTTTGAAACGGCACAATCATCCAATATTATTAGCGCATTCATATCTGAGAAGAACGATGAGCAATCCATTAACAAATTGTTGATTTCGTCATGATCACTCGCATCTGGTGAGAGTACAAAGAATCGTTTATCCCCCTTTGCAAAGCCTCTATAAGTCTTGTTATGAGCATATGTTGGGCAAATTAACACAATATAATCGAATACTTGCTTATAATGACCTCGAAGCTGTTCCACTATGTATTGAGTCTTTCCACAATTAGTGGGACCAGTTATGATACAATTGAATGGAATCATATCTTTGAGTTCATTCATCATTACTTAATACATTAACTCCTTTAGATTAATGTTTCTTCTCATGAGAACGTGAGAAGAAAAACACATTATAGCCTAATATACTATCTCATCTAGATTACCATTCATAATGCCCATAGCTGCATCAGCGACCACGAACATATAGCATGTAATAACTCTAGTTCCTACCTTTTCTCTCTTAATTTCTAAAGTCACACCATCACGAGTAGCAATAATATACAAACCATTTCCATGGATATCATTATCCGGATAAGTCCTCAAATCAATCCACAAAGCGAATTTATCTGTATAGAAGTCAGATTCCTTAATTGAATCACTGAGACCAACTCGTTTAATTATGGATTGCCACAAATCAGTCGCCATCATACCTTTCAAATAAACTTTGTTGGGCACCCCATCTATATCAATCTTGACTGATGTGATCCTTCGATTTACAAAAATCTCAGAATCCCTAAGACCTTCTGCATGAGGGGCAGTGAAAAGACATAGTATACCAGTCATAGATCTCCTTGGCACATTAATATGCTGATTCATCACAGCATCATTAGCCTCAGAGATTGTGAAAGTTTTGTGAAGAAGTACTTTTTCATACGTGAATCCTTTACCAACTTTGTAGGACGCAACAGCCTTTCCTGCTAAAGAATCACTCGATATGCATTGGTATTCCATCTCCATGTTTATTAATTTATAATCAGGCGGTGTTTCACTGTTTGAATAAACTACAACATCAGAAACTTTAGCCAAAGTCAATTCAAATCTAAGTGGATGTGGTAATCCTCTTGGATAAAATATTCCATGATCTTTGAGGATTGTGTGATCTAATGGAATAGCATATCTAGTGTTATGAATCGTAGCCAAAGTATTATCCCTTGCTTTTGATGTATCTTTATTACCTGCATTGGTTCTAATTTTCCTTATATTAACATCTGATATACCCTGTCTCAATCTATTATCACGATCTTCACTTGCCAAAAACAAATCATGATAAGTTTTGAATAAATCAAATCTACTAAGATCCTCTATGATTTCACCCCCTAATAAAACTTTATATTGTAAAATTAAGTTCCTTCCTAAATTATTAACAAGAGTGTTGTCTTTGTGTCCGGTTACAACCATATCAAAGGTTATGTAGACGCTACCAGGCACAATCACCAGATTTTCACTCAATTTTGGGATTTCAATGTATAATGTCTCACCAGGTTCTGCAGATGATGGATTTGGAATGACGTCATAGCCTTCAACCCTTCACGAGTCCTTGGAACACGATTTGGATCAAGAATGTTTGATATAGAAGTCATTTTAAATGTTTATATTCTTGTTTATAAATGAATGATTCTAATGTTTTAAGTCGATTATATTACTCCACTGATGGATACTGGAAAGGATACTCGGCCATACCCAAATTAGCCAAAGCAGCCAAAGTTAGTGAAAAGGTCGCCAAAGAGTGGTTGGAGAAGCAAGCCTTGTGGCAAATTTATCTCCCAGCCCCCAAGTATATACCCAGGCCACATTGGAGAGTTAATAAGCCAAATCAGATTCATCAAGCGGACTTGTTGTTTCTTCCTCATGATACAGTGAGAAGAAAAACATACCGCTATGCATTAGTTGTGATTGATATTGCTTCAAGATATAAGGATGCTGAGGCATTGACCTCAAAGGAGAGTGGTGAAGTTGCCAATGCCTTTGAAAAGATTTATTCCCGTAAGTTGAAATGGCCACAAACATTAATGGTGGATCCAGGAACAGAATTCAAGGGTGATGTAACAAATCTTATGAATAAGCATCAAGTTACAATCCAGCGTAGTGAAGCTGGAAATCATAGAGCCCAGGCTTTTGTTGAGAGAGCCAATAGGACTCTTGGTGAGAAGTTATTCAGCCATCAATACGCTCAAGAGATGGTTAGTGAAAACAGATCCACAGTTTGGGTGAACAGATTGCCTGACATCATGAAGACCTTGAATAGTGAGACCACCCGTATTACTGGTAAAGAGCCTGAGGAAGCTTTGAAAATAGATTCAATTGGCACTAAAACTCCAGACTATAAGCGACCTGTGGGATTAGATGAGAAGAGATTACCTCCAGATGTTCAAGTCAGATATCTATATGCCCCTGGTGAAGATGAAGGTGGAGATAAACGAAGGGCTACTGATCCCATATGGAGCCTTGAGGTCTATGATATGGCTAGAACCATAATTGAACCGGGTCAACCAGTCTTGTACTATTTGAGTGGAGGTCCAAAACGAGGATTCGTTCGTGAGGAGCTTCAATTTGTACCCCAAGACACTGAATCACCACCTTCTAGCGTTCTGAAGTGACCATGTGCATAAGTATTTACACCATCTTCCATTATCACACGTTTATCATCCTCGCGTGATAATGCAATCTTATTAATTGTTTCAGTGTATATGTCATGCTTATGACTCCTTATTGTATTCATCTTCCTTCTCTGGAATTGGCCACTCAGTGAAAAGACAAGTCTTATAATCCTGGAAACTTATACTCTTACTCACCACTGCCTTGTTCACACCCTTACACTTCTTCACTTCAGCCTGTTTATCCGTTTTGAAGGCATATAGGTTAGCTCTTAGACCCACAAATTCCGTTATCTGTTCACCGCCAGCTTCATCCTTAAACATTCCTCCAACCTTCTTATTAACTCCGGTTTCAATTCCAGATGGATGATCCTTGGGGTAGTTACTGGTATCGAATTTGTCTCTCACATCTGGGCTTATGTCATTGTAAAAGTCCTCAGTATGTATCTCATAGGCGAGAGAATCCGTATCTGTGAACAGCAATCTAGCATCATCTCCATACTTTGGCTTTATATAATTGTAATGAAAATCATACATGGTTATTTTACTCAAATCTAGAATAGTCAGTCCTAAGTAAATGGGTTTATCAAAAAGAAGTTTAGTTCTCTTCATATGGAAAGCAGTCAATTCCTCACAGAATATATTCCTATGATGGAAGTTTGGCTTCACAATCAACTTACGTGCTTTCTTCTCATTAGTGACTAACTGAATATCCACCCTCTTCCTAATATTCTCCATAGTCTTACCAAACACTGAGTTGTTCATTAATTTGAAGAAATCTTTTTCAAAGTCATTCTCAGCCTTAGCTCTAAGACTATTGTTCAAGTCAATGTAGGACCTTAACCACTCCGATTCTTCGAATTTAATTCCTCTGTGTACTTTGAATAATTTTAATCCTAAAGACAAATATTGTTTCAGTGCTTCATGATGTAATATATACTTCTTCTTGTCCCTCAAATTAGGAATTTACTTAACTACACCTTCTACATCCAATCTCTCTGGGGCTAATGGATAGTCATTGTGTAGATCATGTAGCTGAAGTGGGTATTCCAAATCCACCTCCAATATACATGGATGGTCTCTCCAATCTGATAACTCCTGATCATCCATCCACTCAAAACCATGAGTTTGTAAAGCCTTAGTCATTGCGTAGCCAGAAAGTCCATTCGCATCTAAATATGTAATGTACTTTGTAGGTAATTCTGGATTATATTCCTTCATATATGGATTGTTGGCTTTACCATGCCTAGTGGAGATCATTGAGATACCACCTCTGATTCCATTCTCAATTATAATCAGCATATCTGGATCTCTCAATAACTCCAATTCCACCTTGGTTATTTTCAATGTAGCATCCCAAGCCAATCCAGGTGCAGTAAAATGCCATGCAGGATCCAACCCATAATTTCTCATACAGACACCTCTGAAGTTCTGAAAGACATCAGCCAATAGGATTACATCTGTTTTGAGATATAAATCATGATAATCCCTAAAGTTTTTCATACCAAAGGTATCCCACACGTTTCCAGCATGTTGATAATCCTCATCTGATATATCAACATCATAAAGTCTCGAATAGAATTCCTCCTTAGCTGGTAGACTAGACACTTGTAACTTATCAAACCCATCAAACCAATCATATGGAAATACACCCTTTCTAGCCAATAAATCAAAGTTTTCTCCTTCATAGTATCTCTCAAGATTCTCCAGAGACTCTCTTGGTAAGTTATCAACCAAACTGGCTAGACCACTTGCCATGAATCTAAAACTGTCTATAAATCTAATGGAGCGTTTGATCTGAACCTCCTTACCCTCCCCCTCCTCATCCCCTTCTACATCCTTCTTGAAAGTTTCAACCACAATCTCTTTTGTGAATGAGATGTACTTCTCATCATTGAGTGGGATACAATCTATCTTACCCTCTGATACCCCCATCTTCTTGATGAATAACTGACTGTCATATCCAGACAAATTATGGAATATGACCGGGAAGAACTTAGGGGCGTTGAATTCCAGATTACATTTCCTATGAGCTGGTCCTCTATACAGACCTGTAAAATGACAGTGATCAATCACCTTATCACTCCCCAATTCACCCTCACAAATATGGCAATGAGTAGCATTTCTATGCTGCCTATGATCACTATTCTTCATTATAAGCTTCTTTTCAGACTTGAATTGATTATAGATCTTCTTGATATCCTCTTCCAAACTTTCCTGGAACATTTGTGGTATGTCATCTTCAGATGAGTTGGCTGTACGCATCACTAACTTGGGCTCAAACACCTCATCATCAAAACACTTGATAAGGTAACAGAATCCTGATGGCTTGTGCTTTTGATATTGATTCGTAAAGCTATCTCTATCATCCGGTGAACAAGTGTCTATCTTCTCCGTGAAACACTCGAAATCCGCGTAGACCACAAATGGCACTTGCATCTTTCTCTTATGATTCTTGAAAGTAATGTATCTTGGACTCCCATCCTCATTCATAGGCATCTGTACTTTTACTGCTTCGTTGTTTAGGCAATATTCCATATGTGTTTCTAATGATTTCTCTGACCAAAATGAATTCAGACAATTCTCACAGTAAAAACGAGCACCATCATGTTTGTTATAATCAATCAATCTTGACATATTCTTAATCCAACAATAATGGTTTGTCTCATCATTTGATATTAATAACAGGTTTATCTTTGGTACCAACGATTTACTACTACGCCTTATTAGTGTTGGCTCGCCATTCTCATATCCAAGTATATTAATACCATAGGGGTTCTGCCTTTCGAACTTGTCTACCTGATTTGTAGCAAGCGCTGATACTGGGAACTCTATTCCTGACCAATCTAGCTTCTCTGAGTTCTCTCTCATCTCCTTATTCAATCTCTCAGGATGATCCTCCCTTTGAAATACAGCAGATGTTATTGCCCATTTGAAACACTCCTGGTCTTTTTCATTCTTAACATTTATAACTGCCTTCTTAGCGGCCAATTTAGGTGGTAGTTTAATATATGAAGTTCCATAAAACGGTTGAAATGGATTTATATGAATACGCAAATCTACAACATGGTCAAATACCCATCCAGAGCGTTCATTCTCATATTTCTCCACCAATTCAATCAGTCTAGCTTTGATATGATCAAACATAGTAAATGTGTTTGTTGAAACTGTTACTGTCTCCATCTGTGAATGAAAATGACCTTGACTCTGCTCAATAACACGATTATCCTGGTTATTCCTCCTTACAAAGCCACATGAAAAAATACACTTCAACTTGAATGGCTTCTTCTGTTTACGCATCAAAACATAGAATTGTGATCTAACATTGCTAAGGAATGAAGTTGGATCATAGCCAGTTCTACCCTTTACTATATAGGTCTTCAAAAAACCTTTCACAGCCGTTTCATGTCTTTCAGGGATAAAGTAGTCAGGTTTTTCTTCGAGAATACCAGTTACCTTTTTCTTAAGGTTTCTTAATCTCTTAGTAACGGCCCTCTTAGTTGGTTCTCTAACATTAGATCTTATCCAATCTATGGTCTTATTAATTTCATTCTTAGCTAAATCAATGGCCCTTCTATGTGAGACGCGAGCGGGCTTTGTTCTTGTGAGTCTAATTGGACCAGAAATTGGAACATTAGCTTCAGATACTCGTGGGGATCCAACAACATTAATTAGTTCTGTTTTCCTCATCTTGGCATAGCCTTGTGTACCAGTCTTCTTGGCTCTGATTCTCAATGCCTTCACTGTTAAATTCTCAGGTTGAACATCTGATAACGCTTCGAGTAATTCAGCCTTTCTGAATCCACCGACCTTTACACCAGCTTTTTTAGCTATTGACCTCAACTCTGTTACTGGTAAGTTCTCCATAGCATCATTGGAATAACAAATTATATTCCTTAAACCAATCACTATACTACTTAACACCTTATTTAACTTTTATACTTTTGTAACACGTTTCATGTTACAAAAATACCATTCATAATTAATCAATGTCTAAACCCCTGTATCTATAAATTATATCACGTATCAACTCATTAGAATTATCTCTTTCCAGAAACGTTTTACAAATAGAAAAAAACACTGTTACTTTTTCAATTCTATAATCTTCATAATCAAAAGGTTTAATAAAATCCTTATAATCATCATTATAATCCATCTCACATTCGTAATAACTCATAGCATAATCATGACCATTCTCACAACCCTCATAAAAATTCTCAAAAATCTTTTCAATACTAAAAATATCTTTTATATTCATTACTCTATTTTGCACTTCAGCACCATAAGATATTGAAACAATATCATCAAAAAGTTCAAAGACGTCAATAGGTGAAAAACGTATTAAACAATGAATCAGGTCATTTCTCATTTTCTTAATGAATTCAAAATTATCCAAACAATTTTTATTCCAAATACTAAACTCAAACCAATTCAAATCTCTGTTAAATCTCATATCCATGTGATCAAACATTTTCTTCCAAATCCGTACCAATCGCTACACCACCCCAACCCAAAACTTCAATCTTTCTCACTCCCCCACCCCACCCCCACAAAGATACATTTCTGACACCCCATAACTAATTAATTATTCATGACCACACCCAAACGAAAAAAAAGAAATAGGAAAAAATCATAGACCTAAAAAATCGAAAGACCTGAAAAAATCAACGACTCAAAAATTTCACAAGACCCGAAAAAATTTGGAAATCATCGACACAAAAATCATAACTCGGCCCAGAAAAAATCGATTGTCCCAGAACTGTCATTTTCCTACTACTGCTTTAGATACCTAATAAGATGGCTAACTATTACTACCGCGATCAGCATAATTAGAAACAACTTATTTTAGATTGGAGATCGACTGAAATCAGCACATCAAACCGGGAGGATTGCTACAAGACACACAGTGATAATTGTATTTGTAAATAAAGATATCTAGGATCTTGCTAGGCCTCCGTGCGTGGAACTGGGTACAAAATGGAAACGTGAAAAGTATTTTTAAAGTAGAGTGATTTGTAAATTTGATTCATGATTAAAGAAGAGAGTACGTAAAAACCAATTTCAATTGCTTCTTGTAGCGCTTGGTATATGACGCGTTTCGATAAGTAGTTCTGGTCGTCAGTTACAAGAGTGTTCGACTTTTCGTTTGAGTAGTACTAACCTGAGCTCTCCCATTGACAGTCTGTAAGAAAATTTGCTTTCCGAAGGTAATGAGCCCTAGCCGAACTGAAGTTATTAAGACACTTTTTAAACTACCTGATAACGCTTTATCCTTTGTTTTGGAGCAGTCTGACCCTAGAGAAAAAACTTCAACTGATTTAGTATGAGAAAGAATAGAAAAATTGAACATGACTGATAGTTGAAGTTTTTCGAAACATGTTTAGCACTTATTCAAGGTTGCTCTAACAAGAAATTGATATAGAACATGCCACAGAAGGAAACTGTCCTTACCTCTTACAAGGCCCAGTGGCCCAATGGATAAGGCATCTGACTACGAATCAGGGGATTCCAGGTTCGACTCCTGGCTGGGTCGTGTGTTTGTTTTTTTACGGTAATTTTACTTTTTATAACGTTATTTTAACTTACGTTTTTCCTTGCTTTTCCTTCCTTGCACCACTCATAATGTTCTGTGTTTTGAAACTGTTATCGAGCTTCTTTTTGCTAGGTTAGACTACAGACAGAAAAGGTGAAAGAATCTCACTAAAGAAGGAATCTGGGAGAATGGAAAATCTTAGTCGACTTAGTGATTAAATCCCCCAAATTTCCTTACGTTTTTGAAAGTTACATCAAGTGTACACAGCTGATTCAAAGGTTTTCGTTATAATGGGTTAGAAACAGGAACGATGTCAAGTATTCGAGGCCGGCATGATAAACGACTTCTAAAATGCAACTTGTTAACTGAAATCTCGAAGTAAATAGAATGTAAGTATTTATAGGTCTTTAAGATATTGAGAGTGGTACTGTTAACGTACGGTTCGATTTCAACGTTTTTCTCCATGCATCTAAACTGATGCATAACGTTTCTCAGCAAGTTTCGTCAACTAGACAACTATGAAAGTGAAAAGGGAATCTAGAATTTGGTTGAAAGATTACATACAAAGCCTAAGCGAAACCCTGATTCAGGTCACGATTAGCCACATGAACAGAAAAGAGTGCAATATATCCATTTTGCGATAAGTAGTAAAAGGCATCGTCCTTGGGTGGGCTCGAACCGCCAACCTTTCGTTTAACAGCCTGACATGCTAACCGATTGCAACACGGACAACGCTGCACAAAATCCCTGCGCTCTCAAGTCAACAATTAAAAACCCAATTAACAAGGAATTTGCAATTTACCTAGAACATGCGGTTTTCATTTAAAAGTATGGTTTTCTTTCTTGCTGCATCCTAGTGGTGGCAATATTGAAAGTGACAGATTCGTTTGTTACCTTTCAGTCGCCACCTATAGAAACGTGAAAAAATGTGTACAATAAAGATACTAATAGTAGAATTAATAATTAAAAACAATAATATTAATAATAATAATGATAATAATATTAAAGATAGTGACAGTACACCCATTTGGATAGCGCCGATACAAAAGAGTTGTAGGCAGTGGTCTCGAAGCTGTGAAATCGCTTGCCAGTGTAGCCGGTTTGTAGTGGTTGATAAAGATTGATTAGCTTTAGATACCTAATAAGATGGCTAACTATTACTACCGCGATCAGCATAATTAGAAACAACTTATTTTAGATTGGAGATCGACTGAAATCAGCACATCAAACCGGGAGGATTGCTACAAGACACACAGTGATAATTGTATTTGTAAATAAAGATATCTAGGATCTTGCTAGGCCTCCGTGCGTGGAACTGGGTACAAAATGGAAACGTGAAAAGTATTTTTAAAGTACAGTGATTTGTAAATTTGATTCATGCTTAAAGAAGAGAGTACGTACAAACCAATTTCAATTGCTTCTTGTAGCGCTTGGTATATGACGCGTTTCGATAAGTAGTTCTGGTCGTCAGTTACAAGAGTGTTCGACTTTTCGTTTGAGTAGTACTAACCTGAGCTCTCCCATTGACAGTCTGTAAGAAAATTTGCTTTCCGAAGGTAATGAGCCCTAGCCGAACTGAAGTTATTAAGACACTTTTTAAACTACCTGATAACGCTTTATCCTTTGTTTTGGAGCAGTCTGACCCTAGAGAAAAAACTTCAACTGATTTACTATGAGAAAGAATAGAAAAATTGAACATGACTGATACTTGAAGTTTTTCGAGACATGTTTAGCACTTGTTCAAGGTTGCTCTAACAAGAAATTGATATAGAACATGCCACAGAAGGAAACTGTCCTTACCTCGTACAAGGCCCAGTGGCCCAATGGATAAGGCATCTGACTACGAATAAGGGGATTCCAGGTTCGACTCCTGGCTGGGTAGTGGGTTTTCTTGTGTTCTGTTTGCCAAATGCGACGAGAACCACTCGTGTATAATAACTCGGATCTTATAATGATGCAATCAGTATTGAGTAAAATAGTGTGACTTAAAGTAGCGAAAAATGCCAGATGTAAATAATTTCTAGTCCACTTGAAGTTCGTCTACCTTTTTCATTTTGAAATTTGGCCCTTTGGCCCTTCATGGTGCATAAGCTTTAGAGCGAAACATGTCCACTATAAAGATCAAGCCAAAATTGTTTCTTTTTCAGTATCATAAAGGTGTCGGTCTTAAGTTTGGCAATGTTGACAAAGGCCTCATTTTGGACTACGGGTCATTTGGAAGGAATAAATAATTAAATTACTAAATGACAAAGAGCCTGTGTTTATGACAAGTGCTGGTAGCCTTCATGGTTCCATTTAGGTTTATTCTCTGGATAGTGTTCAAATCTTCGGAACATTATACATACCTGAGAAAGATGAATTTCTTAATTTTGGCTTTCAAAATGGATTGAAACAGTTTGGAAGGATAACTAGAGGTATTTTTCTGATAAGGTGATCATCTCTCTTTTAAGAAAATGTGCAAATGGGTTCTGGTCCAAATACTAAGAGCGCATTCGAGGCTTAACACTAATTATCTGGAAAATGTTAAAAAGCGAAGAGAGGAATGATTATTTTTGAAAATAATGCAATATTCAAGTGCAACTACACAGCATGGGCCATGAAACATTTTTCTTAAAAAACTAGTTTTGTATTTATTTTGAAACTACCTGATCTGCAGCTTAGCTATACATGTCAGGCCAATACGATTTAGAAAATATATTATCTACCACACTGTAGCTCTTCACACTGTTAAAACTTCCATGTCTTTATTCGACAGGAATGAACAAAGAAATCAATCTCATGATATGTTAGGGGAAGTAGGAAAATACTGTGTGCTTCTGGCAAATAAAAACTGGCTCGATATTGGACAACCCCCTAGCCTTACCCTGATTTTTAGCTGGTCTTAACCTGAAATCAGATTTGAGTTGGTTTCAACGAATACATACTAGCATGTCTTAAGTGAATATAAGAAACAAGTTTTGGTCAATTTGATTTAGAGCTTGAACGTGAACATTTACACACCCCTTTGGTCCTCGAAACGTATGTTAACTTTAAGACACTGAGATGAATGCCGTGTTAATTGCTTTTATCGTGCAGTTTGCCCTTTATGGTAGCTTGTGGTACATGTACACTGGCAGCCTGCAGTTCCAGTTATTACAAATGACTCGTTCCGTTCCAAACCACTATTCTAACAAACTTCAGTCTGTTAGCACATTTTCTCTCTGTAGTTGTTTTCGTTGTTTTTTTTTTTTTTATCAGTTTTGGAGCGTGTGCACCTTTAAGAGCCAATGTCGGAAAATATCGAGAATCTCAAATCAGTTCCAAAAATTCGAATTTTGGCTGATACCACCCAAACATCCCTTTGGGCGAACTATTTCAACAAACGATATTAAGAATTTTAGAAAAGTTCCAAAATTCGCAAAAAATACATTTTTTAATTCGGGAAACGGGTGCAAATTTCAACATATTTCAACGAAACAGTACAAGCGCGCAAAAGCTCCTATTGACATGATATTACTCATGTATTTAGCAGACATCCACAGCTTCAAGACCCCGTAAAAAGGTTTTGCAAAATAACTATTTTAACATAGTTTCTGGCTTTTATTGTGTGCGCTCTGATTGTGTGTTGTTTTGGTAGTCAAAATAACGCCCAACTTCAACCGTCAAAAGTCGATCCTGGTATGTCACAAATTGAAAAAACTACTATACCAAACGAAAGAACTGTTATTTTTTTAATTACACCTGAAGTTTTAGCTCTGCGAATTTAAACACGTGCGAGTAATAAAATTTCAACTTGTGCCCCCCAAGTCGCCTGTCCGCGACAAGAACGGGAATGTAAACAAAGGAAAACATATGCAAATCGAGGAGAAAATCGTACGGAAGTTATGACTTACCCCTCAAAGCGTAAAAAATTGATCGAATTCTGTTACCTTAACAGGTATTTCTATCTGAGAGACTAATAAAACGAAATTATCCGTCCAATAATAATAAAAAAGCTATAAAAAGGACTGGAGGGCTGGGGTCATGAAGTCGCCTTGGATGCATCAGAACTCGTGTGTATGGTTCCGGAGGTAAAAAAGCTTCTAAAAAAGCTTTCAAAATGCACCATGGAGCAAGCAAACAATCTCAGTAAAAATAGACTGATATTTTGAGGTATGATAGAAATGAACCATTGTAAGTTTATTTTTACAATTAAATAAAATGACAGAGGAGCGCCGGCCATCGACAGTTCGATTTTAAATGGTCCGTCCCTTGGCTATCGTACTCAATGTTAAGTCCAAAAAACCGAAACAAGATTCAACGAACTAAAACATATATTACAATAACCTTTAAAAAGTATAATGCTAATTTGAGAATTAGATTTCCCGCATCGCAAAGTTTAAGTTATGTAAATATCAGGACTGTTTACTTACTGATCTTATGTCGTGTTACATGCTCCAAGTTCCACAGGAGAAGAGTAAAACCCTCCGTCTTGTTTATACATTTCATAAAAAAATACTAACTTATTTGTTTACTAGAACTATAGATAGGGAGTTAATAATCCTCCCATAAACACAGAAAACGAAGAAGCCAATTCATCTCGTTTTTGGTGTTGTGTTACCTGTCACATTTTTCAAGTCACGTGTTTTGCTGTACACGGTTTGTGAAAATGAAATACAAAACATATTATTTAGTTATTTCTTTTAAGGTAGTCACCTGCAAAACATCGCACAACTGTCAATGAATAAAGAAGGACTGTGCAATCAAAACTAACAGAATCTCCTGGAGCACACAAGCCATCTCCGTTTAAATTTTCATTAACAAAACATCATCTTCTATTCAGAATTTCCCGCTGTATCACAGATCCGAATCGTAACTAACTTGTACTTTATTAGGCCATCCCCATAAAATGTTTAGTTTCCCGTCGCCCTCCCTCTCATGAAGGTGGGTCGTTCGGAGGTGGAGGTGTAGGTGGAGGTTCTTCCCTGAATAGGGGTGCCAATCGTACCCATGCCGGCGGAGCCCTCAAGCCCCTTTCCAGGGTCATTCTTCTTCCGACATCCCTTGAGTTAAGGAAAGGAAAGAAAGAAGAAGAAACCACGCAAGAGTCATGAGAGCTTTGGTGATATCTTTCAATGACCCTTAAGGGTATTAATCCTAAAAAGTGTTTGACACCAGTTGAGGAGGGCCCATGTAGAGTACCTCTTCGGGTGTGTGGCAAATCTCTGCCACGCACTGCTCCATTTTTATAAGGAAACGGGCGGATCATTAAAAAAGTTCTGGAGTGGGAAAGAATTACAAAAATATATTTTATTGCCCTGAGGCTACAAGACGTGCGTCGACTTTCCGTCCAGTGGACTGACCAATGTTGAATTTAGCAGTGAGTTAGGCCTTCTGCTTTTCACTAAAACTGTACGCCTTCTTAGCGGGTCGCAAGGCCCACCCTCTGTTAAACGTTCTCTGGATTGTTTGTTTGCAACGCTGGTGGTTCTTAAGGTTGGCACGACACCGACACCCTCTTCTAGTAAGATCCATAAGAGTGTGTTTTTCCAAGGACCGTATGCATTTCTCAGAGGATAGATGTTTCGTTAATGCCGAGATTTGGATCTGTGATACAGCGGGAAATTCTAAATAGAAGATGATGTTTTGTTAATGAAAATTTAAACGGAGATGGCTTGTGTGCTCCAGGAGATTCTGTTAGTTTTGATTGCACAGTCCTTCTTTATTCATTGACAGTTGTGCGATGTTTTGCAGGTGACTACCTTAAAAGAAATAACTAAATAATATGTTTTGTATTTCATTTTCACAAACCGTGTACAGCAAAACACGTGACTTGAAAAATGTGACAGGTAACACAACACCAAAAACGAGATGAATTGGCTTCTTCGTTTTCTGTGTTTATGGGAGGATTATTAACTCCCTATCTATAGTTCTAGGAAACAAATAAGTTAGTATTTTTTTATGAAATGTATAAACAAGACGGAGGGTTTTACTCTTCTCCTGTGGAACTTAGAGCATGTAACACGACATAAGATCAGTAAGTAAACAGTCCTGATATTTACATAACTTAAACTTTGCGATGCGGGAAATCTAATTCTCAAATTAGCATTATACTTTTTAAAGGTTATTGTAATATATGTTTTAGTTCGTTGAATCTTGTTTCGGTTTTTTGGACTTAACATTGAGTACGATAGCCAAGGGACGGACCATTTAAAATCGAACTGTCGATGGCCGGCGCTCCTCTGTCATTTTATTTAATTGTAAAAATAAACTTACAATGGTTCATTTCTATCATACCTCAAAATATCAGTCTATTTTTACTGAGATTGTTTGCTTGCTCCATGGTGCATTTTGAAAGCTTTTTTAGAAGCTTTTTTACCTCCGGAACCATACACACGAGTTCTGATGCATCCGAGGCGACTTCATGACCCTAGCCCTCCAGTCCTTTTTATAGCTTTTTTATTATTATTGGACGGATAATTTCGTTTTATTAGTCTCTCAGATAGAAATACCTGTTAAGGTAACAGAATTCGATCAATTTTTTACGCTTTGAGGGGTAAGTCATAACTTCCGTACGATTTTCTCCTCGATTTGCATATGTTTTCCTTTGTTTACATTCCCGTTCTTGTCGCGGACAGGCGACTTGGGGGGCACAAGTTGAAATTTTATTACTCGCACGTGTTTAAATTCGCAGAGCTAAAACTTCAGGTGTAATTAAAAAAATAACAGTTCTTTCGTTTGGTATAGTAGTTTTTTCAATTTTTGACATACCAGGATCGACTTTTGACGGTTGAAGTTGGGCGTTATTTTGACTACCAAAACAACACACAATCAGAGCGCACACAATAAAAGCCAGAAACTATGTTAAAATAGTTATTTTGCAAAACCTTTTTACGGGGTCTTGAAGCTGTGGATGTCTGCTAAATACATGAGTAATATCATGTCAATAGGAGCTTTTGCGCGCTTGTACTGTTTCGTTGAAATATGTTGAAATTTGCACCCGTTTCCCGAATTAAAAAATGTATTTTTTGCGAATTTTGGAACTTTTCTAAAATTCTCAAAATGTAAAGCGCTTGGGGATTTCTTATTATCGTTTGTTGAAATAGTTCGCCCAAAGGGATGTTTGGGTGGTATCAGCCAAAATTCGAATTTTTGGAACTGATTTGAGATTCTCGATATTTTCCGGCAATGGCTCTTAAGTCATTAAGAAAGTGTAAATTAGCGGTGCGTACAATGCGCTGCCTTCTGGAAAAGGAGAAACGGGACACAACAAACCGACGTAATAAGCACTACTCCAACGTTAAGAAAACTATCCATTTTCACAATTATTCCACGTAGCGCCGAGGTGGCTATAGCTCATGTACGACAAGATTTACTGGAATTGTTGTTTTATTATATCGAGAAACCCTGGATTATGAGAAATAGAAACTAGTCTGTTCGACGAGAAATGACTTTGGAGTTCAGTTCGGTCTTGAAATTGGAATTAAAAATTGAAACATAGTCGAGCTAACCGTTGACCGGTTAGCTCAGTTGGTTGAGCACTGGACTATAGTGCGGGAGGTCGTTGGTTCGAACCTCGGCCAAACCATCACTCAGGGTCTTTAAATTACTGAGTAGAAATTGCTGTCTTTGCAACTATATCTGTAAATGGTTAGACTTTCTAGTCTTCTCGGATAAGGACGTCGACGATTTAAGCGGTAGGTTCCAACTTGCAACTCTTGTTTGTATAACTTAGTGGGATGTTAAAGATCTCACACATTGTTTGCAAAGAGTAGGGGACGTAGATCCCGGTGTTCTGGTATGGCTTGTGTGAATTAAATTCCACACACGTACGTACTCTGAACGAACTTGCACAGCTCCTAGGCGTTACGTGTATAAATGAAGTACTGATTGATTGGTTGATTGATCCAAAACAAACAGTCAGGTTATGGACTCCACGGATTTTTCAAAATGGCAGCAATTTTCTAAAGTTTCACTCCAGTTCGTAATAAACAATTGAGATATGATGTCAATTTCGCTAATAAAATTTGCTCGCACACCGTTGAATGCCTTCATCCCATATTTGTTTGCTTTGGTTGTATTTTCAGGTATGTTCTTAATCTCCATGCAAAACTTTAATTTCCTTGTCGACTAATTCAACAAATCTTACAGCCATGATAGCTTACTTGGCGGTTTTCTGTACTCATGGTATATGGGCTGCCGGATAGCCTTTGAGTAGGGAGCCAATGAGGCTCAGACGTAGGCCAAACAGATAAGGCATTTCGCTACTAATTAAGTAGCCAATTAGGTTGAAAGCATTAGGCTATGTTAATGCTAGTAATTAACATGTCTATGTTCCCTCTACATAGTCCCATTCCCCCAGGACCAACAAGTCAAGGCTATCAGCTATGAACAGTACGAGAGCAGAAATTACCGCTCTGTCCCTTGCACTCCAAACCAGAGATATTTGGTTGGTTATCATGGAGACTATGGCCCTTTTTGTCATCTTCTTAACCGGCATACTGGGTAATTTTCTTCTGTGTCTAGCAATTTACAAAACCAGGGCACTCAGAAATGTTCAAAACTACTTTTTGGTATCTCTGGCTGCTACAGATATTTCCTGTACAGTGCTGTGTATGCCTCTGACTCTTGCAGTGTTGATAACAGGGAAATGGCCATTCAGAGACTATTTTTGTCAACTGCAAGGAAGTCTTCTTTTGATTTTAAGCTCTGTATCGCTTCTTTCAATGGCCATCATTGCTCTTAATCGTTATGTCAAGATGGTAAGATCTGTGATACTCTACAAGAAAGCATTCTCAAAGACAATCGTGGTGCTATGGATCATATTATTTTGGACTGGGGCAACCGTGGTCGTTTCATGTTCGTTTCATATTGAAACAAGGGTTTTTAATTTTCATCCTGGTAAATGTATTTGTTTCCAGCGAACCGATACCATAGAAAAGCTGCGAGAGTACTTCTTCTTGGCCTACGTTATAATGGCTATCATAGTATTTCCTGCAATAACATTCAGCTATTTAAAAGTTTATAAAAAGGTACGCTCGCATTTTATTCAGATTGCAGATTCTTCCTTATATGACGAAAACTCCAAAGCTTTCGCTGAAGAAGTCAAGATATCAAAGATGTTATTTGTTACTTGTTGTGCATTTTTTGTTTGTTGGAGCCCAATCATTTGTACCGATATCTATGAGGAAATTAAAGAGCCCTACAGGCTTCCAAGAGAAGTTTACTTTTTTAATACTTTAACTGCTTTTGGCAGTAGAGCTGTGAATCCCATTATCTATGGACTTATGAGAAGGGAATTTAGTAAGGCCTATGAGAAGGTTTTATTTTGCAACCATGCTTAGTGACTTTAATTCAAGCTATTGAATTGGAAACTTCGGACATAACAGTTGGCGTCAAAATTGTTGATGCCGTCTTTGTATAGCCTATTATTATGAAAATTGTAGCCGAATATCGCAAACAAAACCTTGTTTTTTCGATCATGTTATTCTTTAAGAGTCAAAAAAAAGAGGTTAAGATGTAGCGTTAACTTAGTATCCCGTAAAGTTCCCATAGTAGCGACCCCCAGAAATTTACGACCCCCTGAAAGTAACATCAAAAGTTTCTGACTTCTATAAATCCCGAAAATAGCGCGCCCCCGAAAGAAGCGACCTCCCCGAAAGTAGGTACTTAAATATCCAAAGCCTTCCAATGTGGCAGACAAAAACAAGAAACTGGACAAATGAATTCCTTCTCATTTGTTAATCATCGCTCTCGTTTTTGATCAGTGTATTGCTGTATTTAGCTCGTAGGTGTCTCTGTTAAACAGACCATGTAACACAAATATTTTTTTTTATTTTTAATGTTGTTATTCAGTATTTTTCATTTCGGGAAAGAGCAAGTGCCAACTTTTGTTAAATATGCTTTTGGTCCCCGAAAATAACGACCTCCGAGAGAAACGACACCCAGAAAGTAACGAGCCCCAAAGGCTGCTAATGCCGAAAGTAACGAGGGTCGCTACTATGGGAACTTTTCGGTAATTAGCACCATACTCACAGTTATTATGAAAGTCCTTGCAAACAGGGTAACTCTTACCGTTATTAAAATAATACATTGTGCTGGCATATAACATTAAAAAGGAATTCTTAAATACGACGGATCTTAACATGACTTCGAAATTTTTGACTCAAATACCTATTTCACCTTTTAGCTGGAACAAAAAATTCTGCAAAGTGCCGCAAACCTAAATTTTCAAAATCTGATCATAAGACACCCCATCACAATAGGCCATTGAGAAAGAAATAAACAATTGTCCGCGCAACTTATGATCGTAAGTAATATTTATATTTGAGCGACGCGGGCTGTTAAAACGCAGCTGCTAACTTGTTGTTAAATGTTCTGAAGGGATGCCCGTCCGCGATCGCGAAAAAAATATTTTGATTTGCGAAAAAATGGTCTTTGAAACTAGATGTATGTTTTTTTGGAACTGATTATTAGCTTTCACTGAGTGAAATTACTTCAAATACGTCCATCACACAGTGTGACAAAACCAATATAGGCCAATGTATTTTGAACATGAACACTACTGAATAAAAATACGAATAATTCAACAAATTAACGAGTATTTTATAAGAAGACATCTGGAAATATTGCCAAAAGCCTTGCTCACCCTCTGCTAGTCATCCGTAGCCGATAGGGTCAACTGGTAAACCATTTTATTCTTATCGGTACATTTCAATCTCGCTATTGTTTCTGTCTACTGTGGTTTTATACCAGCTCTAACTGTCAAGAGACGATATCCAAATTAGATGGCTCATGAGCCAAACCGTATGAAAACATACTTACCTAATATCCATTAAATCAGAGTTAAACTCATTAGACCCAAGAAAAGTGTGGATGAACGATTTTTGGCAAGTGCTGAACCAAAGTTTAGTTCACAAAAATCTCCAGTTGGATCTGCTTAACACTCGAAAGTAGCGTTTTAAAGAAAATGATTCAATTGTGTCTATACTGTTTTCTGCTTATTTAATTTGCATTGCATTTTAAACAAGGGAATAAGGAATTATTGCGGACCGGTTCTTTGAAAAATGAAAGGCGTAAATTTTACTGAAAAAATGAAGGGCGTAAATTTGTCCTTGCGTTTTTGGAAAAATATTCTTTGTTTTCTCGCAACATTGTTATCGTCCATGTGTCTTGTTCTTTATTCCAAGACTTTCAATCAACTTAGCAGGGAATGCCATTGGTTGATTTTTGGTCACGTGCCTTTCACTAAATTCAAATGTGGGTTACAATTCAGCAATTGTACCCCGCTCGGGATACAACAGCACGTGAATAAAGTACGGTGGAAGATAGCGTGATTGAAGGCGGCAAAAAAAAAAATGAGAGATTTTACTTTCGTGAATGAATACCACAAACACGAAGCCTCAAACCAAAAAGCAATAAGTTTCGAAAATACTGAGCTTATAAAGTCTAGGTACTTTGTAAATAATTCATTCGACGCTGTTGAGAGTTAAATTTGTGCTCTTATAAGTACCGACATAGTTTTAATTCGCTCTTTATTCTTTGTCGTTGTTGAAGTGAAAGTCTGGACTCCTAATACTGATTTCATCGGGAATCTCGCCGCCTGACATTAAGTGTATATTATCGCAAATCGTAAGACTGTTCGACATTACTTTATTCGGGAAAAAAGTCGAAAATGAATTCTTTGCATGAGAAGAATCTTCTTTGCATCAGACAGATTTGTCAAAAGGGTGTGACCTTTGCCTGCAACATGAGAGCTCAGTTTGAAATAAAACTAATTGCATATATCAAATAAGCCCTTTTTGATATGTATATCCAGGCATCGAGTTGCTTCTACGATGGTTCTGTTCGATGAGAGACCAGTTCTGACCCCAAAATATTGTCATTTCTGTTGCCACAGAAAATTAATCTCATAACGGTTATAGCTCTAATGTGAACACTGTACCACCATGTCTAGTCACTTTTTTACTGAGTTCGGTTTATTTGTTATAACCATTTGCTTGCAGGCAATATTTCATCCTTAAGCTCTTACGTCTGTTGCGGGATTGAAACGACGAAAAGACCTTTACTAACACCTTGGAGATGCGTGCAGACCTGAAGTGCCGTCTATGAGACATCTTTATGTATCAAATTAAACAAAGTTGGTGCTATTATGGACGTTCCAAGGATACAATCTGCAAAGAAACAGATTATGGTTTGGTCAAACATTGCTTAAACGTCGTTCTATTTAAGGGGCATCGTGAGTTCAGCTACCAGAGCTACGGCAATAAATAGAATATTATGATTGCGGCTAATGTTTTATACTTCAGTCACACTTTTGGTTTTCATGGTTCCCTCAGAGTTTATACACAGAGCGAATGACCTTTCTACCCAGAGATAAACCGTGACGTTTAGTTTAACTGGATTTCAAAGCGCCTCAGTTAATTTTTTTTCACGGGGTTTATCAAATCTCCTATTTATTAATTAATACTGCCCTCTTAGGTTGCCGCTCTTTCAGTGTGTGTCAGCACGTTGAATTAAGATAAATTCTTTTTGAGTTCAGAGGCTGCGTTCATAGTGAAGTGAGCTTTGAAACCCAAACTGTATAATAACTTTGGTTACTGTCATCACAATAAATGTGAGCCCAAAAAGTCGTCAGGTCACAAGACATGGTATTAACTATGCACCCGCCTGGTACATTCTCTATCACGTTGATTGTGATTCTTACTACAGAATAACTCTCTGAATACACTGTATGTTGGCAACTGGAATCGAATTAAACATAGGTTGAAATTACTAGATCTAGTAAGTAAGTACTAAGATCAAACTTATGGAATTGGCCGGATCGATTAATTATGATATGATTAAAAAGGAGGAAGAAGACTTCGTTGTATATTTGTTATTAGTCATATTCATAATGGCGTTTGGTGAGCTCATAGTGCTCTTAAATCGTCAAGTTTGGAGTAAGCGGTTCTTGAACACTGAAGCTCCAACGATGTTAAGCAATAGTTTAAAATGGCACTTTTCATACCGTGACCAAAACACGAAGACAACCCTAAGAAACCTTAAGGGCGATGTGGAACCTCTGCTACCGTCAGTTGTTTCAGGCACAAAGCCGCGTTAACATATGTTCCAGCCTCACTCAAAAAATCACTAATGACGGCCTATCATTTGTAAATTAGACAACTATATATTTAAAGTTTCAATAAAGAGTTAGGTATAGTATAATATAATTTCATTCTTATTCGTGAGTTCACAGCCAAGTATAGAGAAATGACTAAAGGGCTTTGTTCAGTCGTTTCTGGCTAGATGTCATTGCCCACAATCTCGTCCCAGACTCCATATACAACTTTCGTGCAACAGAAACATTGCGACGAGGCATAAAACAATTAAGGATTCCATAAAAAATCGCAGAAATAGTTACAACTTTAAGAAGATTTATTTAAACAACAAAAAATTGAGCTAGGTTCACTTTGGAAGCAAAGTTCACTTTGACATAGTATATGAACTTTTAGAGATTTTAATAAATTACACAAGTGGTCAACTATTTCTCACAAAATGACGAACGAAGTTATTACATATTGAAAATTAGGCTTTAAAATATTAAGCGCAAGAGAAGAAATAGGATAACGAACGAAACGTTTTGCACCTAGACTTATAACGCGGCATTTTCGGTATATTATCCTCTGGGTGTCGTTGGTGAGACATCCAACCATTTTCCTATTACAAAGGTATTTTATTTGTACCCACCCATATAGCTCTACTAAGCAAACGATAAGTCCATGACTTACTGACAAGAGGTCGTTTTTTATTTCACTCTCCTGTTTGCCTTGAAAACCTTTGTCTTTATCTTCGAATTCGGTGCAAATGAACTTTGCACAAGTATCAGTCCGACCTAAACTGTACCCATTTACTTCAAATTTCTCTCTGCTTACAAGTTGTAATATTCATTGCGAAGCTACTGGACAATACAATGTGGTGGCGCTGTTGACTCTGTACTCTTATATCAACTGAACATTGTAATACTACACAGTTGTCCTATCTGCATCGTCGATCGGTGACATCACTTTTTAAGCAACACCATACTTTGGTACTATTGATTGTTTGCTGTATAATTTCCTAATGTAAAGTACTTTTTTGAATAGATTAGGATGTTGTTGTTTCCTCTCTGTGAATGTATTCAATCATTTGAATAGTATCCAAATTTGAATGATACTATGTACTTTGACCATTTCTGAATAACTGGTTGATAATTGTCTACCGGCGTGTATTTTTCTAACATTGACATAAGTGCATTTCAGCTGACTTCTTCTATAAAGCAATGTGACTTACAATTAGTCCATTGTCTGACCAATCAGACAGAATAAGTAATTTGTTATATCTGCACTCGCAGATCAACGACAACAAAACTCGTACTTAGTTTCTGAAACAGTATACACAGAAACACGCTTAATGAGGCATTCTGTTTGCAAAGAGGCTGCTTTTTCAGTTACATCCAGCGTGGTCCAGTCACAACTTCAACGCGAAAACTTTACCAATAAAGTGATAACAATGACAAAAGTTGGATTTCCATCTGTTGTATTTCCAGCAGCGACCTGCAGACTGCGTCCTAAACTGGATTGTTCTTAATTCTTCTTCTCTAAAACCATTCAGGTTAGCGACGCTATTGAGTAGTATTGGCAGGTATTCTACTGGTAAGGAAACAATTAAACAGTTCTTGCCCCCGTTATAAAATGGAAGCCTGGCCACGCCCACTGGTGGCACTGATCCCCTCCAGCGGATCCTGAAGTGCAGCTGTCCATTGAAAAATATCGTAGTTTTGACTGTACCGCCATTAGGGAAAAAGGGAGCGAGGGAATAAGAGAAAACGAATGAAAGTGTGGGATTGGAAAAGAAAGGGAACGCGAATAGCTAGCTGAACCTAGATTAATAAAAAACAAGTAAATATATATAAAGGAAGTCCTCCGACACACTCAGCATTCGAAACTGGAACGTCCTGATACGCAGTCAGATAGCCTATTCTTTGAGCGAATAGTATATATCTTACTGACTAAGCGGGAAGGCCGCACTAGGAAACTATCGGCCCGAGACCCCCATGACAGTGCGGACCGAATGCAGTGAGATCCGTTCCTGATAAGCACCAAGGGCCAATATTTTCCCAATACGGTCCTTAGCAAGCCTGGCAATTAAGACATTTATTACATAATTGTGGACTGCATTTAGAATTTATGAACTGAAAAAAAAATTGACCTCAAGATTCGTCGACAACATCAGTCTTATTTCAAGATCGAAACAGGGTTTTCCAGAGGATTTTTCCAGAGGATTTCTATCCATTCCGGAGTTTGGCATTGATTTTTGCCAAAAAAAATTTCATACTTTCCCCCAGTTTGATTTGAAATATGACTGGCTGATTTTAGTTATTGGCCCTTTGACCGCTTTAGTCGTGTGATAAATAGGGAATACTTTCATGGAAAGAGTATCCGTACGGCAGCGAACGAGTGAGATTTCTGATACAAACCAACGATTGTGTAAATACCGTACGGACACTCCATGGCGTATTATGCTTATTATATACATAATGAGATTTAAATTCTTGTTAAATGACAATTTGTTAATTGTTACGCAGATCCAAGTCACAAGAAAATTTGGCCTGCTTTCTACAGTTCTTTCTGTTTTGACTAAAGACTTTTCCTCGTCAATTCAAATTGTTTATCATTGATGATACTAAAGGGGTAGTCTTTTGTCTTCAATGAAATGTCTTTCAATGCTGAACTTGAGGGTTCATAATCTTCTCCCTGTTTACGTGTAACAGACGAATAAATTTTGCAAGATACTTGTGCAATTCCGCCTGTCCGTTGGGGCAATCGTGTGCGCTTCTCTCTCTTCTCGTTCTTCGTCTTTCTAAAAAAATCCTCGAACAGCTGTAAGTGTCGCCTAGTTTTTTATCTTGTGTTTCTGTTTTCTCTAATTCTCTACTGAAGTTTAATAAGCGGCAAATCGTTTATCATCCATTTTTCCAATTGCAAGAAACTTGACAGTCTGGAGAGCTAATTTGTATAATTTTGAGAAAGGTTTAAAAAGTGAAAAGCTGCCAGTCAGGTATGAATGAAAATCGCCTTGATACACACTTACGCTCTAAACCGGAAGTAACATGAAAGTGAGGCCTAAGGGCCATAAAAGTTTAAAAAAATCGAGGACAAAACTCCAAGAAGAAAGACTTCTCACAAATGTTGTGCCGCTGCACTTTGCAATAACTGATCAGACAACAGAAAAGATTTGACATTTCACGCATTCCCCAAGGATCCCCATCGCAGGATGGAAAGGGCAGTTAAAATGAAACGCTCGGATAGCAAATTCAAGTCAAACAGTTCCTTTATTTGTTGTTCGAAGCATTTTGTTTCCGACGCCTGTAAACACAGTTAACTGGAAAGAAAAACTATCTTCGATCACAAGCTGTTCCTTCGCTATTTCCGTGGACAAGACACAAGGAATCAAATGATGGGAGGACAAAGAGATCAGAAGGAAGAGAAGTAGCGAAAATGACAGATGGGCATCCAAAGAAGCGAAGTCTTGATGGAGTAGAACTGCTGGATGTTAACGAAATAAAAAGAGAAATTGATTTATAGTGAAGACCAGCAAAGGTTTGAAACAGCAATTGGAACTTTCAAGGTTTGGTATCGAAAGATTTCAGTCCAGTGATGATGATATATTTTTTTACACAGGGTTTCCAAACTATGATACCCTGATGGCATTTTGGGAGTATGTTAAACCTTGAGCAGAATCATTAATTACTCGGAAATTCGCTCGTAGTAAAAGCGAACAGAACACAACCGCTATCACGGTTTCCATATTTATATGAGATAGACAAAGAAAGAGAAAGGCCAACCACAATATCGAATCTATTGATCAACTTAAACTGTGAAACTGGCTCACACGTGTTTCTCTTAGCACAGGTTTATAGGATTCCCAACAGCTCGCACAAAGATACAATGTTGGTCAGAGCCTTTAAACACGTAAATCATAGACAAATCTTATCATTCGTAGTCCTTTATCATTTGAGTTGGTCACCACGTCAACATACATTTTAATGGTCTCCCTGAATTCTTGATGTGTTGAAATGCATCCAACGGTAGTACTGAGACGTTGTCATTGAAGATTTCATTGGAGTTTTCATATTTGGAATGAACAATTGCTGCAGCTTTGCTTTTGAAGTTTCAGGGCCTGGGTCGTAAATATTATCACGATAGTTCGGAGTAGCGTTAAATAACAAAACCCTGTAAAACTCTCTAATATTAAAAAAGGAGATGAATAAGTCGAATGGCTTTGAAAATAAATCGAAGAATAAAAAAAGCACATTGTCATGATCGCCGGGCCAAAACTTACTTCGCCTACAGTTCTTTTTTATTGCCTTGTTCGGGGAGTTGGGACATTTCAACCAAAACTTCACTATGTCCACGGTCCACTTTCCAACTTCGCTTTCATTTTCTATAAATGTTGCAGGAATATCTTGTGGAGTTAATTTTATAGACTCTAAATCGCTCGATGTTTTTTCATCAGCCATTTTCCTACTTCTTTAAAGTTTGAGCGAAATTTTGTGGTCCTTAGGCCTCGCTTACATGTTACTTCCGGTTTAGGGCGTAAGTGTGTACACGGCTCACTCGTAAAAGACTTGATACGCGGCTCCTGATTGAACGTAAAAAATAAAACACGCGACATTTGTATGGCTTTCTGCTACTTATACCATTTTGTGAACGGCAATTTATTTCGCGCCTTTTTGGTGAGTAAATCTCAGTGTGTATAAAAGCTGATACTGCTGCGCGCGATTGCGCTCTAGTCTGTCTCTATTCTTGATGGAAAAAGTTGAAAGTTTTCCAGTCAGTGGGAGCCTTGATTTACTCTGTACGAAAAGATTAATTTCTATGCGCAGTTTAACGATATATTCCCCCTTCCTCCTTTCATAACTTTCACAAAAATCCGTTTAAAACATTCAGCCACGATGGTAACTTACATATTACTCTCTCTGGCCTTAAATTAATGAATCGTTCAGGACTTGCTCGAGAATGGAGCGATCTTCTTAGGGAGTTTTGTGATTCGTCATGATCAGGTTTAAAACTACAAGCTATCAACGCCTGAATGCATGGATTAATGTTTTGCACTTAATTATAATCTACCTGGTGAGTTGGCTTTCCAGGTCCAAAAAATATGAAAGAGTAATCTTAACTGAAAAATGCGACCATATAGTATTTCAGCTATGCATGACTAACTGGCAAAAAAGCAGCTGGAAAAAATTACTAGCAGTCAACAGCGAAAAAAAAATCTACACATTCTAGAAAATACCTCTTCGGGAAGCAGGAAATTACCATAGCAAAACAAATGGAGAAAAAGAATTTGCCATTCTCATAAGTCCAAAGAAAATTGTTGAAATTTACCAGTTGTTAAAATCACAAATTCTATTTATTCACACTTATAAAATTGAAGCCTTCCATGTGGAACGTTATTCGAAACAGGAAACCCTGAAATTCTTCATTACTTTTATCTTGGGACGGACTGTTCAAAGGCTGTGACCTTTCTACTTGAGAACATTCTATATTGAGAAATTTTATGTCCAAATATTGAGTTGCTTTTTGGTTTGTTCTGTGTTCTCTGTAACGTGACATGATAGACAAGATACTGAGATCTAGTTTATAGGTTCATCTCATGGTTATTCGCTTGTTCCTCCCCACCTTTCGTCATGTCATGCTAGAATACGATTTCACGCTCACATTAATAAAGTCCTTTAATTTTGACTGTATGATTGATATGATTTCTGTCATCACAGTAAATTATTCTTAAAAGAGCTTAACTCAAGCTGTCGTGGAAAAGATCTCGGGTTTTTTCAATTGAACATAACTTTGAACATTGAACATTCCAAAGAATGTCTGGGTCAGTTTTTATTCATACCATGAAAATGTTTAGCTAAGACTGCATCTTGACTAGAATTGGAGGAACAGAGAAGCATTGCTACATCTAAACGTCTTGAAGCTTATTGCATCTCGCTTGGTTTACCGTTCTGGAATGACTAAGATGACTTAATAGATATATCTGAAAAACACACATGGCCTTTATGGCAAATATCGCAGTTCGTGAAAACAATAGAAGTTGATATTTAAACGCGTCGTGATATCAGTCAGTGCAAAATGGAAGGACAACGGAGTTTGGTTTCTTGGTTCTCCTCCACTGCTTCGGAGCCTGTACATGAAGTTATCACAGCATTTATACAAGGACAGTCTGATTGCTTATGCAGGTAATGTGCTGTATTATGAGAACATTTGCAATCGATGTGTTTTACTCAACAGATTTGAAGTGTTAACGTCAAGGCTACAACTAAATGAATATTATTCAGGAATGCATTTTGCATAACATATGATATGATTCTCGTTTCAAAACACAGGACCTGGTGTTGCCGGGTTTCGAGATGTTTTATCAACTATGATTTTTCTTTAATAATTTTGTTAGCAAATTACTGTATTCTAGAAATTGTTCTTTTCTTGCGTTACCTTTTTGTTTATCAAGTAGCCTAGGGTTGAAATTAACATTGTATCCTAACATACAGAAACATGCATGTCATACGAAGATCGCTGCGAAATGTTACGGTGGTCGCAGTTGACTGATAAGAGGCTATATTTTTCCTTGATTGAATGCTATAAACTTGTATTCGGATTGAATAGCCTTTGTTTTTCCGATTTTTTTGAGTTCGCTTCAAAACGTACCAGGTCCAATCACAACTACAAACTACAAGTTAAATCGGCTAACTGCAATTGTTATAAATACTCTTTCTTTGTTAAAATTATTCGTGAATGGAATGACCTGCCCGCCAATGTTGTTGAGATAGGAAATTTAAGACGTTTTAAAATAGCTCTTAAATCATACATGTGTATTTCTTAGGTTTTTATCCATCTTAGATCTTAGATTTTATTCATAAGCATATATTTTTAATTTTTATTTTTGGAAGTTTATTTACATAGGGTCAACCGCTTAAACTTCCTTTTTCGGGTATTGTTTGTATTGTTTATTTCCTATGATACTTTAAATAAAGTATGTATGTTGATGGATTCGTTACGATTTGTTACTTGCAAGTTTTAGCAAAACTGAAATCATGGTCAGGCTCAACCTGGTTTACTTTCACCAATTCTTATTTTCAGCTGATTCAGTCGAGCGCTGGATTCTCTCAGAATTTTTTTCATTCCTTGACTCTGAGAGAATGCAGAAATTTATTTTGGGGAATGATATTTTTTCTCTTCATTTTAGATTGTTAGTAGGTTGCAGTGCAGCTGAATAAAATATCGAAGTCTTCTAATCAAACCCTTATTCGAAGTATTTGATAATGGGCAACTTTTTTTTTCTACCTGAAACATTTCTTAATGTTTTCCATAGGAAACACAAAATATTTCGAACATAGTCAATTCGGTAAGCTAATTTGAGGCCAGGAATCAAGTGATGTATAATTTTAGTCGAACAATACTTCCAAATAAAATAGTAAGTGGCCAGCACAATTATTCCTTTAATCTTCATGCAATTGGTAAATGTAGAGAGGCAAGACGTAAAATAGGATTCTTTTGCAGTGATGCTATTAAACTGAGTACACCTTCTTCCTCTTAGGCCCGTTTCAAACGTCGAACTTCACATGTGCCGAATCTAATGCAAATGAGAAAATTTTATTGTTTTCTCTCATTTGTATTAGATTCGGCACATATAAAGTTACACGTTTGAACCGGGCCTTAGCGTATTGATACAAGGTTGAGAGGCTACTGCGGTGTTCACCATGATGTCGTCTTGAAACCCAGACTTTATGATCAATGTGATTACTGTCATCGCAGTATAAGTTAAAATGAACTGTCGTCAAAAGGCGACTTCAAGTGCTTTCGGGTCATCAGACTTATGAAAAAACGTAAATGTGAAAGGCTTGAATAGATTTGAGATTTTCTCCAGCTCTAATTAATATTTCGCTTATATGGTTCTCCTTTTGACTGCAGAAGAAAGCATTAACAATTGGATGCTATGAAACAATAAATAGATGAATACGAATCTGATAACAGAGGAAGAAAGACGCTTACGAAAGCATAGATGGAAAAGGAGTAAGTAAAAACAGATTAGAGTTTGCTGTTTTATATAGATCAAAGTCTTCATGACAACGTTTTATAATTATGCTAGATGTTAGGTGATGAAGGAAATTCTAAAATTCAGCCATTTGCTGGTTTGTAGTTTGATCTATTTAATGCTATCATTTTAATTCATAATAGCTACAGATGCAACAAATATTATTCTATAACTATAATTGTTATCGAAGGACATTGCTGTATGTATGCTCATATGTGTATGTTGCTGTATGTCAGTCATTTTATGTGCATTTCATTGTATCTGTTTAGGGCAATGTTAAAAAATTCTATAACTATCAGAACACAACCGTTTATTTAACATTGGCACAAATATTCAATTTTCCAAATTATAACGAGACTAATATAATACGCGACACTTCGTCCTCATTATAATCCAGTGTTGGATGATGATTATTTTGAGTTAAATGACTACCTTAGAAAAGATCTGCATACACTTTCGGGTAAGATACTTTATTAAAGTTGCAGTATGCTTAGCCATACGACTAGTTTACAGATATCCAGCAACTAAAAATTAACATAAAAAAATTGATAAAGTAAATTCGAATATAAAATTTTTGAAAGTAGTTCATTAGTGCAGACGAAACCAACGTTGTTCTACAAGAACAAAACTGAAAAGTCTTGGGTTAAAATGGAATGAAGAACTAGAGAGACAGAATTAAATGTTGCAATCAAATAGACTGCATAGATTATTGACAACGGAAATTGTGTTTTTTTTTTCCACAGAGGAAAACTCACTCAGTTAGAATTAGTCTTACAATTAATGGCCGGCCTGTGGAGCAAACGACAAGTACTGAGGTGTCATTATTGCAATACGTTCCTCTGCTCTAGCCTGTGCCTTGATACATGTATAGCGGTGACGGTTTTTGGTCCCTTAACTCATTTCCGACTGCCCAAGAATCAAGCAAATTGACCGACATTTCATTTTTATTTAATATCTCCGCAGATATTTACAGCAGTGATCAAAGATATACCTCATTTTGAAGGGTACAAAATAGGCTTTCCAAACATGTATATTTCACATTCTAGTAGGCAATAATATTTTCCAAAAAAATTTAGCATTTTGCCTAATTTACATAAGCTATGCATATAATTTGCATATAAATCCCCATAAACCAAGATGTCAGCCAATTGCTGAAAAAGGGTTTCAAAAAATTTTCTTTTTTTATCTGGTACTATTTTTTTTCAAATCTGCTTGAAAAATAACAAATACAGAATTTAATACAATTTAATTTCTATAAGCCATGTTTACAAACACAAAATCGATAAGAGTTTGTTTTTCAAAATTTCCGGGGAGCTATATCCATATGGGAAAGTCCGTCAGAGTATGATGTAAAATGATAGGAAAAACCCTCCTCCTTAACCTCTCCTCTCGCTCTCAAATCAGAATTTAAAAATTCGTCATGCATCTGTCACTAAAGTATACGAGCCAAAATTCACCAGGTGATTGGGTGCGTTCATTTACTTCCTGTGTGCCAAATTTGGAAGCAAAAGGAAGTAACGTAATATTTTGGTAAGTTCTCTAAATCATGGGTCGTACAAGACCCCATAATCGTGCGTTCGTCGGAAACGAGTTAAACCCTGTCCCACAAATCCTTTCGCTACTGGTAAATGGCTGACTGACAAATGCTCGAAAGCATCTTTGCATTTTTGAATAGTTTTTGTTTTGTAATGTGTATTAAATATCAAAAAAAGTATTTTCTTAGCTTTCTATATTTGGAAAAAAAGCTTCCCAAATTAAAGGAATTCCCTCTTTGAAAGCAGAAAGAACAGAAGATGTCGTCATTTTCAACGGAAAACAGCATTTAACAATGCTTTAGCGTACCCAATGATCAACACACATTGCGGGATACTGATAATCTTTAAGGATGGCTAGATGCCAACAATAACTATCATAAAGAGACAAGTATACACAATGGTTCCTTGACAACTGGAATTCAAGATTTGTGCTGACCTGTTCATCAAAAGCTGCCGCAATGAACTGTTTTCCGTTTGATGTCATTCTAAAGACGAGTCATCTTTAGATATCATTACGCACAGGAAATTAGGAGCGGAAACTAGAAGCAGCAGCAGCTAATTTACCACAGGGATGAAACGTAACAGGTCAAAATCTCTTGGATTTTCTGCCCGTAAAGCATTAACACCCAAATATCGACAAGGCAGATGTAGCAACCTGCCGCGACACAACCATCCTAAAAGATTTCACATCAATATGTTTATATCATCATTGATAAAGTCAATAATGAATGGTAATTGTTTGTAAATTACTGACAGGTCAGATTACCGACGATTCCGTAATTAATCTTGACAAGGCCGTTACAATGCACGCCCAAGAGTACTGCATACCCCTGTTCCAAATCCAAGATGGCGCCCGAAGATTCAGCATCGAGTCCAACATCAAGCAGTGTAAACAGCACGGCTTTCTTCAGTACTTTCTCAATTAGAAGCATATTGAACCTACAGGAAGACTCGCTTGATGACCGGAGGAAAACACCCCCCAAAGTCACAAGCGTTACCAACATGCCAAGTCCATGTTATCCTCTCTTTCCTCGGGCACAGAGGGCAAGGTTCCCACACTCGTCACGTTGTAGTCCTGGTTTACAATATCCTGTTGCCAATGTTTCTATTCTCTCACCTGTAGCCGAGATGTGTCATTTTCAGCTCCCAAGCCAGGGTCTTTCGTTAGGTAAGTGAACTAATTGAGTCCTATTAGTAGGCATTGTTTTAGTATTTGTCGTAAAGAGGGATTTGTGGTTGGGAGGTTCTCGACTGCGTCACATTTCTCTTTCACACTTTGTTAACAGTTGAAAACTTCTGCAAATTTTAGCCATGTGATTCATTTAGAAAATTAAATTCAAAATTGTTTAACTGACACTGAAAGTTAAACAAGAGTTAAATCTTTTATGTAATGTAAGCTTTTTCCTTTTAGCTCATTAGCAATTTATGTGCCAACTTGAAATGGGACTCAAACCCACTAAACAATTATTTATTCTTTGAAAAGGAAAATTATCGTAACATTAGGCATAAAAATGCAAGGCCTTTCTCGAAGTAAGAATCTGAAAGTTTTTAATTAAGAGAGAAATACATCATGCAAACATCAGACGTGAGACCTCCCAAAGTCTCCCTGAATTCCAAAAGCAGGAATACGCTCTCCTGATTATAGTCACTGATTGTAATGCTTCTCTTCTTTAGAATCTCTCTCGTTAGAGTAAAATAAATGCTAACTGATTTATATTGTAGCATCATCACCAAAGAAACATTTATGCATTTTTGCTGCAAATTGTGGATGACTTACAATGATCAGTAACACAGCTTTCCAGTATACTATGCTACGATCTACGACCAAGGTCTGTTTGTGCATAGTCAGTGTAGAAAATTACCATAAAGAGTTTAAATTTCGTTGAATGCTGGTTTTACAAATACCGACATGCTAAAATTTTATAGATTGCTATTTCGTTTAAAAGAAATGAAGAGCTTATGGAAATAAATGATCACTGTTGGCTCCCAACAGTTCACCAAAAGTTCCAAGATGTGTGTGATGTATATCCTGCATCGTTTTCATACAAGTTTTGATGTATCGGAATTGCTGTACTGTACTCTGTCTGCTAGAGGATACAGCTTTGTTCAAGGGGAGTGTTACCATTTAAATGTGTTTTACTTGAGCTGGTTGTTTCGAGAGCATTATTTTCCAACAGACGGCGGACTGAATGGACTCAGTTTGTTGTATGTTGGTGTTAGTAAAATGTCCTTTTAAACAGCTCGTTTGTTTCTATATTTGATTTTTTGCTTCTAAAGGTATCGAGCTTCTTCAGAGGAAACGAAGAGGACCATTACGAAAAAAGAAAGAACGTCCATTGTTCTCTACAAATCAAATCCAAACAATGGAAAAAGAGTTTACCAAGTGTCGATATGTTACTCAGAGCAGACGCTCAGAACTGGCGTTAGAGCTCAATATGACGGAGACACAGGTGAAAACTTGGTTTCAAAATCGAAGAACTAAGTGGAAAAAGGAAAAGAAAGATGACGGTAAAAAACCATCCCGAGAAAGACAAAGTAATTCATGTGACGATGCAATGTGGCAGACCTTGTGCGAAAGAAACATGAAGTGCTACAATCTTCAGCATCAAATGTTTAGAATGTGGTAAATGTTGTTACCTTTTTGTGTTCGTTGAGGTTTGTAACTTATGAAGATATAAACTATGCATGTTCAAAGCTACAGATGTAAGTAAGGACAGCTACACAAGAACATGATCATAATCTCTTTCCATAGACAAAGACTGCATTAATCCAAAGCTGAGTTTTGCGAAACCGTGTCGTTTCTGGTTATATCTATATTGAGTTGGGTGGGTATTTGGGTTAACGTTTTAGCCTTATTGCAGTCGTAAGGTTTAATATCCATTAAAAGAAAAGTAACGCAGTTTTTACTCATAGTCAGGTTACATGCTTTATTATTCAAGAAGCTTTAGCTGCAAACTAAAGCAAGTCGCATCATATCATATTCATAAACATTGTACAGCAAGTTGTATTAATTTTGCTTTTACTCATTTTTTTAAAACTTTAACTGCATCTTTAGCTTCGTGAATATTATTCTTCCTAATATAACTGCCCAATGGCGGTTATTTAGTCAAAGATGTTTAAGTTCACCGTCAGAAATATTGAAAATTTCATTAAGTTCAAGCAGTTCAGTGATCTGCATGAGCACTATAGTAACTGTATTCTTCAATAATAGTTACACCCTAGAGTAAAGTTAGGAACCTGGCGACTGAAATAGGAAATTTCAAGTAGCGAGCTAGACATGTGGGACCATTGATAACTTTCATATCTTGTTTTTATCTACAAACACAGTCACTGTGAATGTTTCGGTTAAGAAGATTCCATTTCTCTTCTTTAAGAATGGATAGTGGGATAGAGTGCATGCCAACTGCACCTTAAACGACATGGCTTTACTCTTTCCCGCTGCCTAAATGAACTTCAAAGGGGACTTTATCTTTACATTTCCTTCAAAACTGGTTTCTTTCAGGTATGATCATCGAATTAGAATTGAGCAATGCCATATATTCATACGTCGAATCTGGTGATGAAATAAGATAGTATTGTAACAAATTCTTAACGGTGTTTCACTGGAAGTTGTTGCAGAAAATCTTTTCTAAAAGCTAGAATATTGACATCGTTATCTTAAAAAGTGAGTTGCTTCGTTCCTTTTGTATCAGTTTATAACACAAGCCAGTTAAATGCGTGCTAACAGTTAAATAAATAGTAGAATATATTTGTGTCATAGTCATGTGTATCGTGAAAAGTTTTCTTTCCTCCAAAGAGCAATTGATTACCCCTAATTCTGTAAAGTTATGTTTTGACCATTTGCTTCATGTAATAAAGTTAGTATTTCGAGAGGCTCTCGCAGAAACCTGAACTGATGGCTTTAATTCCTTTATTTGAATTTAATTCCAGAGTTACTTAGTTTTCAATATGGGAATCACGGTCTGTACCCGTGGCCAGCAAATATTTCACAGATAGAAGTCTATCTAAAAACTTGGAGTTTATTTTAAATAGAATACGAATTGCGACTTGCGAGGAGAGTACAGAGCAACAGAAATGGGAAGGATGAAAGAAATGTAAACCGCCTGTCGTCCACCTTTGATCCTCCTGCCATATATGGATGCAGGCCCGCTATTGATTATTTAATGTGATCATGTGATCATGACCCCAACTACTGAGAAAGCTTTTTAGTTATTTCAAAATTCACATCGGTTGGCTTGGTCACAAAAACAGGTCGTTTTGAGATTTTGTTTTGTGAATAAAAAATGCGATTGAATTACGTGCTCCACGGTTAGTAGAGAATATCACCTAGTCCTTTGCATCAGCTTTACAGACTTCACAATGTATAATACAAAATATGATTGTGCACCCCTTGGTCCTTGACGAGTTTAGTTTCTGAACTTTGAAATCAGAAGTGGATCGAAAGAATGCAACAAGTAGCCTTGTTTTGGCAAACGTTTGACTTTCTGATGAGATTCTAATGGCCTCTCCTGCCAAGGCTTCCGTTTCCTTGCCGTCAACTTTGAAAACAGATTGCTTTGGTAATTTCCTGCGCTGCTAATTGAACAATTTTTTTTATGAATTTCCTTCCAATTAAATTCAAGAACCTTACTTCCGAGATGCCGGTTACAATTATCAAACAAAAAATACTTCGTGTCAATCCAGCAAGTCCTCGGCAAAAAGCCCTGCCTAGATCTGGAAATAGATACATGTACCAGCACCAAGCAGCTCGCATACTATCACCAATGATACAGTGTGATTTGCCAAAACTTTGAGCCTTATTCAATAAATCAAATATTCGCATTGCAAGTTGGAGATTTACGTCGAGTTAACACCACCTTACGCAGTTATGATTTAACTCGAAAAGAAGAAAAAAAGAACAGACAGGGTTGGAATCGAGATCGCGGTTTCAAATCTCGTTCGGCGAAATCGTAACTGCTAAAGATTGCCAGTCGACAACGTTTAGCTACAATGCTCAATATCTATTTTTCTAGAGTAAAATATGGCGAGATTCACTGCGGTTTGTCCATTGATACTTCTAAATAGTGATATCCCGTCTTGTGTAAAACATTTATTGGAGCACAAAAGCACAGAAAAAAATCAGCTAATATAGGGACATAAGTTAAAACTCGTTGTTTTCCTTAATCCCAATAGCCACACTTGGTTCTCCGACAATAGCATCTTTGGAAAACTTCTACGTGTGAAAAAGTAACATATTTTTGGCATCAAGCATTGCGCGTTTTTTGACGTCTGCTCTGGGCCAATCAGATTGCAAAAATAAGCAGTATATTAATTTTAAAATTGATGAAATGAATGGATTTATTCTATGTTGTCCTAAGTATTTGCATCCTGGAGCTGTGAGCGAAATCTGCAACTGACTCAGTTCAAGAAGACCGTGCGTCCAATAGTAATAATTGTTCAAAAGTCGAATTCCAACAAACATAGGACAATCCTGCTGCTATAACTGCAAAAGCTAGTACAGCACTTTTATCCCATTGCTTTCCTTGAAACTTCCCGGATAACCTGAGAGATCGACATACTTGGGTTGAAAAGAGCAACTACAAGTGACGACTCATTGTAAACAAGTATAAAGATCAATTAAAATAACATTTTTTGAACCAGAGGGTTTTATATTTTTAGCTTTCTTTAAGGTTTCAAAACGTTTTAGTGGAATTCGAGTCATACGCAATGTAGCAATAAGGGAGATGGTTTGTTAGCAAATTCTTTAAATATTTCAACAGATGAAAAACGTCATTTAGATATGTAACCGCCGACCGGTTGGCTCAGTTGGTAGAGTGCCGGACTCGGAAGGTTGTGGTTTTACGCTCCGGCCAAACCAACACTCAGGGTCTTTAAATAACTGAGGAGAAAGTGTTTCCTTTGAAATGGCATCTGCAAATGGTTAAATGTTTAGTCCTCTTGGATAATGGCGATAGACCGGAGCTCCCGTCTCACAACTATTCACAATTAATTCTGTGGGACATTAATGAATCACTAGTGACGTAACGAACCCTGTACGAAGTCTCGTTCGTGCTTATCCCCACATGGCAGGTCTACTGGCCAGTAAAAGCTGGTGAAACTAGAACTAATATAAGAAAAATGTAATGTACTTTTGCTTTGTTAGTATTAGAGATTTTCAAGGACAAGTTACATATCTTAGTCAGTGATCTTAGGCACCGTGACAGGCAGGTTACTTTAAAGTTTCGTATGTCTTATTTTGGAAACGTTTATGAGGAGACTGTCTCCAACTTAACTGAATTGCAACCTATCTGCTTCAAAAGACTGAAAAAAGCCATAAAGAGTCAAACTCTTTATAGACGTTACGACAGCGATAAGATCTGAATGTAACCAGCATTCTCCTCCCTGAGAGCTAATTTCAAACAATCATCAATAGAGAACAGGAAATTGTACGTCAAGTACTGTTCTTCGTTCGCTCTTGTAAGTGAATAGCACACATAATATTCTCCAAGTCTTGATTTCTGGGTTTCAAGGAATCGCGAGTAAAGAGATAAGGTCTATACCATTAACGAAAGAGCTTAGAATGCGAGGTTTTTACGAGGACCTACATATAAGTAGCTGTTGGAAATACAAAGATAACAGTCATATTAAAGGTTATCTGGCAAATTTTAGTCGTTGTTTTATTGCCTGTGCGGAGGGTGTGTGTGTAAATATGGTTATATAACTTAGATATCTCTTTTTTCCACTTTGTTTTTAAACTTGTTCTGTAAGTTGTTCTGTAAGTTTGGAAAAACGTTGAATTAGCTGAGTTCTTTAACTGTGTTATGGTTAATTTTTAATGTATCAATCTCCTTGATTTCGCAGCTCATATTTGGCCCTGTTATCACTTTTGTGGCACCAAATGAGATATAAGTGTCACAAGCGCCATTTTTTTCCAGAGACTCAGGTTCTCTCTGTTATCTCTGTAATATATATCGCACGCACGGCTTACCTACGCTTGATTTCCTTCAAAGTAGCTTTTTTTTTTTACTTCTCTGTGGCAAAAAGCAAAACAATACATAATCCGTTTGGCTGCAATCTTTACCTGTTTAATTGAGACGAAACTTGGTAGTCGAAGTTGACGCTAAATTCTGCAGTACGAAAACACTGGTTATGAATAAAGCAATGGGGGTACGTTCTATTTATCCCAAGAGAAGAACCTGTTAATTTAAACTACAGTTTCATTTCAAATCCTAATCCAAGTTTAAGTTTTCTTTTTCATGGGATACCTTCAAAGAGATGGATTTAGGGAATCGAATCATGTCTTTTTTTTTCAATTGCAGCTTTCTTTACTCTGTAAAACTGTAAAATATAAAAAAAATAGAGTGGTCAACTGGAACACACACACACAAAAGGTTTTTGTGTGTCGCTACTGTAAGCAAATAGCACCTGTTGTAAATAAGCAATAAATTTTGTAAAAAAAAAATAGTGGTCAACTGGGAGATAACGGCCAGGGCGATCCTCAACAAGTATCACACCCTACTTTCCTGGCCATCAATTTTGTAAATCCATCCAGGGACCGCAGCACTTTGCAGCAAACCACTATCGGGACTACTCTTTTGTATGTTGCCCACTGGCTTGCTTGGCGTTCTATGGACGGTCACGTGACCACCAACTGACAACAGCTTGTGAAAAGTTTGATACTTACGGGGTTCAGTGGACGCAGTGGCATGAAAAAGATTATATTTTGTGTTCGTAATACCATCAGGAGCTTCCAAACCGCAAGAAAGTCAGCATCATGAGCCTATTTGTTTGTGGGTGTGGATGAAAATGCGCATTGCTCTATTTTTGTCGGCTTTAAAGGACGTAAGACTAAAAGATTACCCGGTGACACTTTTTTCTTTGAACAAAACTCTTGACGTTCCTATCTAGTCATATAGCTTATGCAAGAAAAAAGAAAAACAATCAATTGAATATAAAATACTTACAGCAGTTTGTTTACGAAGATAGAGACAGGTTCAGACGATCAGAGATGCTCAGAATCTGTACTCTACGGGATTGTTGTATTGTAAATTGTTATATCTTGGAAAACTACACCAGATAGCTATTTTAAAGGCACATCGTTTACACAACACTTTGCAATTTCACTGAATTATAGAAATCTCTACTAGCGCAACAATATTAAGGTATCAGTATAACCCATTTGACCATTCGCGCGCGGTCCGCTCTAGTGCTCTTGGTTTTAATAAAAACCCATATAAACCGTATATTTTTTGAAAGCTTAATAACTGCAGATTATAACCCGATCTGTTTAAACAGTAAAAAATCTACTGGTTTTCGAAAATGTGAATATGTTAACAAAGCTTCACGAACCCATAAATCAAGTTCTACGCCCGCTAAAATTAGGTCGGAGAAAACGATTAACGTGGCATCCGTTTCTTCACACATTGACCTCAAAAACCGTGTCTCAGATTTTTGGCACATGCGTTTGTTATTTTTTTACAAGAGGATAAAGTTTGAATAGGGAAAAAAATTGAACTGCCCGCGATAAAAAGGCATAACTTTTTAATGAGAAAAAAAATCAGAATTCGCAGACACGGTTTTGTCGGCGAACGTTCTGACAACCTGGTCTCCAAATTTCAGCCAATTTGGTCCAGGGGCTGACGACTTGGAACTCGAAATGCACGTACAACTCGCCCATTTTTTACTTTCGAGAAACAGAGAAAAACTAAACTTCGGCGGCATCCAAGTGTAATGAGATTATCAAACCAATGGAGAAACCGCAGAGTAATCAACTTTCTATATAACAATAGGAGTGTGACAGTTAACATGGAACAGGTACAAATTTCCCTCGACGGCACGCGTTATATTATTTTCCTGTGAATAAACCGCTTTTTCATGTGTGAAGTCAGAATTCCAAGGTAAGTAAACACGAAATCATCTTTTGATGTTTGGTGATGAAATTTTATGTATCTTGACTAATCTTCAAAACTATGGCTAAGTCAGTAAAGATGCCAAAGGCCCATGGATCCCCGAGAAAATGCAAGCACACAAAGGGAAACGCTGGAGCGGACGTCGTAAACATAAACTTCTCTTCTTCAATTTCCTCTGCTTCGACAGTTTATTGCAATCGTATTTTACGGCGACTTGCGCTTATTTCGGCTTGCTCGCTGGCTTCGTGATCGCGATCGAGTTCATCCAGCAATTTGTCTTGATTGTAATAAGACCCTTTGTCGCTTTCCGCTAATTTAGCGGCCCTTTTGTCAAGAGTGTTTTCTGCCTTCTTTGGCCTTTCTTTAGCCGGTGAAAAAGGGCAAGATCGCTTGTTGTTCCTCGAAGACATCCGTGCACTGATTATGGCGCGCGAAATCGCGTGTCAAACTCAGCATGTTATTGGTGTCACGTGACACCTTGCCTCGACAATTGATATTCATTTGACAGAACTTGTCAACTCTCAATTAAGTAATTAGTATGCAAAAAATCTTTATCGCGCAATAACTAGCGACAGATATAATATTTTTTCGTGGAGTTTTTTTTAATTTTAAAGATAACCTCAAGATTTATCGAACCGTTTAAAAAAGTAAAAGTATGTAAAATGGCAAATTTTCCCCTTACTGATACCTTAACTGACAATGAAGAGCATTGAGAAAATTCTAGATAATTTAAATTGACCTTCATTACCTTCGATTATCATGTTTAAATTTTCCCATTTTTCTTATTCGACCAAAAGGGGTTTTATTGTCATAATGCCTAAAATCTGTTAAAATATCCACACTAACATGCTTATGTAGTCGTGTCAACTCAACGTTTGAAAAGAAATTACTACTTCTAGGCATTTGAAGTGGTGAAAGTAAAATTGCATTCCTTTGAACCACTCAGCCAACTGTTCAGCAAACTACTCATAGTTTACTAGATCAAAGTCTCACTAAAGGACTCAGTGGAGACCGGTGTTGATCCGATACTGAGACACGCTTATCAAATGTATTCTTGTATCTATATGAAGGAAGCATTCTCGAAAGTTTGTGCTCATTCAAAATAATTCAAACGACTGTGAATTTTAACTTCAACTAAATCTAAACGATTTTACAAGACCTGTTATTTTTATATTCTAAAATTTAGTTGTGCTTGCTTAGTACTGATAAATTAGATTAGTATTAGTATTAGATTCAGTGTCCGTTAACAAGACAAACTTACTATGTTATTCATGTTGTGCCCTGCACAATCAAAAACAAATCTTCAATTAATAGTCTGTGCATACTTCCATCCTATTAAGGTCGTAAATATGATACATTTTTCTGTCATCACTATAGATTATTCTAGAAACGACTGAACCCAAGCTGTCGTGAAAAAGACCTTAGTTTCTGTGAGCTGCAGACCAAATATCCAACAATATCTGGGAATCACTTCTTGATTTGTATTTCTTAACGGTTGGTCTGGTAGAGCTCTTGAATATTGTGGGATGGAGAGTTGCTTTGGTCCTTCCTGCTGTCTTTGATTTACCTAATTTGGTGGATTGGGCACAGTGTAGCAAACTCTGTAAATGATATCCGCGTGGTATAACATATTTGGATCACAATCAACGAGCAAGATTGAAGTTGTTAATCCATTTCATCAAATATTACAGAAAATTTACAACAATCTGAATGTTTCAGGGATTCAAAGTTATAGAACGAATTGCGATATCGTTAAAATGCATTTGTCCTCCATATTGCTTCATGGCCGGTACATCATTGAACGTGACGAGAAAACGATACAAGAATTGTGTACAAGGAGAGTTTTAAATCATTATGCTTTGCTACTGGTGTCCAGGTAATGTTTATATCTTTTATTCTCTCTGCAGTCTTAAATAGCAAAACAAAACGAAAGTTGATGAATCGTTACCCAGAAAGTTGTAACTTAGGATATACTCAGCTTATAGTTCTATAGAGAGCATCCATTGTTTACGACCTGGCAAAGGATTGAAATTTGCTAAAATTTAATCTTTGATACCTATGAATTGAAACGAGCAGGGCACAGTGTATTTGTTTATTTTTTTTTTTATTTCTAATTGCAATCTGTAAGTAATACTGTGATCGTGGGTTAGTTCAGCGTGTCCTTATTTTACTGTTATTTTACTTTCAATTTTCAGATGATTTAGTCAAATAATGTAGTGGCATATTTCAGGATATTTTGCTCCCTTGGTAAGAGGAAAATGAATACGCATGCTTTGTCTAAACTAGTTTTTATTTGGATTCCAACAAATTAACAACCACTTTTCTTTTGAATTCTGTTATTGTTTCGTTGAAACATTGCTTTAATTTTGTTAAAATGGAGAAGTGGACGAAGGTCGGTGGGTCATGTAATAAATGTTGCTCACACAGAATGTAAGTAAAATACTATAAACAAAAACGTTGCCTCTTGAATGTCATTATTTTGCGCATTTGGGACATACAGATTATCTGTACCCGTTACGTCTTCTACAATTTACATGGTAGACACTACTAATTGACAAAGTGACAAAAACACTGTGTATAACTCGGTTAAGCCAGCAATGCTGTTAATATTGACTACGTTCAGCCCTCTAAAAGTATATCCAACTTAACTGTTAGCATGCCAATCGAAAATAAATATTCGTATTGGTTAAAAAGACTCGGTTGTTTTCAAAAACGGTTGGTACAAACAGAATAAAGAATGTCATTACTATCATCAAGAAGACCTGGATTCTATTCTGGTCATCATACACGAACAAAAACCAAGTGAAGCGCCAGGGATTACAGTGGTGTAGCAAATGATGTCAGCTCTACAATACGTAACAGTATGTGGTTTCTTCTGCAGAAAAAAAGTTATGATTCTCTGAGGATTTAATGTAATGAATCCGAATCTGATATGAGGGGAAAAGGCAACGAAACCAAGAAAGCAGACAAAAAAAGTGTACCTTTGAAGGCCTCACCAATTGAATCATTGAATACTATGTTTGGTAACCAATCAAATTTGATCTGTTATGACAAAGATATACTTGGCTAGATCTCTTCTATCGTTTCTCCCTAGCTATTATTAGAACGTTTTACTTTTTATATTGCGAACTTAAAAAAGCAAATCTCACGGTCAGGAAAGTGAGAGTTCTCCTCATTTTAAAAAATCTTGTCTCGCCGATCAGTTGCAGTTTTTGAACAAATCCACTGCATAAACTTTAATCACTCCATGCAGTAAATCTAGACTCCTTTAAAGGTTTTGAAATAACTTTTCATCCTCATTCTCTTTTAGACAATATTAAACTTGAAGATATTTATATAAACCCTATCTATCGAAGGTCAGACTCGGGATTCGGTATATGACATAAAACCATTCGTGGTTGAATGTCACTCTTTGGCCTATTGTAACTTATAATCCCTATTTACTTGGCACATACATGGTTGAATTGATGTGGAAGTTCCTAGTTCTTCTTTGTTTGCCTGATGCAGTGGTAACATTTTTCTGTTTAACAAATCATATTTGGCTCTATTCTCATAATAGTCAGTAATGTTTTAGGGCATCTGGCCTGGCCCATTCAGTGATGTAGCCATGGGTATAACATAAAACTGAAAGACGCTCGTACTGAATATTTCTAACCAAAGTTTTCATTCATTTAACCATTATTTATTTACAATTAAAGTTAATTTGAGTAAAAAATATTTGTCTTCAACGCACTACAATATTGACCAAATTCCCAATGTTCGATACTTATTCGAAACAATAATGGTCCAATTGGCTAGTAACATGCCAGCCATAAAGACAACAAACGCCAATGTGTTTTCAGAACGCTCTCTAGAACGATTGGAATTTGGCCATGAGGTAGTCTAACAATCGATCATTAAAGGATGTCACATTTAATTGTTTTCTGGTGGCGGTCATCTTCAAGACAAGCTGTCTTAAAGGGGCCACTACGCAAAATAAACGGAAGCGGGAGTCAAAGGCTGGAAAAGTTAATAGACTACAGGCCTGAACGTAACAGGTCAAAAATTCGATCTTGATTTTTGGTCCTTCAGAGCAATGCCTAAATAAGCTAGAGAGATACAACTGCCTGTCTCTATACAAATACATGTTCCTACCTTAAGATGTTTATGTTTTTACTGGCAGATTCTGTAATGACTGGTTATTGTTATTACTGATAGGTCAAATTACCAAAGATTCCGCAATTACTCTTGACAAGGCCGCTTCAATGCACACCCAAGAGAACTGCATATCCATGTTCCAAATCCAAGATGGCGCCCGCAGATTCAGCATCGAGTCAAACATCAAGGACTATGAACAGCACAGCTTCCTTCAGTACTTTCTCAATTAGAAGCATATTGAATCTACAGGAAGACTTGCTTGATGACCAGAGGAAGTCACCGTTTACACTCGCACACGTTACCAACATATCCAGTCCATGTTACCCTCTTGTTCCTCGTTCACAGCGAACAAGGTTTCCACACTTGTCACGTTCCGCCCTTGGTTTACAATATCCTGTTGTTAATGCTTCTTTTGTCGATCCTGTAGCCAAATTTCCATTTCCAAGTCATGGTTTCTCGTCAGGTAAGTGAACTAATTGTGTTAGTTCCCTTGTTAGCCATTGTTTTAGTACTTCTCGTAAAGAGGGATTTGTGGTTGGGAGGTTCTCGACTGTGTCACCTTTTATTTTTCACACTTTGTTAACAGTTGAAAACTTCTGCAAATTTTAGCCATGTGATTCATTTAGAAAATTAAATTCAAAATTGTTTAACTGACACTGAAAGTTAAACAAGAGTTAAATCTTTTATGTAATGTAAGCTTTTTACTTTTAGCTCATTAGCAATTTATGTGCGAACTTGAAATGGGACTCAAACCCACTAAACAATTATTTATTCTTTGAAAAGGAAAATTATCGTAACATTAGGCATAAAAATGCAAACCTTTCTAGAAGTAAAAATCTGAAAGTTTTTAATTAAGAGAGAAATAAATCATGCAAGCATCAGACGTGAGACCTCCCAAAGTTTCCCTGAATTCCAAAAGAAGGAATACTCCATCCTGATTATATTCCCTTTTGTTTGTTACTTGGTTTTAATTTGATTTTCTAGAGCTTTGGGTGTTGATTCGAGGAAAGGCATTTCAATATGGGAAACTAAATTTGAAATGTATTATCCATCACGATGATTTGAAATGTTTACAACGTTTCTGCAACTTTCTTACGAATAACAACTACAGAAAGTCTTTTTAGAAGGCGATCTCCCGTTAGAGTAAAAATCAATCAGCTAACTTATTGAGACTATAGATCATCACTGAAGAAACCTTTCCATACTTTTGATGGCTTTAAAATATGAATGAAATACAATAATCAGTTGTACAGCTTTCCCGTGTACTTTGATGCAATTGACCAACGTCGGTTTGTGCTTAGTCGGTGTGGAAAATGAAAAGATTTTAGATTTCCTTGCATTCTGGCTTTACAGTTACCGAGATGCTAAAATTTCGGAGGTTGCCTTTTCTTATGAAAGAAATAAAGACCTTACGAAAATAAATGATCACTCTTGGCTCCAAACGGTTCCCCAAACGTTCCAAGATTAATATGTATTTAATACTCTTCCTGTATCGTTTTCATATATGTTTTCAGAACATTGTTGTACTGTACTCTGTCTACTAAAGGATACAGCTTTGTTCAAGGGAAGTGTTTAAATATATTTTACTTGACCTAGTTGCTTCGACAGTATTACTTCCCAACAGACAGCAAACTGGATGGACTTAGTTTGTTCTATGTTGGTGTTAGTAAATATTATTTGTAAACGGCTCAGTTGTCACTACCTTTGATTATTTGCTTAAAGGTATCGAGCTTCTTCAAAGGAAACGAAGAGGACTATTACGAAAAAAGAAAGAACGTCCATTGTTCTCTACAAATCAAATCCAAACAATGGAAAAAGAGTTTACCAAGTGTCGATATGTTACTCAGAGCAGACGCTCAGAACTGGCGTTAGAGCTCAATATGACGGAAACACAGGTGAAAACTTGGTTTCAAAATCGAAGAACTAAGTGGAAAAAGGAAAACAAAGAGAAAGGTGAAAAACCATCCCTAGAAAGACAAAGTAATTCATGTGACGACGCAATGTGGCAGACCTTGTGCGAAAGAAACATGAAGTGCCACAATCTTCAGCATCAAATGTTTAGAATGTGGTAAATGTTGTTACCTTTTTGTGTTCGTTGAGGTTTGTAACTTATGAAGATATAAACTATGCATGTTCAAAGCTACAGATGTAAGTAAGGACAGCTACACAAGAACATGATCATAATCTCTTTCCATAGACAAAGACTGCATTAATCCAAAGCTGAGTTTTGCAAAACCTTGTTGTTTCTGGTTATATCAATATTCAGTTGGGTGGGCATTTGGGTTAACGTTTTAGCCGTGTTGCAGTCGTAACGTTTAATATCCATTAAAAGAAAAGTAATGCAGTTTTTTCTCATAGTCAGGTTACATACTGTATTATTCAAGAAGCTTTAGCTGCAAACTAAAGCAAGTCGCATCATATCATATTTATAAACATTGTACAGGAAGTTGTATTGGTTTTTACTCATTTTCTTAATACTTTAACTGCATCTTTTGCTTCGTGAATATTATCCTTCCTAATATAACTGCCCAAAGGCGGTTATTTAGTCAGAGATGTTTAAGTTCACCGTCAGAAATATTGAAAATTTCATTAAATTCACGCAGTTCAGTGCTCTGCATGAGCATTATAGTAACTGTATTCTTCAATAATAGTAATACCCTAGAGTAAAGTTAGGCATAATTTCTGTTTTCTAGAAACCTGGGGACTGAATTAGAAAATCTCAAGTAATGAGCTACACATGTAGGACCATTGATAACTTTCATATCTTGTTTTTATCTACAAACACAGTCACTGTGAATGTTTCGGTTAAGAAGATTCCATTTCTCTTCCTTAAGAATGGATAGTGGGATAGAGTACATGCCAACTGCACTTTAAACGACATGGCTTTACTCTTTCCCGCTGCCTAACTGAACTTCAAAGGGGACTTTATCTTTACATTTCCTTCAAAACTGGTTTCTTTTAGGAATGATCATCGAATTAGAACTGAGCAATGCCATATATCCATATCTGCTGATGAAATAAGATAGCGTTGTAACAAATTGTGTTTCACTGGAAGTTGTTGCAGAAAATCGTTTCTTAAAACTAGAATATTGACATTGTTATCTTTTAAATGTGAGTTGCTTCGTTCGTTTTGAATCAGTTTATAACACAAAAGTTAAAGTTAAATGCGAGCTAACAGTTAAATAAAAAGTAGAATATATTTGTATCATAGTTATGTGTATCGTGACAAGTTTTCTTTTCTCCAAAGAGCAATTGATTACCCCTAATTCTGTAAAGTTATGTTTTGACCATTTGCTTCATGTAACAAAGTTAGTATTTCGAGAGGCTCTCGCAGAAACCTGAACTGATGGCTTTAATTCCTTTATTTGAATTTAATTCCAGAGTTACTTAGTTTTCAATATGGCAATCCCGGTCTGTACCTGTGCCCAGCAAATACTTGACAGATAGAAGGCTATCAAAAAACTTGGAGTTTATTTTAAATAGAATACGAATTGCGACTTGCGAGGAGAGTACAGAGCAACAGAAATGGGAAGGATGAAAGAAATGTAAACCGCCTGCCGTCCACCTTTGATCCTCCTGCCATATATGGATGCAGGCCCGCTATTGATTATTTAATGTGATCATGTGATCATGACCCCAGCTACTGAGAAAGCTCTTTAGTTATTTCAAAATTCACATCGGTTGGCTTGGTCACGAAAACAGGTCGTTTTGAGATTTTGTTTTGTGAATAAAAATGCGATTGAGTTACGTGCTCCACGGTTAGTAGAGAATATCACCTAGTCCTTTGCATCAGCTTTACAGACTTCACAATGTATAATACAAAATATGATTGTGCACCCCTTGGTCCTTGACGAGTTTAGTTTCTGAACTTTGAAATCTGAAGTGGATCGAAAGAATGCAACAAGTAGCCTTGTTTTGGCAAACGTTTGACTTTCTGATGAGATTCTAATGGCCTCTCCTGCCAAGGCTTCCGTTTCCTTGCCGTCAACTTTGAAAACAGATTGCTTTGGTAATTTCCTGCGCTGCTAATTGAACAATTTTTTTTATGAATTTCCTTCCAATTAAATTCAAGAACCTTACTTCCGAGATGCCGGTTACAATTATCAAACAAAGAATACTTCATGTCAATCCAGCAAGTCCTCGGCAAAAAGCCCTGCCTAGATCTGGAAATAGATACATGTACCAGCACCAATCAGCTCGCATACTATCACCAATGATACAGTGTGATTTGCCAAAACTTTGAGCCTTATTCAATAAATCAAATATTCGCATTGCATATGGAAATGAAGTTGGAGATTTACGTCGAGTTAACACCACCTTACGCAATTATGATTTAACTCGAAAAGAAGAAAAAAAGAACAGACAGGGTTGGAATCGAGATCGCGGTTTCAAATCTCGTTCGGCGAAATCGTAGCTGCTAAAGATTGACGGTCGACAATGTTTAGCTACAATGCTCAATATCTATTTTTCTAGAGTAAAATATGGCGAGATTCACTGCGGTTTGTCCATTGATATTTCTAAATAGTGATATCCCGTCTTGTGTAAAACATTTATTGGAGCACAAAAGCACAGAAAAAAATCAGCTAATATAGGGACATAAGTTAAAACTCGTTTTTCTTAATCCCAATAGCCACACTTGGTTCTCCGACAATAGCATCTTTGGAAAACTTCTACGTGTGAAAGTAACATATTTTTGGCATCAAGCTCTGCGCGTTTTTTGACGTCTGCTCTGAGCCAATCAGATTGCAAAAATAAGCAGTATATTAATTTTAAAATTGATGAAATGAATGGATTTATTCCATGTTGTCCTACGTATTTGCATCCTGGAGCTGTGAGCGAGATCTGCAATTGACTCAGTTCAAGAAGACCGTGCGTCCAATAGTAATAATTGTTCAAAAGTCAAATTCCAACAAACATAGGACAATCCTGCTGCTATAACTGCAAAAGCTAGTACAGCACTTTTATCCCATTGCTTTCCTTGAAACTTCCCGGATAACTTGAGATGTTGCTAAGAGAGATCGACATACTTGGATTGATAACAGCAACTAAAAGTGACGACTCATTGTAAACAAGTATAAAGATCTATAAAAATGACATATTTTTTGAACCGGGGGGTTTTATATTTTTAGCTTTCTTTACAGGTTCAAAACGTTTTAATGGAAATCGAGTCATACGCAATGTAGCAATAAGGGAGATGGTTTGCTAGCAAATTCTTTAAATATTTCAACAGATGAAAAACATCATTCACATATGTAACCGCCGACCGGTTGGCTCAGTTGGTAGAGTGCCAGACTCGGAAGGTCGTGCGTTCACCGCGCTCCGGCCAGACCAACACTCAGGGTCTTTAAATAACTGGGGAGAAAGTGTTTCCTTTGAAATGGCATCTGCAAACGGTTAAATTTTTAGTCTTCTCGGATAATGGCGATAGACCGGAGCTCCCGTCTCACAACTCTTCACGATTAATTCTGTGGGACATTAATGAATCACTAGTGACGTAACGAACCCTGGCTGTGACCACACCTAGTGCTGACCTTAAGGAAGACACCTCGCATGCGACGTATGAGTCTCGTTCGTGCTTATCCCCACATGGCAGGTATACTGGCCAGTAAAATCTGGTAAAACTAAAACTAATACAAGAAAAATATAAGAGTTTTGCTTTGTTAGTATGAGAGATTTTCAAGGACAAGTTACATATCTTAGTCACTGATCTTAGGCACCGTGGCAGGCAGGTTACTTTAAAGTTTGGTATATCTTATTTTGGAAACGTTTATGAGGAGACTGTCTCCAACTTAACTGAATTGCAACCTATCTACTTCAAACGACTGAAAAAAGCCATAAAGAGTCAAACTCTTTATAGACGTTACGACAGCGATGAGATCTTAATGTAACCAGCTGTCTCCTCCCTGACAGCTAATTTCAAACAATCATCAATAGAAAACAGGAAATTGTACGTCAAGTACTGTTCTTCGTTCGCTCTTGTAAGTGAATAGCACACATAATATTCTCCAAGTCTTGATTTCTGGGTGTCAAGGAATCGCGAGTAAAGAGATCAGGTCTATACCATTCACGAAAGAGCTTAGAATGCGAGGTTCTTACGAGGACCTACATATAAGTAGCTGTTGGAAATACAAAGATAACAGTCATATTAAAGGTTATTTTGCAAATTTTAGTCGTTGTTTTATTGCCTGTGCGGAGGGTGTGTGTGTAAATATGGTTATGTTTAAACTTGTTCTGTAAGTTGTTCTGTAAGTTTGGAAAAACGTTGAACTAGCTCAGTTCTTTTACTATGTTATGGTTAATTTTTAGTGTATCACTCTCCTTGATTTCGCAGCTCATATTTGGCCCTGTTATCACTTTTGTGGCACTAAATGAGATATAAGTGTCACAAGCGCCATTTTTTTCCAGAGACTCAGGTTCTCTCTGTTATCTCTGTAATATATATCGCACGCACGGCTTACCTACGCTTGATTTCCTTCAAAGTAGTTTTTTTTACTTCTTGGCAACAAAAATCAAAACACTACATAACCCGTTTGGCTGCAATCTTTACCTGTTTAATTGAGACGAAACTTGGTAGTCGAAGTTGGCGCTAAATTCTGCAGTACGAAAACACTGGTTATGAATAAAGCAATGGGGGTACGTTCTATTTATCCCAAGAGAAGAACCTGTTAATCGAAACTACAGTTTCAGTTCAAATCCTAATTCAAGTTTAAGTTTTCTTTTCCATGGGATACCTTCAAAGAGATGGATTTAGGGAATCGAATCATGTCTTTTTTTTCAATTGCAGCTTTCTTTACTCTGTAAAACTGTAAAATATAAAAAAATAGAGTGGTCAACTGGAACACACACACACAAAAGGTTTTTGTGTGTCGCTACTGTAAGCAAATAGCACCTGTTGTAAATAAGCAATAAATTTTGTAAAAAAAAAATAGTGGTCAACTGGGAGATAACGGCCAGGGCGATCCTCAACAAGTATCACACCCTACTTTCCTGGCCATCAATTTTGTAAATCCATCCAGGGACCGCAGCACTTTGCAGCAAACCACTATCGGGACTACTCTTTTGTATGTTGCTCACTGGCTTGCTTGGCGTTCTATGGACGGTCACGTGACCACCAACTGACAACAGCTTGTGAAACGTTTGATACTTACGGGGTTCAGTGGACGCAGTGGCATGAAAAAGATCATATTTTGTGTTCGTAATACCATCAGGAGCTTCCAAACCGCAAGAAAGTCAGCATCATGAGCCTATTTGTTTGTGGGTGTGGATGAAAATGCGCATTGCTCTATTTTTGTCGGCTTTAAAGGACGTAAGACTAAAAGATTACCCGGTGACACTTTTTTCTTTGAACAAAACTCTTGACGTTCCTATCTAGTCATATAGCTTATGCAAGAAAAAAGAAAAACAATCAATTGAATATAAAATACTTACAGCAGTTTGTTTACGAAGATAGAGACAGGTTCAGACGATCAGAGATGCTCAGAATCTGTACTCTACGGGATTGTTGTATTGTAAATTGTTATATCTTGGAAAACTACACCAGATAGCTATTTTAAAGGCACATCGTTTACACAACACTTTGCAATTTCACTGAATTATAGAAATCTCTACTAGCGCAACAATATTAAGGTATCAGTATAACCCATTTGACCATTCGCGCGCGGTCCGCTCTAGTGCACCTGGTTTTAATAAAAACCCATATAAACCGTATATTTTTTGAAAGCTTAATAACTACAGATTATAACCCGATCTGTTTAAACAGTAAAAAATCTACTGGTTTTCGAAAATGTGAATATGTTAACAAAGCTTCACGAACCCATAAATCAAGTTCTACGCCCGCTAAAATTAGGTCGGAGAAAACGATTAACGTGGCATCCGTTTCTTCACACATTGACCTCAAAAACCGTGTCTCAGATTTTTGGCACATGCGTTTGTTATTTTTTTACAAGAGGATAAAGTTTGAATAGGGAAAAAAATTGAACTGCCCGCGATAAAAAGGCATAACTTTTTAATGAGAAAAAAAATCAGAATTCGCAGACACGGTTTTGTCGGCGAACGTTCTGACAACCTGGTCTCCAAATTTCAGCCAATTTGGTCCAGGGGCTAACGACTTGGAACTCGAAATGCACGTACAACTCGCCCATTTTTTACTTTCGAGAAACAGAGAAAAACTAAACTTCGGCGGCATCCAAGTGTAATGAGATTATCAAACCAATGGAGAAACCGCAGAGTAATCAACTTTCTATATAACAATAGGAGTGTGACAGTTAACATGGAACAGGTACAAATTTCCCTCGACGGCACGCGTTATATTATTTTCCTGTGAATAAACCGCTTTTTCATGTGTGAAGTCGGAATTCCAAGGTAAGTAAACACGAAATCATCTTTTGATGTTTGGTGATGAAATTTTATGTATCTTGACTAATCTTCAAGACTATGGCTAAGTCAGTAAAGATGCCAAAGGCCCATGGATCCCCGAGAAAATGCAAGCACACAAAGGGAAACGCTGGAGCGGACGTCGTAAACATAAACTTCTCTTCTTCAATTTCCTCTGCTTCGACAGTTTATTGCAATCGTATTTTACGGCGACTTGCGCTTATTTCGGCTTGCTCGCTGGCTTCGTGATCGCGATCGAGTTCATCCAGCAATTTGTCTTGATTGTAATAAGACCCTTTGTCGCTTTCCGCTAATTTAGCGGCCCTTTTGTAAAAAGTGTTTTCTGCCTTCTTTGGCCTTTCTTTAGCCGGTGAAAAAGGGCAAGATCGCTTGTTGTTCCTCGAAGACATCCGTGCACTGATTATGGCGCGCGAAATCGCGTGTCAAACTAGGCATGTTATTGGTGTCACGTGACACCTTGCCTCGACAATTGATATTCATTTGACAGAACTTGTCAACTCTCAATTAAGTAATTAGTGTGCAAAAAATCTTTATCGCGCAATAACTAGCGACAGATATAATATTTTTTCGTGGAGTTTTTTTAATTTTAAAGATAACCTCAAGATTTATCGAACCGTTTAAAAAAGTAAAAGTATGTAAAATGGCAAATTTTCCCCTTACTGATACCTTAACTGACAATGAAGAGCATTGAGAAAATTCTAGATAATTTAAATTGACCTTCATTACCTTCGATTATCATGTTTAAATTTTCCCATTTTTCTTATTCGACCAAAAGGGGTTTTATTGTCATAATGCCTAAAATCTGTCAAAATATCCACACTAACATGCTTATGTAGTCGTGTCAACTCAACGTTTGAAAAGAAATTACTACTTCTAGGCATTTGAAGTGGTGAAAGTAAAATTGCATTCCTTTGAACCACTCAGCCAACTGTTCAGCAAACTACTCATAGTTTACTAGATCAAAGTCTCACTAAAGGACTCAGTGGAGACCGGTGTTGATCCGATACTGAGACACGCTTATCAAATGTATTCTTGTATCTATATGAAGGAAGCATTCTCGAAAGTTTGTGCTCATTCAAAATAATTCAAACGACTGTGAATTTTAACTTCAACTAAATCTATACGATTTTACAAGATCTGTTATTTTTATATTCTAAAACTTAGTTGTGCTTGCTTAGTACTGATAAATTAGATTAGTATTAGTATTAGATTCAGTGTCCGTTAACAAGACAAACTTACTATGTTATTCATGTTGTGCCCTGCACAATCAAAAACAAATCTTCAATTAATAGTCTGTGCATACTTCCATCCTATTAAGGTCGTAAATATGATACATTTTTCTGTCATCACTATAGATTATTCTAGAAACGACTGAACCCAAGCTGTCGTGAAAAAGACCTTAGTTTCTGTGAGCTGCAGACCAAATATCCAACAATGTCTGGGAATCACTTTTTGATTTGTATTTCTTAACGGTTGGTCTGGTAGAGCTCTTGAATATTGTGGGATGGAGAGTTGCTTTGGTCCTTCCTGCTGTCTTTGATTTACCTAATTTGGTGGATTGGGCACAGTGTAGCAAACTCTGTAAATGATATCCGCGTGGTATAACATATTTGGATCACAATCAACGAGCAAGATTGAAGTTGTTAATCCATTTCATCAAATATTACAGAAAATTTACAACAATCTGAATGTTTCAGGGATTCAAAGTTATAGAACGAATTGCGATATCGTTAAAATGCATTTGTCCTCCATATTGCTTCATGGCCGGTACATCATTGAACGTGACGAGAAAACGATACAAGAATTGTGTACAAGGAGAGTTTTAAATCATTATGCTTTGCTACTGGTGTCCAGGTAATGTTTATATCTTTTATTCTCTCTGCAGTCTTAAATAGCAAAACAAAACGAAAGTTGATGAATCGATACCCAGAAAGTTGTAACTTAGGATATACTCAGCTTATAGTTCTATAGAGAGCATCCATTGTTTACGACCTGGCAAAGGATTGAAATTTGCTAAAATTTAATCTTTGATACCTATGAATTGAAACGAGCAGGGCACAGTGTATTTGTTTATTTTTTTTTTTATTTCTAATTGCAATCTGTAAGTAATACTGTGATCGTGGGTTAGTTCAGCGTGTCCTTATTTTACTGTTATTTTACTTTCAATTTTCAGATGATTTAGTCAAATAATGTAGTGGCATATTTCAGGATATTTTGCTCCCTTGGTAAGAGGAAAATGAATACGCATGCTTTGTCTAAACTAGTTTTTATTTGGATTCCAACAAATTAACAACCACTTTTCTTTTGAATTCTGTTATTGTTTCGTTGAAACATTGCTTTAATTTTGTTAAAATGGAGAAGTGGATGAAGGTCGGTGGGTCATGTAATACATGTTGCTCACACAGAATGTAAGTAAAATACTATAACCAAAACCGTTGCCTCTTGAATGTCATTATTTTGCGCATTTGGGACATACAGATTATCTGTACCCGTTACGTCTTCTACAATTTACATGGTAGACACTACTGATTGACAAAGTGACAAAAACACTGTGTATAACTCGGTTAAGCCAGCAATGCTGTTAATATTGACTACGTTCAGCCCTCTAAAAGTATATCCAACTTAACTGTTAGCATGCCAATCGAAAATAAATATTCGTATTGGTTAAAAAGACTCGGTTGTTTTCAAAAACGGTTGGTACAAACAGAATAAAGAATGTCATTACTATCATCAAGAAGACCTGGATTCTATTCTGGTCATCATACACGAACAAAAACCAAGTGAAGCGCCAGGGATTACAGTGGTGTAACAAATGATGTCAGCTCTACAATACGTAACAGTATGTGGTTTCTTCTGCAGAAAAAAAGTTATGATTCTCTAAGGATTTAATGTAATAAAAAGATGAATCCGAATCTGATATGAGGGGAAAAGGCAACGAAACCAAGAAAGCAGACAAAAAAAGTGTACCTTTGAAGGCCTCACCAATTGAATCATTGAATACTATGTTTGGTAACCAATCAAATTTGATCTGTTATGACAAAGATATACTTGGCTAGATCTCTTCTATCGTTTCTCCCTAGCTATTATTAGAACGTTTTACTTTTTATATTGCGAACTTAAAAAAGCAAATCTCACGGTCAGGAAAGTGAGAGTTCTCCTCATTTTAAAAAATCTTGTCTCGCCGATCAGTTGCAGTTTTTGAACAAATCCACTGCATAAACTTTAATCACTCCATGCAGTAAATCTAGACTCCTTTAAAGGTTTTGAAATAACTTTTCATCCTCATTCTCTTTTAGACAATATTAAACTTGAAGATATTTATATAAACCCTATCTATCGAAGGTCAGACTCGGGATTCGGTATATGACATAAAACCATTCGTGGTTGAATGTCACTCTTTGGCCTATTGTAACTTATAATCCCTATTTACTTGGCACATACATGGTTGAATTGATGTGGAGGTTCCTAGTTCTTCTTTGTTTGCCTGATGCAGTGGTAACATTTTTCTGTTTAACAAATCATATTTGGCTCTATTCTTATAATAGTCAGTAATGTTTTAGGGCATCTGGCCTGGCCCATTCAGTGATGTAGCCATGGGTATAACATAAAACTGAAAGACGCTCGTACTGAATATTTCTAACCAAAGTTTTCATTCATTTAACCATTATTTATTTACAATTAAAGTTAATTTGAGTAAAAAATATTTGTCTTCAACGCACTACAATATTGACCAAATTCCCAATGTTCGATACTTATTCGAAACAATAATGGTCCAATTGGCTAGTAACATGCCAGCCATAAAGACAACAAACGCCAATGTGTTTTCAGAACGCTCTCTAGAACGATTGGAATTTGACCATGAGGTAGTCTAGCAATCGATCATTAAAGGATGTCACATTTAATTGTTTTCTGGTTGCGGTCATCTTTAAGACAAGCTGTCTTAAAGGGGCCACTACGCAAAATAAACGGAAGCGGGAGTCAAAGGCTGGAAAAGTTAATAAACTACAGGCCTGAACGTAACAGGTCAAAAATTCGATCTTGATTTTTGGTCCTTCAGAGCAATGCCTAAATAAGCTAGAGAGATACAACTGCCTGTCTCTATACAAATACATGTTCCTACCTTAAGATGTTTATGCTTTTACTGGCAGATTCTGTAATGACTGGTTATTGTTATTACTGATAGGTCAAATTACCAAAGATTCCGCAATTACTCTTGACAAGGCCGCTTCAATGCACACCCAAGAGAACTGCATATCCCTGTTCCAAATCCAAGATGGCGCCCGAAGATTCAGCATCGAGTCAAACATCAAGGACTATGAACAGCACAGCTTCCTTCAGTACTTTCTCAATTAGAAGTATATTGAATCTACAGGAAGACTTGCTTGATGACCAGAGGAAGTCACCGTTTACACTCGCACACGTTACCAACATGTCCAGTCCATGTTGTCCTCTCGTTCCTCGTGCACAGCGCACAAGGTTTCCACACTTGTCACGTTTTGCACCAGGTTTACAATATCCTGTTGTTAATGCTTCTTTTGTCGCACCTGTAGCCAAATTTCCATTTCCAAGTCATGGTTTCTCGTCAGGTAAGTGAACTAATTGTGTTAGTTCCCTTGTTAGCCATTGTTTTAGTACTTGTCGTAAAGAGGGATTTGTGGTTGGGAGGTTCTCGACTGCGTCACTTTTCTCTTTCACACTTTGTTAACAGTTGAAAACTTCTGCAAATGTTAGCCATGTGATTCATTTAGAAAGTTAAATTGTTTAACTGAAACTGAAACTTGAACAAGAGTGTAAATCGTTTATGTAGTCTAAGCTTTTTAACGTAAGATTAGGCATAAAAATGCAAAGCCTTTCTGGAAGTAAGAATCTGAAAGTTTTTAATTAAGAGAGAAATACATCATGCAAACATCAGACGTGAGACCTCAAAGTTTCCCTGAATTCCAAAAGCAGGAATACTCTCTAGTGATTATAGTCCCTGATTGTAAGACTTTTCTTCTTTACTTGGTTTTATTTTGATTTTCCAGAGCTTTGGGTGTTGATTCGAGGAAGGGCATTTCAAAATGGGAAACTAAATTTGAAATGTATTATCCATCACGATGATTTGCAAAGTTTACAACGTTCCTGCGATTTTCTTACGAAAAACAACTAGAGAAAATCTTTTTAGAAGGCGATCTCCCGTTAGACTAAAAATCAATGCTAACTTATTGAGACTATAGTTCATTACTGAAGATACCTTTCCGTACTTTTGCTGGCTTTAATGACATACGATAATCAAATGTACAGCTTTCCCGTGTACTTCGATGCGATTGACCAACGTCTGTTTGTACATAGTTGGTGTGGAAAATGAAAAGATTTTAGATTTCTTTGCATTCTGGCTTTACAGTCACCGAGATGCTAAAACTTTGGAGGTTGCCTTTTCTTATAAAAGAAATAAAGAGCTTACAAAAATAAATGATCACTCTTGGCTCCAAACGGTTCCCCAAACATTCCAAGATGAATATGTATTTAATACTCTTCCTGTATCGTTTTCATATATGTTTTCAGAACATTGTTGTACTGTACTCTGTCTACTAAAGGATACAGCTTTGTTCAAGGGAAGTGTTTAAATATATTTTACTTGACCTAATTGTTTCGACAGTATTATTTTCCAACAGACAGCAGACTGAATGGACTTAGTTTGTTCCATGTCAGTGTTAGTAAAAATTATTTGTAAACGGCTCAGTTGTCACTACCTTTGATTATTTTTGCTTAAAGGTATCGAGCTTCTTCAGAGGAAACGAGGAGGACCATTACGAAAAAAGAAAGAACGTCCATTGTTCTCTACAAATCAAATCCAAACAATGGAAAAAGAGTTTACCAAGTGTCGATATGTTACTCAGAGCAGACGCTCAGAACTGGCGTTAGAGCTCAATATGACGGAGACACAAGTGAAAACTTGGTTTCAAAATCGAAGAACTAAGTGGAAAAAGGAAAAGAAAGAGAAAGGTGAAAAACCATCCCGAGAAAGACAAAGTAATTCATGTGACGACGCAATGTGGCAGACCTTGTGCGAAAGAAACATGAAGTGCTACAATCTTCAGCATCAAATGTTTAGAATGTGGTAAATGTTGTTACCTTTTTGTGTTCGTTGAGGTTTGTAACTTATGAAGATATAAACTGTGCATGTTGAAAGCTACAGATGTAAGTAAGGACAGCTACACAAGAACATGATCATAATCTCTTTCCATAGACAAAGGCTGCATTAATCCAAAGCTGAGTTTTGCGAAACCGTGTTGTTTCTGGTTATATCAATATTCAGTTGGGCCGGTATTTGGGCTAACGTTTTAGCCGTGTTGCAGTCGTACGGTTTAATATCCATTAAAAGAAAAGTAATGCAGTTTTTTCTCATAGTCAGGTTACATGCTTTATTATTCAAGAAGCTTTAGCTGCAAACTAAAGCAAATCGCATCATATCATATTCATAAACATTGTACAGCAAGTTGTATTAATTTTGTTCTTACTCATTTTCTTAATATTTTAACTGCATCTTTAGCTTCGTGAATATTATTCTTCCTAATATAACTGCCCAAAGGCGGATATTTAGTCAGAGGTGTTTAAGTTCCCCGTCAGAAATATTTGAAATTTCATTAAATTCAAGCAGTTCAGTGCTCTGCATGCGCTTTGTACTAACTGTATTCTTTAATAATAGTATCACCCTAGAGTAAAGTTAGGCATAATTTCTCTTTTATTGAAACCTGGCGACTGAATAAGAAATTTTCAAGTAGCGAGCTACACATGTGGGACCATTGATAACTTTCATATCTTGTTTTTATCTACAAACACAGTCACTGTGAATGTTTCGGTTAAGAAGATTCCATTTCTCTTCTTTAAGAATGGATAGTGGGATAGAGTACATGCCAACTGCACTTTAAACGACATGGCTTTACTCTTTCCCGCTGCCTAACTGAACTTCAAAGGGGACTTTATCTTTACATTTCCTTCAAAACTGGTTTCTTTCAGGAATGATCATCGAATTAGAACTGAGCAATGCCATATATCCATACGTCGAATCTGGTGATGAAATAAGATAGCGTTGTAACAAATTGTGTTTCACTGGAAGTTGTTGCAAAAAATCTTTTCTAAAAACTAAAATATTGACATCACAATCTTAAAAAGTGAGTTGTTTCGTTCCTTTTGTATCATTTACAACAGGAGCCAGTTTAATGTGAGCTAACAGTTCTAAGTATCAGTGCAATAAATAGTAGATCATATTTGTATCATAGTCATGTGTATCGTGAAAAGTTTTCTTTCCTCCAAAGAGCAATTGATTATCCCTCATTCTGTAAAGTTATGTTTTGACCATTGGCTTTATACAACAAAGTAAGAATTTCGCAGAAACCGAAAATAATAACTTAATTTGAATCTAATACCAGAGTTACTCAGTTTTCAATATGGCAATCCCGGTCTGTACCTGTGCCAGGCAAATACTTGACAGATAGAAGTCTATCAAAAAATCGTGGAGTTTATTTTAAGTAGAATACGAACTGCAACTTCCGAGAGAGTACAAGGGAATAGAAACGGGAAGGATGAAAGAAGTGTAAACCGCCTGCCGTCCACCTTTGATCCTCCTGCCATATATGGATGTAGGCCTGCTATTGATTACTTGGTGAGAGCATGTGATCATGACCACAGCTACTGAGAAAGCTCTTTAGTTATTTTAAAATTCACATCGGTTGGCTTGGTCACAGAAATAGGTCGTTTTGAGATTTTGTTTTGTGAATAAAAAGTGCGATTGAATTACGTGCGCCACAGTTATTAGAGAATATCACCTCACCAGTCCTTTGCATCAGCTTTACAGACTTCACAATGTATAATACAAAATATGATTGTGCACCCCTGGGTTCTTCACGAGTTTAGTTTCTGAACTTTGAAGTCAGAATTGGATCGAAAGAATGTAACTAGTAACCTTGTTTTGGCAAACGTTCGACTTTCTGATGAGATTCCAAAGAAGAAATGTGGGAAAATGCAGCGGTCGCCTTGGTCACAAAAATTGTCGTTCTGCTGAGATTTTGTTTTGTGAATAAGAAATACGATTGAATTACGTGCGCCGCAGTTAAATAATATTATTTTTTCCTTTTGCATCAGCTCTGCCTCATCTTTTAGAAAATAACCCAAGGAAAATACGCGCGCTGATTGGTTAAAAATCGAGTTTCTATAAGTCGATGGAAACACAAAAATGTTATCGTAGTTTTCACTCGTGAACGTTTGCGCGTATAACTCGAAAAAGCATTTTTCGTTCTCCCAAACTTCCACTCATGTTTTTATAACCCGATTGAAACACGGAAAATGTTTTCGGTTTCTTAAATAATGTACAATACAAAATAGGTTTGTGCTCCTATAGTTTCTTCACAAGTTTTTTTTCTGAACTTTAAAATCAGAATTAGATCGGAAGAATGTAACGAGACCTGCGTTTTGGCAAACGTTTGACTTTCTGATGAGATTCTAATGACCTCTCCTGCCAAGGCTTCCGTTTCTTTGCCGTAAGCTGTGAAAACAGATTGCTTTGATAATTTCCTGCCCTGCTAATTGAACAATATTTTCTTGAATTGCCTTGTAATTAAATTCAAGGACTTCCTTCCGAGATGCCGGTAACAATTATCAAACAAAGAATACTTCGTGTCTATCCAGCAAGTCCTCGACAAAAAGCCCTGCCTAGGTCTGGAAATAGATACATGTACCAGCACAAAGCAACTCAACAATGTTTAGCTACAAAACTCGTTATTTAACAATTAGACTATAAGTTCGAGTCAACAGCGATATGGTGCCTAACCAATTATATGCTGCTACCTTTTCAATTACTTATAGAGACAACTTTATAAAGTTTACCGTTTACAATGTTTTTTCTCTAGAGTAATAGATGGCAAGGTTCATTGGAGTTTGTCCGTTAATTTTACTGAAAAGTGATAGCTCGTCTTGTGTAAGACATTTTTTTGAGCTTAAAAGGCACAGAGCAAAATCGGCTAATATATTGACGTTCGGTTGAAACAATCTCTCCTTCTTTTTTTGATCCCAGTAAACACACTTGGTTGATTCTCCGACAACATCTTTGGAAACGTTCCAGGTTAAAAGAAGCATATTTTTTTGGTATCAAGCATTGCGCGTTGCTTTGACGCATGCTCTGGGCTAATCAGATTGCAAAAATAAGCGGTAATTCTAAAATTGATGGAATGAATGGATTTACTCTATCCTGGAGCTGTGAGCGAGATTTACAGCTGATTCAGCAGAATAAGACTTTGCGTCAAGCAATTGTTCAAAAGCTGGATTCCAACAAACATAAGATAATCCTGCTGCTATAACTCCGACAGCTAGTACAGTATTTTCGTCCATTACTTTTCTCGAAAATCCCAGATCGGAATAACTTGAAAAATTGCTAACAGTGATCGGCATACTTTGGTTGATAACAGCAACTTCAAGGGACGACTCATTGTAAACAATCATAAAAGAAGAGCCCGTACCCTTGATATCTCTCTTAAAGATCAGTTAAAATAAGATGCTTTTTGAACGAGTTCCCGGCTTTACATTTTTAAATTTCTTTTCGGGTTCAAAACGTTTTAGTGGAAATCGAGTCATACGCAATGTATCAATAACGGAGATGGTTTGCTAGCGAATTCTTTAAATATTTACACGGATGAAAAACAAGATTCAAGTAGAATGTAATGTAGTTTTGTTTTGTTAATATTAGAGATTTTCAAGGACAAGTTGCATATCTTAGTCACTGATCTCAGGCATTGTGGCAGGTAGGTTACTTTAAAGTTTGATATGTCTTATTTTGGAAATGTTTATTGGGAGTCTGTTCCCAACTTAACTGCATTGCGATCGATTCGCTTCCAAAAAGCCGTCAAGAGCCAAAATCTTGATAGACGTTACAACAACGAAGATATTATAAGATAACCAGCTGTCTGCTCCCTGAGAGCCAATTTCAGAGAATCATTAATAGGCAACAGGAAATTGTACGTCAACTGCTGTACTTTTTTGCTCTTGTTAATGGATGACACACATAATATCCTCCAAGGCTTCATTTTAGCGTTTTACAGACCCGAGGATAAATAAATGAGGTCCGTACAATTCAAGAAAGAGCCAAGATTCCGAGCTTTTTATGACGACCAAAATTAGCTGTTGGAAATCCGGAGATAGCAAATGTTATCTTGAAATTTTTAGTCGTTGTTTTATTGCCCATGCAGAGGAATGGATGAGAACCTAGCGGTTAGATGCGTGTAAAATTTAGATGTATATATTATATGTATTTTTTCTATTTCTTCATTTTTAAATTTGTTCAGTAAATATGAACGTTTTGCTTTGAAAAAACGTTGAACTAGCCAAGTAATTCTACTGCATTATCGTTAATTTTAGGCGTATCAAACATCTGTATCAATCTCCGTGATTTTGCAGTTCTTATTTGTCCCTGTTATCAGTTATGTAGCATCAAATGCGACTGAGGTCCTCTCTGTTATCTCTGTAATATATATCGCACGCACGGCTTACTCAGGATTGATTTCATTCAAGATGTCTTAGTTTACTTCTCTGCACTAAAAAGGAAAAAATACAGAGCAAGTTGAACCGTTTGGTAGCAAATCTTTATCTGTTTAATCGTGAAGAAACTTAGGCGGAGAGGTTGGCGCTGAACTCTGCTTTGCAATAAGGCAATGGGGTATTTTCTACCTAACCCAAGAAAATAACCTCTGAATGGCAACTCAGTTTAAGTTCAAATCCAAATTTTAACTTGATTTTTTCATGGGACACTTTAAGCAATGATGGTAAATAAAATGATAAACTTAGCAAGGGAATCAAATCATGTTGTGTCTTTCACTGGCGGCATTCTTGACTCTCAATAACGTTTGATTGTGTTAACAAAGAAAGGTGGAATCGTTTTGCTGTTTCTTCATTATTTTAATGCCATTTCTTAATTATCCTGATGTTCCTCCGTCTTACATGTTCTCTTAGAATATTTCTGTAGCGTTTTCGTTATTGCGGCCACCTCAAAACTTAACACAACTGAGCTAACAAAGAAATTTGGCATCTGCAAAGCTACGTAGGCGTTCCAAACATTATGTGTAACCAATCCCTCAAGATATCGAAGAAATTCTTATAGGATGCTAAAATGGCAATGACAACTTTGTTGACTTCTAAATTAACTTCAGTGGACTACCACAGAATAAAGCAAAGAGGGAAATCTTTAAATTGTAAAATATACAAGAATGTAGTAGCCAGAGCGTTCCTTTATTAACAAGTATGTACAGTCCTAACATAAATTGTCACACCCCACTCTCCTGGCCATCAATTTTGTAGATCCATCAGGGGATCCTTGCACTTCGCAGCAAACATTACTAAGATTGTTTGAGCCTATTTTTTCGTTGTAGGTGTGAATAGAACTGTGCATTGCTCTACTTTTGCTGGTTTTAAAGGACTTTGGACCTTAAGATTACCCGGTGATACGTTTTTCCTTAAAACGAAACTCTTGGCATGCCTTTCTAGGGACATAGCTTAAGCAAAAAAAACACTCAATTGAATCGAAATTACTTAGAACAGTTTGTTTACGAAGATAGAGACCTGTTCAGAGGACTAGAAGATGCTCAGATCATCTACGGGATTGTTCTATTACAAATTGTCATATCTTGGAATACTGTGCCAGATATCTATTTCAAATAAACATCTTTCGCGAAACCTTTTTTGTTTTTACTGAATTCAAAGGAAACCTTCATAAGTGCAACAATATTAATTGACAAAGAAAAGCATTGACAAAATTCTAGATAATTCAATTGAACTTCAATTTCATCATCCCCAGTTTTTTCCTATTTTCTTTTTATTCTGTGGAAAGGTGTTTTATTGTCATAACGCCCAAGTTCTGTCAGTATGTGCACATGAGCATTCATATGAAGTCGTGTCAACTCAACGTTTGAAAAGAAATTGTTAGTTCTAGGTATTTGAAGTGGTGAAAGTAAAATTGCATCCCTTTGAACCACTCAGCCAACTGTTCAGCACACTACTCACAGTTTACTGAATCAAATTCTCTCTAAAGGACTCAGTTGACACCGGTGTTGATCCGACACTATGAGACACGATGATCAAATGTATGTTGTCTTCTCTATACATGACGAAAGCATTCTCGAAAGATTGTGCTTATCCAAAATTATTTAAACGACTGTGACTTTTAACTTCAACTAAATTTAAACGATTTTATTTCACAAGTCTCTAAATTTTATTATCTAAGTATTTAGTTGCTTCTGTGCTTGCTGAGTAAACGATTCACTGTCCCGTTAAAAAAACAATCTCCTATAGTCTAATGTCATTCCTGTGGTGTCCAGCACAATCAAAAACAAATGTTAAATTGATGGTCTGTGGGAACTTCCATCCTATTAAGGTCGTAAATATGTTACATTTTTCTGTCATCACTATAGATTATTCTAGAAACGACTGAACCCAAGCTGTCGCGAAAAAGACTTTGGTTTCTTTGAGCTCCAGACCAAATACCAAACAATGTCTGGGAATCAGTTCTTAATCAATATTTCTTACCGGTTGGTCTGGTAGAGCTCTTGAATATTGTGGGATGGAGAGTTGCTTTGGTCCTTCTTGCTGTCTTTGATTTACCTAATTTAGTGGATTGGGCACAGTGTAACAAATTCTGTAAATGATATCCACATGGTATAACATATTTGGATCGTAATCAACAAGCGCGATTGAAGTCGTTAATCCATTTCATCAAACATTACAGAAAATATACAACAAGGGATTCAGGGATTCAAAGTTCCAGAATGAATTGTGATATGGTTAAAGTGAATTTTTTTCTCCATATTGCTTCATGTTCGGTACACCATTAAACGTAAAAAGAAACCGATAAAGGAGTTGTGTGGAAGAAGAGTCTTAAATCATTATGCTTTGCTACTAGTGTCCAGGTAATATTTATATCTTTCATTCTTCCACTTGGTAGGACTATCCATAGATTCTGTGCTCCTCAACAGCAAAACAAGACTAAAACGGACGTTACCCAAAAAGCTGTAACTATGAAGAACATCCTTCGTTTACGACCTGGCAGAAGATTGAGATTTGCTAAAGTTTAATATTGATGCTTATGAATTGGACAAGCCGTGCACAGTTAAATGTTTTTTATTTATTTCTACTTGTAATCTGTAAGTAATACTGTGAACATGGGTTAGGTCAGCGTGTCCTTACTTGACTTTTATTTTGCCTTTAATTTTCAGATGATTCAGTCAAGTAATGTTGTGGTTTATTTCAGGATATTTTGCTCCCTTGGTAAGAAGCAAATGAATACACATTTTTAGGAAATAATGTTCTTCCATCACTTTGCTTAAAACATAACAATGCTTGTCAGTTTTGTCATACCTCTGAATGCCGATGATCGTTTTGTCTAAACGAGTTTTCATTTGGATTCCAAAAAATTAAAAAACACTTTTCTGTTGAATTCCGAATTTGCTTCGTTACAACATTGAATCAATATTATTGAAATAGAGAAATGGAAGAAATTCGTTGGGTCATGTAATAATTATATTGTTGACCACACAGAATGTCAGTAAAATACTAAAACTAAAAACGTTGCTTCTTGAATATCATTACTTTTTGCATCTGGGACAAACAAATGTTCTGTACCAGCCACATCTTTTGCATTTTACAAAGTGGACGCTACTGAGTGACAAATTAAAGTGACACAAATTTATTTCTATCTATAAAAAAAAAAAAACTATAAAAATACATTTATAAAGCGTTAAAACTATGAATATTCTAAAGCGCTATTAATAATGATAACAATTCTATAGTCTTAAGCTGGCTTTTTGAAAGTCTCTACTGATGTCAACGGGAAGCTCATGCCACAGGGAGGGTCCTGCTTTGGCAAAGGCTCTATCACCGAGGGTTTTAAAAATTGTCCTGGGAACCACTAGGAAATCGATACATTCAGTGCGTAGGCTGTACCGACCGACAGGCTTGGCTTTTAAAAGGTAAGAGATCAGTGAAGGATGGTGCTTTTACATGCAGGGCCTTATTCACCAGGAGCAGTATCTTAAACGTCACCCGTTAACGAACTGAAAGCTATTGTAGTCTTCTCAGGACTGGAGTGATATGGTCAAATTTAGGGACCAAGCAGACCACACGCGCCGCTGCATTGAGAACCCTTCTTTGTAGACAGTCATATTGGTACTCAGTGTGGAAGACCATAGAGCAGTGAGCTACAGTAATCGATATGTGATCAAGGCGACAAAAGAATGCACCGAAATCTTCTTTGTTTCCTCCGACAGGAATTTCCTGATCTGTCGGATGTAATAAAGGTTGCAGAATGCTTTACTTCACACTTTCCCACTGTGAGAGTTCATTGACATATGAGAGTCAAACCATGCTCCAAGGTTGCGCACCACCTTTACAAATTTGACTGCAGATTCCCTAACTGTAATCTTGTCGATATGAATCTTGGACACTTGCTGACGGGAACCTATGATTCCAAACTTGGTCTTGGTGTCATTTAGATCAGAAGACAGTTTGAGAGCATCCAAGCACGGACATCAGCAATACAGTTCTCCATATTCCTCAACGCAGCATCCTGAGACGCCGGTAAGTGTGGCCGAAAGGAAAGATAGATATGAGTATCTCGGCGTCACTGTGTGCGTTGGGTAGGTCAATGATCTTGAATAAACCAGCAGCGTATATTAAGAATAGGACCAGACCCAGGCAGCTTCCCTGTGGTACTCCTGACCCAAGGTTGAAAACACTGTGTATAACTTGGTTAAACCAGCAGTGCCATTAATATAGACTCGAATATCCTTAGAAACCTGAAGAGATCTCTTCAGGTTTCTAAGGATATTTCCAACTTGACTGTTAGCATGCCAATTTAAAATAAATTGCTATTGGTCCAAAAGGTTCGGTTGTTTGCAAGAAAGGTTGAATAAAAAGGTCACTACTATCGTTAAGGGGAACTGGGTTGTATTCTGGTCGTGAGAGACAAACGAAAACCAAGCGCCGGCCCACGGATTACAGAAAAATAGCAAATGATGTCAGCTGTACAATATGTAACAGTATGTGGTTTCTGCTACAGAAAAACGTTCTCCGAGGATTCAGTGTAATAACGAGATGAATCCGACTCAGATAGGAGGGGTAAAGGCATTGAATAAACTTGAATCACTCCATTCAGTAATTTTACAAACCCTATGGTATCGATTGTCAGAATCGGAATTCGGTATGTGACATATGGACCCATTCGTGGTAGCCACTCACCCTTTGGCCTACTGTAAGTTATACTTGTGATTTACTTGGCACATTCATGGTTGATTTGATGTGGAAGTACACGGATATCAAAAGCCCCCAACCATGCACTTGCATATGTTTTGTTTGCCTAATGCAGCGGTAACATTTTTTGATTTTAACAAATCAAATAGTCATTAATGTGTTAATGTCTCAGCCATAACCCGTTTCTGTGATGTAACCATAAGTATAACACAAAGCTGAAAGATGCTTGTACTGAATTTCTCTTAATACAAGTTTCCATTCATTTAACCATCACTGATTTACAATTAAAATGAAATTCAAGCAAAGAAATTTTGTCTTTTTATTGTTTTTAATCAGTAATTTCACACTTCAACTTCAGTTTCGGCTCACTACTGTTCTTTCATCTTGTTACTATATAATGCAATATCGACCAACGTCCCAGTGCTTGATATAATTCCATTACAATGCGAAACAATAAGGGTCCTAGTACATGGCAACATGCCAGTTATAAAGACAAGAAACGCCTATGTGTTTTCAGAACGCTCCTTAGGACGATTGGAATTTGGTCATGAGGTAGTGTTACAATCGATCATCAAAAGATGTCACATGAAATTGTTTTCTGTTGGCGGTCATCTTTAAGACAAGCTGTCTAAAAAGGGTCATTACGCACAAGAAACGGAAGCGTGAGTCAAAGCCTGGAAAAGTTAATACATTACACACATGCATGTAACAGGTCAAAAATTCTTGGGATTTTGTCTTTTAAAGTAATGACACCTTAAATCAGTAAGAGGGATACCGCTGGTTGTCTCTACACAAATGAATAATGTCATCATAAGATGTTTGTGCTCTTACTGACTTATTCCGTAATACCCAGTTATCATTATTACTGATAGGTCAAATTACCAAAGATTCCGCAATTACTCTTGACAAGGCCGCTACAATGACCGCCCAAGAGTGCTACATACCCCGGTTCAAAATCCAAGATGGCGCCCAAAGATTCAGCAACGACTCCAACATCAAGAAGTACAAACAGTTCGGCTTCCTTCAGTACTTTCTCAATTAGAAGCATATTAAATCTACAGGAAGACTCTCTTGCTGACCTGCGGAAGTCGCCGGTTAAACCTGCACACGTTACCAACTTGTCCAGTCCATGTTATCCTTTCGTTCCTCGAGCACAGTGGGCAAGGTTCCCTCACTTGTCGCTATGTACCCTGGGTTTACCATTTTCCACTGGTGATGTTCCTTTTTTCCACCCTGAAGCACAGATATGTAATTTCCTGTTCACAAGTAACGGATTTTTCTTAGGTAAGGGCGCTACTTTAGTTGAAAATGTCTATCTCTTTTAGTTCATTTTGTAAACAGGGATTCATGGTGGGGAAGTTCTTGATTGCGTCACTTTTGTGTTTCACACGTTGTTAACCATTAAAGATCCTGACAAAATGTGGTTCATGAGTTTGATTTGTTGGCTAAAAAGATAACCTATAATTGCTACTGTTAAAACGAGCAATCCAGAAAGTGCAACATACACAAAGTTTTCTCTCCTTTAGAAAGCACTCAGTCTTGTGTTTTTCGGAATTGCGATTCAAATGATTTAAACTCTGCTTTCTGCAGTAAATGATACGCAGGTTAAGGGAAAGGTTTGAAAGCTTTTGTTTCAAAAAGATTGTAGCATTCTATGATTACGAGACATTTTTTCACCGCCTTAAAACGTTAAACATCCAGACGCATGTCAGTTAGTCATAATTCCTTATATTCTTAATTTCCTCAGATTAAAAGGCTTTTTTCTCTCTTGATTTTCGTTTGTATTTACTTCAGGCGCCACCACGGACAACTGCATCTTAGTATTGCATTTTAACCCTGAAATATGCTGAATAACAATAATAATTAATGTTACTCTTAAGACCGAATTCATGCTTTTGCATTCAAAAACCGTAATAATTATACATTCTTGACTAGCAAAACCAGTTTGACTTTCTTTAATTCATGAAAGAGTTTATTCATTACACAGCTTTATATTTTACGTTGATGCGGTCCACTTACTGTTGAACTAACTCAATATGTGCATCTTAGTATGTATAGTGTTTCAAATTATCTTGCATGAATTCTCTACAATTACCGATGTGCTGAGGCCACAAAGAGACTAACTGGATTACTACAAAAAATAAAGACCCTTGGTACATTTTTTTAGTAAAACCTGAATCCTTAAAAAAAACTGCTTGCAAATCTTACCAATAAATTCCACATGAGTTACGCTCTTGTTTTGACTGTAATTCCAGTCTACAGAGAGCGAACTGACTTGCACTCATTTGTTCTATGTTGGTGGTAGTATATCTTACTTTTTAAACAGCTCCTTTGTCTCTATGTTTCATTGTTTGCTTCTTAAGGTATCGATCTTATCCAGAAGAAACGAAGACGACCATTACGAAAAAAGAAAGAACGTCCATTGTTCTCTACAAATCAAATCCAAGCAATGGAAAAAGAATTTACCAAGTGTCCATATGTTACTCAGGGCAGACGCTCAGAACTGGCGTTAGAGCTCAATATGACGGAGACACAGGTGAAAACTTGGTTTCAAAATCGAAGAACTAAGTGGAAAAAGGAAAAGAAAGAGAAAGGTGAAAAACCATCCATGAAAAGACAAAGTAATTCATGTGACGAAATAATATGGCGGACCTTAGTTGCCAGAAAGAAACATGGACTTCTACAGCATCAAATGTTTAGCATATGGTAAATGTATTTACCTTTCAGTGTTCATAGAAGTCTGTAACTTATGAAGATATACTCTACATATGTGCAAATCAGGACTGCTAAACACATGTAACAGCACGGCTATAGTCTGTTTAAATAGGCAAAGACTACATCAATCTAAAGCGGGGTTTTGCGAACCCTTGTTGTTGCTGGTTATAGTAGTAGTCGAAGAATGGGTAAACGTTTAGGTTAAATTGTATTTTTGTTACGGTTACACCCTTCAATATAGATATATCCAGAAACACAAAGTCATCTAAACACTGGCTGCTCCATAGACGGACTGCATATTTAACCATAAAGCTGAATCTTAAGAACGTTTATTCTTGCTGCTCGTATCAAATAACGTTCTTTCGTTTAGCTATTCTAGTTAAAATATGCCCTGGTTTCAGTTGCACACATCATGAATATCCAGGAAACACTAAGGAATGTAATTATGATTCTAGCAAAGTAAGTTTGATGCCACTGTTGTCATGTTTTATCAATTAAAAATCTCTAACAGCGAAGTTAAGATAATGCATCAAAAACCTTAAAAATTCGTAATCAAAGACGTAAACATTACATGGCAAATTGTTTGAACCATATTTTTTCTTCCTTGTATTGATTATTTCAACTGGATTTCGGACTGCACGAATATTGTTCTTCCTAGTATAACTGCTCAAATCGGATGTTTAACTAGACGTGTTTGTAACTTCCCCATGACAAGGTCCGTTAAACCCAATCGGTTTCGCGCTCTGTGTGTAGAATAACAATAGTTCTACCTCCGACCTACCTATGCCTTTCTTGAGAGCTTTAAACGAAATAAGGAAACCTGGTTTGTTGCAGAAGAAATCAGAAAATTAGAAATGAACAATGGTATCCAAACTTCGAATCTGGTGATATAATAGGCTAGTGTCTAAAAAAGTTGTGTTTCACTGATTGAGTTTGCAGTTATACAAAAACAGTCATAAACAACAAAATATCTTGACATAACAAGTTGTTTAATTTCCTTTGTGCCATTTAAAATTCATACGAACTAACACATTGCCGCATCTTCGAAATGAATAATAAAGCGTATTGTTTGCTTAATACTGTAGCTTGTGTAAGGCAATTGCTTCATGGGGACTGCTTACCACTCTTTTCATAAAGCAGCCACTTTTCACCATATAGTTTGTAGGTGTAAATCCACATCGATTGCACCTTATTGAATACAACATCACGTCCGGAAACCATTCACATTTTACACTAAGGATGGAGATCTGTTTACTGCACGATGAACACAAGTCTGCTACCCGCTGCTCTACACAGAACCGCGAGGAGCTTTCAGTCCAATACACGGCTCCATAATGTTTAAGACTTATAAGAGATGCTAAGGAAGAGAGAATTATAAGTTACGTTAGCGAAATAAATCCTTAATTAATCCTAAAACGGTGCCTTGCTATCAGAGTAACTCGGCTACAAGTATTCGCTGGAACCGACTTCATCATGGGTGCGTAAATTGTGCCCAGTCTTCGGATTAACGATATAGCAGCAAAATGAAGGCTTCTTAAACAATGGAGCTCTAAGAAAGGCTCTTTCCGTTGTCTGTCACAGAAACTGTCTACCATTTTCAAGGGAGTTTAAAATAAGATTAATAGGTCTTCTCGCGCTTTGGGGTTGTGTTTTATATTCTTAAGGGATTTTAAATACCGATTCAACATATGAAACTTTATTCTTGGTTAAGGCGCTTTCTATGATTTCCACCACCAATGCAGAGTGTTTTGCATTATGTATACAGCAGTTCCAATATAGGTTTTCAGTACAAAGAATGAGTGTCAAAGTGCACGCAACAATCCCGAAAAGGTGTTGTCAGGGTTGCTGCAACTTTTCCAGTTCAGAGATGCTATATCCTACGAAACACCTTCATCCACATGGCCTGCCTTCATCAAGTTAAGATGCACTAGCTTATTGAGATAATCCTCTGATTTCAACTCACCAGCAGTATATGTTTTGCCTTTTGTTTTGCACGTTCTGAGAGAAATGCAAGCACTATCTTGAATTTGCTTGATTTTTAATTTTTTAAGTTTATAAAATATATTTGGAACTGTCATTGCAGCTCTTCTATCCTGACATCTTAACTCCCTCTTGGCTATTGTACTGTATGATACAGGAATCTTTCTTTCATTGTTTTCTGATCTTCGTTTGCCACAAAATTTTGTGGGGAATGACTAATATTAAGAATCCTTATCCATGAATATTCCCAATGGTTTGTTTCCCTCTCCTAGTGCAAAACGAATAATTTGGTCTCCATTTTCTGTTACATCTGCTTCCTGCAGTAATGTATCTGTAACTCCAGAAGGGCATTCCTCAACTTCACACCAACCACCACTATCACCTTTTTCTCTGCCTGCATTATTAATATTGGTAGCAATTTTGTTTTGGAAATCATTTGTTATATTTTCTGTTGAAATTCGATCATTTTCAAAATCAGCACTGGATGTGTCAGGGTTTTGTACAATTTCACTCCAATCCTCATGGTCAGCGGATTGTGAGCTAGTGTTATCGACCCATCTATCTTGTACTTGTATACCCTCACTTGTAATTAAATCACTTGTTTCCACAAGATATTTGGCTGCATCTAACACTTTCTTAGTTCTAACATTCTGAAACTGTTAATGATGCTTGTAAGTGAGACTCCTTTTGAGTTTTATTGGAATGGTTTGTGATTCTTGATGGGCCTTGGCAAACAGTGAACAGTTGAATTTACATCAATTGGTACATTGACAATACTTCCATGAATAGACAAATTTGACGCCATAAGAAGAATGGTTAATATCACCTTGAATCCCAATCATGCAAATTTCATGCCATTCAATTGAAGAGTGGTCATTTATGTCAGGCTTCTTAGGAAAGCTCATTTCATTGGCTTAAGCACAGTTGGGCAACTTGCCTTTCTTTAAATTTAAGTGATAAGTTATGCCAATCCATTCAGTATCATCTACACTTTTTTCTCCAATGATACAAGAATTTAAAATATGTTGTGGACAAACCCTGTTTTTTTGCATTACACATCACTACAGACTTATACCGCCACTGGTCACAACAGGTACATTCATATTCTGGTCCACATTTAATGTTGTTGAGAAAAAAGATTTAATATTGAAACTGCATTGTGTTCATTTTTCTTTGCTTGACGTAATTGCGTTTGAGTACCTGCTGTAGTTGCTTGCAACTTGGTAACTTTCCTTCTACTTTTCACTTTAGCATTCCTGTTGATTTCCCTTACGTGTTCTGGGTTGTCTGCTTTCCGTTTTCTGAATGATTTTTTGGCAGTTTCTCTTATGTGTTCTAGGTTGGCATTTTTTTTCTTTTTCTGACTGCCCTATTCATTTTCTCTCAAGAATTGGTGTTGTTCAAATGTCTTCTTAACAACAGAGCTTCGTTCTCTCTTTTCTTAAATTCTGGATCAGGTCTTCTCTTTTTTATGTATTCTTTCAAGTAAGCTCTGTGTTTTTCAATTTTGTCAATTGGTTTGTCTCCAACTAAACTTTTAGTGCATTTCACACCAACAAGTCCTGTTGAAGAACTTTGTTTTTCTACTGTAGAAACATAATGCGCGAGTTTCAGGTATGTGTCCAATGTAAATGTTTCTGCATCCATTCATCATATTCACTGGTTGAACAATAGTAATGGGAGAAAAAGTTTAATATGATTCCGCAATATGTTTTAAACTGTTCGGGGTTATGCAGCAAATATTAAACACCGCGGATACGCACATGAAAATGATTATGAGGATTGCCATAGATTTGATGTGATACAGCTCGAAAAAAGCAATCACCACCTCCTCCTAAATCAAGTGCCGTTCTATGTAATTCTCACAACCTGGTTTCTAGTGGTGAAGCTGAACTGTTATCTGCACTGCAATAATCTGATGGCCCAGGGTTCTCTTCCACATCACCATTAAAAGAGACAAGTCTACAAGACACATCATAGGTTTTAAGCCTGCAGTGTTTTAATTGCTTCAACAATACCCCCCTCTACATACATACAAAACAATGGTGAATTCTTACGCTTCGACGGTCTCAGTCGCAAAAGACATGCATGCAATTTCTGTGTGAAGTAATATTTTGAGAAAACAACCTTTCTTCTTCTGCACCTGCTTTCCATGAAATGCGAACGATTTTACTTAAACTGCATAAACTTAAGCTTCGATGAATTTGGAATACACTTCTTCAGATATGATTTGGCAGCATCTCGAATTATTTTTGTCTTTCTAAATAGTTTGATTATTTTCATGTAGGGAATTCTGGAAGGTTCTCTTTCGCGTCAGTCCTCTGGAATGCAAGGTAGAAACATATCTTACCCGTGATCTGCTACATTTCATTTCATTTGAATGCAACGCATCAGCGCTTGTTGTCAGTTGGTGTGTTACGAGGTGATCCCTGGTTGGTACATTTATTTCCGCTTGTTGCAAGCTGTTCATTCACAGAATTATTCTCACATGTCTGCTTGCGTTTGCCACAAATTTTTTTCCCGCTTACTGTAGATTTGTTTGGATTTGCCGTAGATTTGTTTACCTTTCGGGTTGATTTGTTCGTCTTTAGCGTGGACTTGTCCGTCTCCTTCGCATTTCTTTACACTTGGCGAATATTTGTACATAATTGGAGTTGAGTTGGTCGTGCCTGTAAACTCGTTCGTGTTCGCACAGTATTTGGCGTAGATTTGTTCGTATTTCACGCGGATTCGTGACAGTGAAGACTTCCTTACAAGACAAGATGGAAGTTCATTCGCCGAGCAGTTTTCGACGCCAAACCGGCGAGAGTACTTTCCAAGGTAAAAAAAATGCCAGACATCTGAACAGATCCCTTCAAAATAAAAACCGTCGCCACAAAAAACCCGTCGGAGTACTCTAGAACAACTTCGGTTACAAAACAACAATAAGGAGCTGAAACACGCGCGTTTTTGAGACGCGGACGGCAACCGGAAGAGAACATTTCACGTACCAGGACAGTGTCTCAACCGGAAGAGAACATTTCACGTACCAGGACAGTGTCTCCCAGATTTTTATAGTGACCATCTCTAATGGAGAAAAGATACTAATCAATGTAAATATGGTTGTGTGAAGACAAGTTAAAAGGGGAAACAGCTCACTTCCGATTGCCGTCCGCGTCTCAAAAACGCGCGTGCTTAAGCTCCCTATTTCTCCATCGTTTCTTCATGTGAAACCGGTATTCCGGAATTTTGTGAGTCTGCGGTCACATTTCCGATCAGCGGACTCCCAAAACCTTTACATCGATCGAGGGACCACGTGACGGAAGTGGAATTTCTTCCCCACTGCTATAACTCGTTCATTGCTTCGCTTTCACGAGTTAAAAAGGAGACAAAACAATAGAACTAGGAATACAATAGTAAAAAAAAGAAAAACTTCACAGGTTTTTTCACTAAGGTAAACACAAAATTATTCTTAAGAAAATCGTGCAAAATATCCTCTGTCATTGTTGCACTAATGGTGAAGAAAACAAAAACCATGGCGGGGAAACCATTGGGAATTTAAGCTTTTCACTTCGTTGTGAGGCTAGATCTCTCAGCCCCATTAAAACGTTAGCTTTTCAGATAAATTGTTATCCGCCGATAAGTGCAAAAAAAATCGTTTAAATATTCAAATCACTTGTCTTGCATTCCAAGAGATCAAGTCTCCACCGCAGTATTTTTTTATACATAGCGTCTAGCTTTGTTTTAACTACAAATATTCTGTGCTGCTTTCAACGGGTACAGTTGCTCATCTCTCGCTCCTCATGAGCTCAATTTAGGGGCTGGTTACATGATACCGGGGCGAATTTCAACTCGGTGCGAGCTCATTCCGGTTCGCTCCGGGGGTCCTTTTGAGGACCTGTATTCGTTTAAATGATATCACTAGGAAAATCATAACGTTGCGAGTTCGCTCCGCTTGCTTTGCTCGAGCAAAAATCTCGTTCTCGCCTATCGGCTCGTGGATCTACAACACTTTGACAATGTTATGACGCAATTTATCATCAATAAGAGGACAGACGCATAAAAAACTGACGTCAATTTGTTTTTTACAATAACAAAACGCGAAAAAGGTCAAATGAAGACTTAAATGAAAAGAAAACGCAAGTAAACAGCAGTTTGTTGTTTGTTTGGATCTACAACAGTTTGTTGTAGATCCACTCGCCTATCGGCTCGTGGATCTACAACACTTTGACAATGTTATGACGCAATTTATCATCAATAAGAGGACAGACGCATAAAAAACTGCCGTCAATTTGTTAATTCCATGTTACTTCTTCCTATAAAGATTTCCTTTTCAAAAAGTACTTCCATATTCCCTTAGTCTAAAAATCACGCTAGCGTAACTTTTGAGAAAAGGACTTAGTGGAGAGTAGTTTTTCTCCTAGACCTTGCGAAAAATTTATCAAATACCTATATCCAGCTAGCAGTTCAAAACGGAATATTTTTAGTTTTTTTATATCTATATGAAGGGCGCATCTTCCTCCGAAAGGTTGTGTCAAACCTGAGTTATTCCATATACTGTGAAATTTTAAATTAAGAATTAATTTGATTTTGTAAAGCGAATTCCTTTGATTATCGAAAACGTATTTACAGTAGTTGCTTTGACTTGAGTGTTATTCAAGGTTTTGATAGCGAAACAATCTCCTGCACTCTCTACGTATTTCATTTCTGTGGTGGCTAGCATAATTAAAATCAAAAGTTCAATTGATATCTTGTTATTTCTTCAATCTTATTAAGGTCGTATGATTGGTATGATTTCTGTCATCACTAGAGATTATTTTAGAAACGGTTAAACCCAAGCTGTCGTGAAAAAGACCTTGGTTTCTTTGAGCTCCAGACCAAATACTCAAGATTTATATTCCTTGACGGTTGGTCCGGTAGAGCTCTTGAATATTGTGGGATGAAGAGTTGCTTTTGTACTTCTTAATGTCTTTAATTTACCTACCTTGCTGGATTGGGCACAGTGTAACAAACAATGTAAATGACATACTCATCTAATAACATATTGGGATCACACTCAACGAGCACGTTTGAAGTAGTTTATTCAATTGATCAAATATTACAGAAAACAACGACACCATCAATGCTTCAGTGAATCAAAGTTCCAGGACGAATTGTGATTTGCTCCATGGCCAGTGCATCAATGGACGTCACAGTGAAAACAGTACAAGATTTGTGTGCAAGGAGAGTTTGAAATCGTTACGCTTTGTTATTGGTGTCCAGGTAATGTTTGTATCTTTCTTTCTTCCATTTGATGGGACCTCTCCAATGACTCTGCAATCAAAACAAGAGGTGGAAAAATTGCTACCAGGAACTTCTTGTAACTTTAGATATCTTCTTCTTCTGGATCTAAGAAAATGCAATATAACTTTGCTAATGACTTGATAAGATTCATTATTGAAGCTTATTACTTGCAATCTATATGTAAGCAATGTTGTGATCATGTATTAGTTCACCGTGCCCTATTTTCCCTTTATTTTGTTAGAGACAAATGAACAAGTTTGTTTTGGCGGATAATGCTCTTTCTTCACTTTTTGAACAGCATGTGTCTGGCTATCTGTTTGTATAGAAGTCTTGGATCCCGATGACCTTCTTGTATCAAGTTTTTGCATGGATATCAAATAATCACAAATCATTTTTCTGTTGAATTATGAATTTCCTTCGATACGACAATGATTTAAGATTATTGAACTGTGAAAGTGGACAAAGTACGGTGGATCAAGTGATAAATTTTGACCAGAGAGAATGCCCCTAAATAAATATAGCTGCAAAAATTGCTTCTTCAATGTCATTACAGTTCTACGCTCGGGAATATGAAAGATACTCTGTATGAGCTAAATCTTCTGAAGTTTATACAGTGAACGCTACTGAGTGACAAAGTGAAACACGTTTAAGTGTACTAAGTGTTTATCGTCTTGTCAGTTTAAACGGTGTATAGATTCTTACGAATTCTATCTTATTCTCCAGTTAAGCCACCAATGCTAATAAAATTGCCTATCATCTATCTTTTTTTATTTCGATACATGACTGTTAGTGTGCGAATTTATAATAAGTCGGTATTGGGTCAACAGGCTCGGTTTTTTTCCAACAAAAATTGATAGAAACAAAATAAAACAATGTCATTACTATCATCATGAAAACCTGGGTTGTATTCGGGTCATCAAAAACCAAGTGCCGCGCCAGGGATTACAGCGAAGCAGCAAATGTTGTAAGCTCTAAAATATGCGACAATATGTGGTTTCTGCTACAGAAAAAAGTTATTGTAAGGATTCAATGTAATAAAAAGATGAATCCGAATCTGATAAGAGGGGAAAAGGCAACATGGAAATAACGAAACCAAGAAGGTACACAAAAAAAAACACTTTTAAAGACCTCGCAAATTGAACCGTTGAATATTGCGTTAGATAAAATGTTTGACCTAACATAGAATGATGATGCCGTTAACTAAAGGGCTTTTTTTTTTCATTTCTGCGTATTTATTATTATTAGTCAGTTATGCTTTCAAGAATTTGAAAGCAAATCTCACTTTAATTTCAGGAAACTGAGAGTTCTCGCCATTTATAAAATCCTGTCTCATCCTGTATCAGTTACAGTTCTTAAGCTGATCCATTAAGTAAACTTGGATCTCTCCATGCAGTAGTTCTATAGTTGACAAAGAGCTTTCGAAATATCCCTTAATCCTAATTCTATTTACAATATACGCCTTGAACCTATAAACCCTATTGTATCAATTCGTTAAGTTAAAGAGAACAATTCTAGATCGAAAGTTATATATGGTATTTATCTATAGTAACTTGCAATTTAGATTCACTTAGCACATGATTGAAGTAATGTTTCTATTCGTTTAAATATAATTAATTTTCTATTTAGTTTCAAGAGTAAAAAAAATTGTGTGTGCATTTTCTTATCATTTTTGGAGAGTAATCTCACAATTAAACTTCAGTTTCGCCCAACTACTCTACCGATATCTTATTACTATGGAATACAATACTGACCAATGTCTTATAGTGTTAAAATTTGTAGTGATGCCCTTGCAACTCGAAACGCTAATGTTCCCATTGGCTGGCAACATGCCAGATGTAACGAAAACAAAGGCAATGTGTTTTTAGAACGCTCTTTATAACGATTGGAATTTGATCATGAGGTAGTACAACAATCCATCATCAAAAGATGTCAGAACTAATTGTTTTCTGTTGGTGGTCATCTACAAGACAACCTGTCCAAAGTGGGTCATTACGCACAAGAATCGGAAGCGGGAGTCAAACACTGGAAAAGTTAATAAATTACAGGCATGAATGTAACAGGTCAGAAATTCTTCGTTTTTGTCATTTAAAGCAATGCCACCCTAGATCAGAAAAAGAGATACAGCTTCCTATCTCTACAAAATACATATCCCACCTCGAGATGTTTGTTCTGTTAATGACAGATTCTGTAATGACTGGTTATTGTTATTACTGATAGGTCAAATTACCTGACATTGCTCAGTTACTCTTGACGAGGCCGCTACAATGCACGCCCGGAAGTACTGCATACCCCTGTTTCAAATCCAAGATGGCGCCCGAAGACTCAGCATCGAGTCCAGCGTCAAGCACTATAAACAGCTCAGCTTCCTTCAGTACTTTCTCAATTAGAAGCATATTGAATCTACAGGAAGACTCGCTCGATGACCAAAGGAAATCGCCGTCCAAACCTGCACGCGTTGCCAACATGTTCAGTCCATGCTATCCTCTCGTTCCTCGAGCACAGCAAGCAAGGTTCCCACACTTGGCACTGTGTACCCCGGGTTTACCATTTCTCTTTGGCGATTTTTCTGCTTTCCAACCTAAAGTCCAGGTGTGTCATTTCCCGTTTCCAAGTCATGGATTGTTCCTCGGTAAGAACGTTAACCTTGTTGAAAATTTCTCCTCTTTTACTTCTTTTTTTAAAGAATGATTTGTGGTTGTGACGTTCTTAATTGCATCACTTTTATGTTTCACACTTTGTTAACAGTTAAGCATTTAACAAAATGTAATTCAGGGGTGTGATTGCTGTCCGTTAAATATTATTATTGGACTAAAAAGAAATCCGGGAAGTTCAACAAACAAGTAGCTCTCATTTTATTATACATTAAAAACGAGTCATGAGTGTTGTGGAATTGGGGCTTAAAGACGTTAAACCTGCATTATGTAGGAAATGAAACGCAACTTAAGGTTTGAAAGGCTTTCATTTCTACAGATTAAAACTATGATTAGGAGAGACATTTAAACGTTAAACAACCAAAACGATGTTAAGAATCCATTCTTTCTTTCTTGATTTTCGTTTTCAGTTACTAAAAGCGTTAACAATTAGAGCGGCATATCTAAATATTTCATTTTGATCTCATAATATGCTGAATTACGATCATTTACAAACTTGATCTTTATTCCGTATTCGTGCTTTTACATTTAACTATGAGAAGTACTTATTGTTTCTTGACTAACGAAACCAGTTTAACTTTGTACTAATTAATCAGTAAATTCATAATAGATCACACAGTAAATCCGGTACACAGCTTTTAACTTCACCTTGCAGTCCACTTACTGTTCATGCAGAGTTACCAGTTATTTATAACAAACTATATACTGTTAATGAGATGCTCAGGCAACGAAGAGATAACTGAGATACTATAAGAAATAGGGACATTGGAAAAATAAGTTTACAGTAAAAGTTGAATCCTTAGAAACTGCATATAAATGTTGCGAATGCATCCCACATGAGTTAGTTGTTTTGACTCTAATTCCAGTCTACAGATAGCAAACTGACTTGCACCCAGTTTGTCAGTTGTATATATGTTAGAAGTAGTGAAATTCACTTCCTAAACAGCTTAATTGTCATTATGTCTAATTACTTGCTTCTTAAGGTAAAACGTTTACCCAGCGAAGACGAAGACGACCATTACGAAAAAAGAAAGAACGTCCATTGTTTTCTACAAATCAAGTCCAAGCAATGGAAGAAGAGTTTACCAAGTGTCGATATGTTACTCAGAGCAGACGCTCAGAACTGGCGTTAGAGCTCAATATGACGGAGACACAGGTGAAAACTTGGTTTCAAAATCGAAGAACTAAGTGGAAAAAGGAAAAGAAAGAGAAAGGTGAAAAACCATCCCTAGAAACACAAACTAATTCATGTGGCGAAATAATATGGCGGACGTTGCCAGAAAGAAACATGAACTTCTACAGTCTACAGCATCAAATGTTTAGCATGTGGTAAGTGTATTTACCTTTCAGTGTTCATAGAAGGCTGTAACTTATGAAGATATACACTATATATGTGCAAATCAGGACTGCTAAACACATGTAACAGCACGGCTATAGTCTGTTAATAATATAATATATAATTGTAGTATAAGGTGGAGTTTTGCGAAAACTTGTTGTTGCTGGTTATAGTAATCGTAGAATGCGTAGCTATGTCTTTTCAAAAGGCATCTTTGTTAGAGCTGTACCTTTTAATATCCAGAAATCACAAATCTTACCACAGTCTGCTCCATAGACAAAGACTGCATATTTAACCATAAAGCTGAATCTTGAGAAGTTTATTCTCGCTGCTCGTACCAATTAACGATCATATGGCTAGCTATTCTAGTTAAAATCTGTTCTGGCTACAGTTATACGAATCAATATCTAGACAACACAAAGCAATTTAATTACGATTGTAGCAAATACGTTTGAAGCCACCGTTTATTATGTTTTATCATTTCAAACGCTTTTGCAACGAACGTAAGATAATCGCTTCAAACAAACTTAAAAATTCGTAAGAAAAAACGTGAACATTAGATAGCAAATTGTCTCATCCATGTTTTTATCTTCGTTGTTTTGATTATTTCAACTGGATTTTGGACTGCATGGCTATTATTCTTTCTAATATAATTGCTCGAAGCGGATGCTCAATTAGAGGTGGTGGTCAAGTTACCCATTACAAGGTCCGTTAAATTCAATCAGTCTAGCGCTCTGCATACAGAATACCATAAGCTCTATCTCAGACGTACTTATTCCTTTCTTGTGAGCTTAGGAAACCTGGTTTGTTGCAGAAGTAATCATGAAATTAGAAATGAACAATTCTATCCAAGCATGCAATCTGATGATAAAACCATAAGACCCAGTTGCGAAACGAGTGTTAATATTATTCTTATCTGAAGTTTTAATAAGAAAAATTAATCGAATATCTTGGGTAATTTGCCAGTTACGAGTTGGTGCATGAAATAAAGAGTTTGAAGTTTGATATAATCCTAACGTTTTAGAAAATTGAGTTGAGAAAACAAAGGACTAGTAGACAGATCGCTTTCTCTTGCATTATTTGAAGTGCTTTAATGTTATGATCGTAGGTGCTACCCCAGACTATACAGCTGTAAGAAAAAAGGAAGAATAATGGCATAGTTTAATTGAACTAAAATTTAAAATCGACATAATGCATAATTTTACAAGGGACACCAATACCTCTAGATGTTTTTCTAGAAATTTGTTGGATGTATTCTTTCAAGTTAACATGACAACAATGAGAATTCCCAGGTACTTAACACTTTTGTGCGGTTTTATTTTTATTTTACCATCTATTTCGATTTTCATAGAGTAATTTAATTTTCTTTTATATGGATGAAATATTACAAAATGTGTTTTTTCAATATAAGCCGGATAATTTGTTTGCACAAAACCATGCATTGATCTCACTGAGTTTCCGATTGACAGTTGATATGCCTCGAATTCCATATGATCAAGTTTAGCTAAGAGACTGCTATGATCAACTGTATCAAAGGCTTTACTTAAGTCCGAAAATATACCACAAAAGTATAAATTTGCCACAATGGCTCTTTGTATTATATAAGTTATTAGCATTGTAGTCTGGGTAGTGGAGCGCCCACTACAGAAACCACTTTGGTTTTCAATTAATATACTATACTCATCAAGAAAGTCAATTAATCTCTTATACATCAATTTTTCTATTAATTTATGATAAACAGATAACGAAGCGATAAGCCCGCAATTTGATACAAGAGTCTGACTACCACTCTAGTATAAAGGGATAATTCTACCAACTTTTAGTTTATCTAGAACCAAGAATAACGAAAAAGAACAATCAAATAAATACGATAATGGATAACTCAAAGATGTTTTCAAGAATTTAAATAATGGTCCGCGTAAGAACTAGGCAAAAGAACAATAGGCTAGTGCACTAGCTCTAACTTTTGATTGGCGCAAAGAACAATGCTAATATTTGACCGTGAGGTAGACAGGAGGGACCTGAGGAAAACTACTTAGAAAAATGTTGTTTATGTCGGGTTTTTCATTGTTTTTTCGGCGATTTTTCGCCGTCCACCAATCAGATTCGTCGATTTAATTGATATTAACAATTAAAAGTTCACACTTTTTAATCGATTTTGCGTTTGACCTGCCTAGTTCTTACGCGGACCATTACTTAAGCATTTCCACTAGAATGCTGTAAGGTCTCAGTGCTTTGCCTGCATTCAGGCTAACAAGACAGCTTACCACCCTTAAGACTAATTAATTGCTTAATACCCCTCCATGTAGCTTTTACATTATTGACATGGTAAAAAAAGTATTCATCATCTTAAAGTTTTTTACTAAAATATAAAATATGCTTCAGCTTCTTCCTGTAAACCTTATGTCAAGAGTAACTTGACATTTATTTCTTGTATAACGATTAAAGAACTTATTCTTTTGTTTTAATAGATTTTCTAATACCCTGTGAAATCCAAGGTTTTGACTGAAATTTAGCTTCTTTTTTACTTAACCTTTTTAGAGGAGCATGTTTATCTATTCTGGTATTAATTACCGAGTAGAGAAAATCAAATATCTGATTGATGTCATTCTCCTTAAACATACTTTCCCACTCAGCCTGAATTCGAACATGAAGTAAGAGATCTTCCTGAACAAGAGTAGAGTAATCACGTGTGTATATCGTCCAATTGTTTGATATCCAAGATAGAAAATTAAGGAATTTGGTGAAGGATCTGTTAGATCACAGACCAGATTTCCAGTAATAAAAAAATTAATGTTGAAGTCACCTATAAATAAACATAGCTTTTTCTTTTGAAATTTTATCTAATGTTGCATAAAGATACTTGCTAAAACCCTCAGGTTTACCGCTTGGGTGCCTAGATAAGATAGCAGACATCATGATGGTTGAGACTGGATATCTTATCAAGTTTAGATAGCAGTTCAAAACGAGGTAAGTTTTCTATATGTGTAAAAGTCATAATATAAAATAAAGAAGAGGGATATAAATAAGTAACTTGGCGAGTTGGGTTAGTTGAAGATGAATGAACTCCACCATCTTGCTTCAAGATATCCAGGTCAGAATTCTTCAATATGGCAACAACAGGACTTTCTGAATCTTTCCAAGGATAAGTATAACCATAAAAAGTCCAGATGTACATGTATTTTAGACCCTTATGAACTTCCAAAGTTTCCATAAAGAGAACCTTATGCTGGGTTTGAGCCGGTAAGATTTTCCGAGATCCAAGTCTCTTGTCGATTTATCTCGTACGAATTTTCTTCCTTTATAAAAATGATCCCTCGTCTCCCTCCGTACAAACTTAACTATAACATTTGAGACCTTGAACTAGAGCTCGAGGAAGCTTGAGGTTCTCTTAGTGCAGCAATGAATGGGTAAAATGATTCACTGACGTATCATTTCTCGTCGTTATATCTAACCCAATTAATGAAGCAGCCTTTATCACAACACCGACGGCATTTTCTTCTTTCACCTCAGGCATCCCAGATATCTCGGGACCCCGTAAGAACCGTGAGACCCCAAAACTTGAAAACAAAGCCCCGACCCAATTTTCTTGTACAATAATCGGAGAAATTTAAATGAAAAATTTAGGTCTTCTTTTTGTACTTTTTCTTCTTTCTATCACTTCCCCTCAAAATTGTCTTTTTCCGATGGGAAGGGGGGTGGAGTTTGTCCTTATCGAGGGGGCGGGGGGGAGTGGGAGAGAGGGAATTTGAAAATAGGCATAAATATTGAGTAAATCATGTCCCCAAAATCGTCGAGCCATGCTCGGATCTTTTACGAAAATCGCCTTTTTTGAAAATCTCAAGTGGATCCAAAATCGTTTCGCATACTGTAAATGGATTGAGTTTAGCCTGTCAGTATCAGGTATTTCTGAGGGGAAAGGGGAAGAAAGAAGGTAATACTGATACGCAGGTTAGATTAAATTCAACAGGAGCCTGTCCCCATGGGATTGGGGTTTAAAAACCATTTTCACTTGTGAGGTCTTTGTTTTCGAGACATCCATATATTTCCACACATTCTCGGTGGGGATATTTTTCCAAATTGTTCAAACAGGTTTCACAAGATTGCAATCTGATTGTCAGAGCAGAATCTTGGGCTTCTAGTCTCGCATTTCTTGCTTCAAGTAGATTAAACTTTGTTAGTAGAGCCGTATGACTGTCGTTCATTTGCTTAACTAGGTCATTCAATTTCGTTTAAATTGGTTGTGGTTTGTTCTAGAGGAGCGATTCAAATTCCTTGATTGTTGGCATTTCGTTTGCAAAACGTAAAGAACTCGTATAGAACACTACAACAGAAAAGCAAAAAGCTAATAACATGTATATCTTAGTAGATTATATCGAAGATAGCTGTGAATTGTAAAAATTTTCCACAATTCACAGAGAGCAGAAAATGGACATGGACATGGACCGCTGACCATTTGTTTGAGATGTTCTGCCATTGTAGTTTGTTATCCTTTGCACGTTTCTGTGCCTACTCAGCTGCATGGTAGGAGTTGGGGGAAAATCGTTATCGTATGTTTACGAGCACTGTGGTTGGTGAGTCGCTCGTTGTTAAGCTGCACGTGTTTAGTTTGTTCACACCCATTGGTGCCAATATTAACCAGTTTTTGGGTAGCTATCTTTTTTCGTGTAGTTTATCTACAAGTAAAAAGATGCATCGTCAATCACTATATTTTCCGGTCGCTTGTCGGGGAATTTTTTACACGGCCATAGGATCTCGTTCAGTACCACCTGAAAACATTTTGGCGAAACTCTTCGGACGTTGGAGGCGTCAACACTAGACCTTGGTTGTGTTTGTCTTTCAGTGTACACCAAATATTCGTTTCCGTTTGTTTCCTTGGAAAGTTTGCCATCACCCCAGCACAAATCCTTGTGCTCCTGACAACCACGTCTTGCAAAATGAATGGTATTGTAAAACCAAACAGTATTAAGCAATGATTCTGCTGAGGGTACTCTAGGGAAATTATCTTCGTAAAGTATTTTTCTTGTCGGTCAACGCCACACCAGCATTAGACTTGTTTCCACGGCCGAAGACCTTTCCTCGTCAATTCAAATTGTTTGTCATTGATGATACTCACGGGGTAGTCATTTGTCTTCAAATGCATTTCAGTGCTAAAGAGGAGACATCGTAAACTTGAGGGTTCAAAATCTTCTCCGTCTTGACGTCTAACAGAGCGAATGAACTCTGCAAGGTACTTGTTCAATTCTGCAGGCCCAATCGTGTGCGTTTCTCTCTCTTCATTCTTCTCCTTTCTCAAAAATTCCTCGACAGCTGTACATCTCGAATAGTTTTTTTTCTCTCGTGCTTTTGCTCTCCTTGCCTCTGACATAATCCTCTTCTGTAGTTTCATAACCGTAAAATCTTTTCCCACTCATTTTTTTAAAAAATACGACTTTGAAAACAGTCCGTAGAGCGAATTTGTATAATTCTGCGAACGGTTTGAAAAGTGAATTGCAGCCAGTCAGACATGAATGAAAATCGCCTTGCTACGGCTCACAAGTGAAAAAACATGAGACGCGGCTTCTAATTGGACCTATCTTTTTCTCCGCACGAGAAAAATGCAATACACGACATTTGATTGACTTTCTAGGTCTGCTACTTAAACCAGTTTGTGAATGAAATTTATTTCGCGCCTTTTTTGTTGAGTAATTCTCAGTACGTATGTAATAAGCGGATGTTTCTTATTTTCGAGAAGTAGTTTCATATTCCTTTAGTCTAAAAGTGTCGGTATCATAAATTATGAGAAAAGGGCGTGGTGAAGACCAGTTTTTATCGTAAGCCATGCATGAAAATCATCAAATGCCCATATGCAGTAGTTCAAAACGGAATTTTCCAATCTCATTTCATATATATTAGAAGTCACCATCACTCTCAAAAAGGGTTTGTCAAGCCTGGGTTATTCCAAGGACTATGCTATTTGACTTTTTAAATTTTTTTTGTGAAGTGAGTTCCTTTGTTTATCTAAAAGTTAACTTAATCTAAAACTTTAGCTGCTTTGACTTCAGTACAATTCAAGGTTCTGTTAGCCAAACAATCCCCTAGGCCTGCACCCTCATCTTCTATCATTTTTCTGGTGCCCATCACAAATTAATATCAAAAGTTCAGTTGGAATTCTGTGCTTTCTTCAATCCTATTAAGGTCGTATGATTGGTATGATTTCTGTCATCACTAGAGATTATTTTTGAAACGGCAGAGCTCAAGCTGTCGTGACAAAGACCTTGGTTTCTTTGAGCTTCAGAACAAATACCCCCAAATGTCTGAGAATCAGTTTTTGATTTGTATTCCTTACCGGTTGGTCTCGTAGAGCTCTTGAATATTGTGGGATGAAGAGTTGTTTTGGTGCTTCCTGCTGTCTTTAATTTAACTTATTTTGCTGGATTATCACAGTGTAACAAACTAAATGTAAATGATATGCTCATCTAATAACATATTTGGATCACACTCAACGAGTACGACTGAAGTCGTTAATCCACTTCAAAAAATGTTACACAAAACGGCACGACAAATTTGATGCTTCAGGGAGTTAAAGTTCCAGGACGAACTGTAATTTGGTTAAAGTGCATTTTCCCTCCATATTGGTTCATGGCCAGTTCACCAATGCACGTAACAAGAAAACAATACAAGAGTTGTATGCAAGGAGAGTTTGAAGTCGTAACTCTTTCTTACCGGTGTCCAGGTAATGTTTGCATCTTTCATTCTTCCATTTGAAACGACTCTCTCAGTTATGACTCTGTTGTCCTTAATAGCAAAACAAGAAGTGGATGCCGTCTTTAATTTAACTTATTTGCTGGATTGGGCACACTGTAACAAACAATGTAAATGATATGCTCATCTAATAACATATTTGAAACACACTCAACGAGTACGACTGAATTCGTTAACCCACTTCATAAAATTTTACAGAAAACGGTACGACACATTTCATATTTCAGGGAATCAAAGTTCCAGGAAGAACTGTAATTTGGTTAAAGTGCATTTTTCCTCCATATTGGTTCATGGCCAGTTCATCAATGCACATAACAAGAAAACAATACAAGAGTTGTATGCAAGGAGAGCTTGAAGTCGTAACTCTTTGTTACTGGTGTCCAGGTAATGTTTACATCTTTCATTCTTCCATTTGGCACGACTCTCTCAGTTATGACTCTGTGGTCCTTACTAGCAAAACAAGAAGTAGATGAATCATACCAAGAAACATGTTTTAACTTAAGATATCGTCTGCTTCTGGTTCTAAAAACAATACAATTTAACTTTGCTTATGAGCTGCTTGGGGAATTCAATTTACTAAAATTCATTATTTAAATTTGATGCTTATCAGTTGCACTAGCAAAAGCACAGTGAGATGCTTTATTTCTATTTGCAATCTGAATGTAAGCAATGCTGTGGTCATGGAATAGTTCAACGTGCCCTATTTTCTCTTTGTTTTAGTCAAAGGTAAATGAATAACTTTGTTTAGGTAGATAATGCTCTTCCTTCACTCAGTGTAGCTTAAGTGCCTGACTATCTGTTTTTGTAGTTATCTTACGTGGATTTCATGTAATGAAAAATCACTTTTCTGTTGAATTCTGAATTTGCTTCGATACAATAATATTATTGAAATTGGAAAGTGGACAAAGGACGGTGGGTGACGCGATAAATTTGTACGCTTGGGAAAGACAGATCAGATTCTGTACGAGCTAAATCTTCTGAAATTTACACAGTGGACACTACTGAGTGACAAAGTCAAACAAGTTTATTTCAGCACTGTGGGCTAAGTGTTTATCGTCTTCTCAGCTTAAATGGTGTATAAACTCTTCTGAAAGAAAGAAAGCTTGTACGAACGTCATAGAAGAACAAAAACAAAGCGCTGCGCTAGGGTTTACAGTGAAGAAGCAAAAGCTGTCAGATGTACAACATTTGACAATATGTAGTTTCTGCTACAGAAAAACGTTATGATTCTGTGATGACTCAATGTGATGAATAAAGACAAATCCAAATCTGATAAGAGGCAACAGGCAACATGGAAATAACGAAATCAAGAAGACATACAGAAACGAGTAGTGTTAAGGGCCTTAAAAATTAAATCATTGAATATTGCATGGATAGAAAAAATGTTTCATTTCACGTAACATAGAATAATAAAATATCGTTAGCTAAGGCGCTTTTTTCATTTCTGCCTGTTCATTATTATTATTGTTATTATTATTATTGTTATTATTATTATTGTTATTATTATTATTATTATTATTGTTATTATTGTTACTGAGTTATACTTTTATAGATTTAAAAAACAAATTTCATTTCCAGGACACTGAGAGTCCTCGCCATTTCATAAAATCCTGTCCCATTTATTAGTTACAGTTCTTGAACTGTTCTATTGAATAACTTGGATCACTCCATGCAGTAATTCTAGACCTGACAAAGCTTTCGAAATAGCCCTTCATCCTAATTCTATTTACAATATAAACCTTGAAATAAATTGTATCCATTCGTTAAGTTAAAGAATACCATTCTAGGTTGAGAGTCACATACGGTATATATAGTAACTTACAATTTAGATTTACAAAGCACATGATTGAATTAGTGTTTCTATTCGTTTAAACATCATTAATTTGCAATTTAGTTAAAAGAATAAAAGCATTTTGTGTAAGTTTTCTTATCATTTTTGGAGGGTTACCTCACAATTAAACTTCAGTTCCACCCCGCTACTCTACTGATATGTTATTTCTAATATCTTAGTGTTTGTGCTTATCGACCCACCACTCGAAATACTAATGTTCCTATTGGCTGGCAACATGCCAGATATAACGATAACAAAGGCCAATGTGTTTTCAGAACGCTCCTTAGAATGATTGGAATTTGCAAATGAGTTAGTTCAACAATAGATCATCAAAATATGTCGCCATCAGTTGTTTTCTGTTGGTGGTCATCTTCAAAAAACCCTATCATTACGCACAAGAAACGGAAGCGGAAGGCAAAGGCTGGAAAAGTCAATAAACTACAGGCATGAACGTAACAAGTCAATTCTTAGATTCTTGGTCTTTTAGAGCAATGCCACTCTAAATCAGCAAGAGAGATACAGCTGCCTATCTCTACAAAAAATACATGATCCCACATTGAGATGTTTGTACTGTTATTGACAGATTCCGTAATTATAATGACTGGTTATTGTTATTACTGATAGGTCAAATTACCTGACATTGCTCAGTTACTCTTGAGGAGGCCGCCACAATGCACGCCCAAAAGTACTGCGTACCCCTGTTCCAAATCCAAGATGGCGCCCGAAGATTCAGCATCGAGTCCAGCGTCAAGCGGTATAAACAGCTCGGCTTCCTTCAGTACTTTCTCAATTAGAAGCATATTGAATCTACAGGAAGACTCGCTTGATAACCGGCACAAGTCACCGTCCAAACCTGCACACGTTACCAATATGTCCAGTCCATGTCATCCGCTCGTTCCTCGAGCACAGCAAGCAAGGTTCCCACACGTTTCACTGAGTCGCCCGGGTTTACCATTTACTTATGGCGATATTTCTTCTTTCCCAATTATAGCCCAGGTGTGCCATTTGCCGTTTCCAAGTCATCGATTGTCCCTCGGTAAGAACGTTAATCTTGTTGAAAGTTTCTCCTCTCTTTTTTCCTCTTTTAAAGAGAGATTGGTGTTTGGGAAGTTCTTGACCGTTCAACAGACAAGTAGCTCTCATTTTATTATGCATTAAAAGCGAGTCATGAGTCTTGTGGAATTGGGGCTGAAAGACGTTAATCCCTGCATTATGTAAGAAATGAAACGCAACTTGAGGTAAAGGTTTAAAAGGCTTTCTTTTCTACAGATTTAGACTATGGTTAGGAGAGACATTTTTTCTGTCTTTGAACGTAAAACAACCAAAATGATGTTAAGCATTACTTCTTCTTTGAGTCCATTCTTTCTTTCTTGATTTTCGTTTTCAGTTACTAACAATTACAGCAGCATCAAAATATTTCATTTTGATCTCATAATATGCTGAATTACGATCATTTACAAACTTGATCTTGAGTCCGTATTCGTGCTTTTACATTTAACTATGACAAACACTTATTGTTTCTTAACGAACGAAACCAGTTTAACTTTGTAGTTATTTATCAATAAACTCATAACAGATCACACAGTAAATCCGGTACACAGCTTTTCAAGTCACCTTACAGTCCACTTACTGTTCATGCAGAGTTACCAGTTATCTATAACAAACCGGCTACATACTGTTAATGAGATGCTAAGGTAACGAAGAGATAATTGAGATACTATAAGAAATATAGGGGCATTGGAAAAATACGTTTATAGCAAAAGTTGAATCCTTAAAAACTGCATATAAATGTTGCGAATGCATTCCACATGAGGTAGTTGTTTTGACTCTAATTCCAGTCTACAGATAGCGAACTAACTTGCACCTAGTTTGTTAGTTGTATATATGTTAGAAGTATTGAGATTTTCTTCCTAAACAGCTTAATTGTCATTATGTCTAATTACTTGCTTCTAAAGGTACAAAGTTTTTTCAGCAAAGACGAAGGCGACCATTACGAAAAAAGAAAGAACGTCCATTGTTCTCTACAAATCAAATCCAAACAATGGAAGAAGAGTTTACCAAGTGTCGATATGTTACTCAGAGCAGACGCTCAGAACTGGCGTTAGAGCTCAATATGACGGAGACACAGGTGAAAACTTGGTTTCAAAATCGAAGAACTAAGTGGAAAAAGGAAAAGAAAGAGAAAGGTGAAAAACCATCCCTAGAAACACAAACTAATTCATGTGACGAAATAATATGGCGGACCTTGCCAGAAAGAAACATGAACTTCTACAGTCTACAGCATCAAATGTTTAGCATGTGGTAAATGTATTTACCTTTTATTGTTCATAGAAGGCTGTAACTTATGAAGATAGACACTATATATGCTTGACAATCAAGACTGCTATATACATATAACATATACACATAATGAGTAACGCGGCCATAGTCTGTTTAAGTGGAACAAGACTGCTTTAATCTAAAGCAGAGTTTTGCGGACCCTTGTTATTTCTGGTTGTTTTAGTCGTAAAATGATTGGCTATCTCGGGTTCAAAATTTCTTCTTGTTACAGCAATGCCATTTAATATCCACAAAACACAAAGACATCTTACCATAGTCTGCTCCATAGACAAAGACTGCATATTTAACCATAAAAATTGATCTTGAGAAAGTTTAAATTCTTCCGGCACGTATCAATTAACGTTCTCATGGCTCAGTAACTATTCTTGTTAAAATTTGTTCTGGCTACAGTTGAACGTATCAATATCCAAACAACACAAAGCAATCTAATTATGATTCTAGCAAAGTAAGTTTGATGCCGTTGTTGTTATCTTTTATCATGGCCAGACTCTTTTGCAACGAACTTGACAAAATCCACGGCAAATTGTTTCAACCATGCTTATTTTCCTTGTTTTGATTATTTCAACTGCCTTTTGGACTGCATGAATATTATTCTTTCTAATATAACTGCTCAAAGTTGATGTCGGAGGTGGCTTAGTTCCCAAAAGTCCATTAAACTCAATCAGTGTAGCGCTCTGTATATAGAATAACATTATTTCTACCGCCGACATACTTATTCCTTTCTTATCAGTTTTAAGCAAAGTTAAAAACCTTGTTTGTTGCAGAAGTAATCATGAAATTAGAAATGAACAATGCTATCCAAACGTTAACATCGAATTTGGTGATCAAATACGCCGGTGTCTGGACAGATTGTGTTTCGTTGATTGAGTTTGCATGCATTCATTCTTTTATAAACAACAAAATATTTTGACAAACCAAGCTCCTTAATTTCCCTTGTATCATTTGAAACTCACGGGAACTACCATATTTAAGTAGCACTGTGATAAATAAAATGTGGATTGTTTGCTAAATACTATAACAAGTGTAAGGCAATGTGTTCATAGTGGCCGCTGACCACTCATTTAATTAAGCAGTCGTCTTTACCATGTAGTTTGCATAAGTGAATGTTCCTCGATTGCACCTTTGTTCATTGTTATGATAAATTGTATGCGTGTTTAAACTAATTCCTGATTACAAACGGAGACCACTCACATTTTATACTGTGAATGGAGATGTGTTTACTATACAATGATCAAATGTCTTGTATTCGCTTCACTGCGTAGAATCATAGAGAGTATTCTAATACACGACTACAAGACTTGCAAGAGATGCTGAGGAGGACAAATTTAACAGTAAGCTGAATAAATCCTAAAGAAAACCTAAAACGGTGCCTTACTATCAGAGTAAGTAGGCAGTAGACAATCGCTGGATCCGCTAACTGCGTCATCGGGGAGCAACTGGTACCCAGTCTTCGGACCAACCAATACAGTGAAATAAAGCATTTTTTATAGAGCACTAAAAAATTGGTTTTCCGTTGTCTGTTTCAAAAACTGTCAACCATTTTGAAGGAAGGACACTGAAACAAAATAATATTGAAACATCGCTTGCTTCAGGTTGTCTTCAAGTATGTGGAATTTCCGCTACCAGCTCAGAAGGATATCAACAGGAAAAATACCGTTGCACTTCACCCGGAGTAAGGAGCTGAGATTCTTAGCTATACTGTTGATGCGTGTTCTCGTACAGTTGCCTTGTGTTTGCTATGGGTTCCCAGATTCTTTAGGGATTATAATTACCTATTTATCACATGAAGCTTTGTTGTTAGTTGAGAAGGTGTTTTCCGTGACATCCAGCACCTCAATCGTGTCAAACTCTTCAAGCCCTTTAAATTCTAGTGCGAACGTAATTCCTTCTTGATCTCCTGTTGTGTTTCTGTAGTCTTTTCTATGATATGACCAAAAAAGTGGGAAGCGCATGCCTAATTAAAGTTCATTCAATTTTCATTTGTATTTGACAGTCATTTAAGCAAGAAACTATAAAGGACGAAGGATAACCCGATATTGTGCCCAATAATTTAGACAACAGATGAAGATCGTGATAAGTAAACTGTAATATTTTGGTATAAGCTATACCATCATCAGACTAAGAAAATTAACATACAAGCTAGATCTTAAATACTTTAGGTGACGAGACGAAAACGATTAGTTTACTCAGGAGAATAGGAGGGAAGGTGCTAGGCGTTTGATGAAACATGCCTCTTTGTACTGGAGAAGATCCCAATTATTGTCACAATCTAACACTGTTGTATTATCAGGGACAACTAGGGTGAAATATTCTTTGTCAGAACTAACAGGAGGTGGAACAATGTCTGTATTTAAAGTACCAGGTAAATTAAATAAATTGTAAATGAAAATTAAATTATCACGCGTTCGCAAGTGTTTGTATATTGGCTCTCTTTGTCAGAGATAGCCTGTTCATGTGTTCGGACGAAAAGAGTTCTGTCTGTTTTGCCGTTGTATTCTGATTGGCAACCAGGGCAGTTGAATTTGTAAACAACATGTGATTTGTTCAAAAGTGGAACTCGGCATATTTCATCAAACGCCTAGCAACTTCCCTCAACAATGGACTGAAATCCAGCAGAGGACTCTGTCTATACCTTGTAGTCTATTAAAAATGATATTGTAGAAAGAATTCCCAGCAGCATCATAAGCTGTTACTGGATACAATATATCCATTTTGCAATAAATAGTAAAAGCCAGTGTCCATGGGTAAGCTTGAACCACCAAACTTTCGGTTAACAGCCAAACGCGCTAATCGATTGCGCCACAGAGAACTCTGTAGAAATTCCCTGCGCTCTCAAGTCAACAATTAAGAACCAAATTGACAAGGGATTTGCAATTTACCAAGAACATGTGGTTTTCATTTAAAAGTATGGTTTACTCATGGTTACTCATATTTATTGTTGATGGCAATCTTATAGATAAGCTGTCACAAAGGGGTCGTTACGCACAAGAAAAACAAGCAGGAGTCAAAGGATAGAAAAGTTAATAAACTACAGGCATGCATAAAACAGGTCAAAAGTTCTTGGTTTTTCATCGTTTAGAGCAATTCCACCTTAAACGAGAAAAAGAGATAAAGCTGCATATCTCTACACAAAAACATGATCCCACCTGAAAATCAATTTTTTTTTTTTTTTTTTACAAGCATACACTTTTTTATTATTACTTACAGTCCTACATAACATTACACTGATTACACTATTTACAAAATACTTACGTTACTTACGTTTACATTGCTTTCAGTACTTATTTCAGTGGTTATAATTTTTTTACTAGTAAGAGAGAAAGTCTAACAGCCGCGCAACTGCTGATGGCATGTTTGATAATTAGTACTTTATACAAAGTTCTTTATGTATTAACAAGCCTATATGATTACTATTCAATACGTTTTAAAAAATCTAAACACAAACACTAACAAGTTACTTTCCACATCTACAACAACTTAAAAAGGAAAATTCTTCGTTCACTTCTTATAAAATGTAGGTAAGTTATTATTCTTAGTATAAATGTATTTTTCTGTTTGGTATTTGATCTTGAATTTAAATCTAAAACCTTCAATACACGGAAGTAGATGTTTCCTTCTGCAGTCCCATAGATAAAGTTTACCAATTAATATTAAATAATTTAGTAAGGGACATGACGATGAATCTATAATACCAATGATGATGTCCTGCAAGTTGAGAACTTTGTTTTGTTTTGTGATAGCAAAGACGTATTGCTCGCAATCTTTCCAGAATAAACTCGAGCGCGGACAATTAAAGAAAAAGTGGTGTAATGTTTCAGGTTCTAAGTTACAAAAAGTGCATTTATCCTGCTCAATGTAGCCAATTTTTTGTAACTTTGTATTAGTATAAAGTATAGAATTGAAGACCTTGTACTGAAAGGCCTTAACATAAGGTTTAAGGGCCACTGTATGGGGGAGATTGTAAACAAGTTTCAAGTCATCTTCGGATAATTTAAAATCGCGTTTCAGTTGATGTGCATGGTTCGGAAGTTGGGCTTTATTGCTAACAATCAAGGAGTAATAATCTTTTGCTTTGTTTTTCGTGATGTCAAAAATATTTCCGTTATGTTTGAAGATAGGATCACCTTTAGTGGGACCACAAATCTTCCTTAAACTGAGTGGTATCGAATGTTTAAGTCCAATCCATGTAAGAAAATTGACCTTTTTTAATTCTTTACTTATTACGTTGTAGGATTCGATATTGCTAAGATTGAATAAAAGATCACTGACAGAATATATTCCAAAGTCGAAAAATTTCTTGTAGAAAACTGGTTTTCCATTTATTCTTATATCCTTATTATTCCAAATTACAGAAGACCAGTCTTTCTGATCTGCAAAATCATTGCGGAATTGTGACCACCACTGTAAAAGCTCTTTATAAAAAAGTGATGTTATAGAGAGGTCATCTATATTATAATTGCAGCTGAAAATTAAAGGGCCTCCTAACTCTTTTAAGAGGAACATGAAATAGGTCTTCCACGTGGCACTATTATTGCTGAAGATTCGCTTTAACCATGCAAGTCTTAAGGCTTTAATTAAACTATCTACATCTGTCATTTTTATACCACCTGCTTCGTAATCATTGATGGCGGATAGCCTTGTCACCTTGTCTTTTCCACTCCATAAAAAATTGTAAATTATATGATTCACTTTTTTGATAATTTGGGAAGGAGTTGGAAGTTATGAAGACGTATAGACCAATTTAGAAATCAGCTGAGATTTAATTATAGCTACCTTCCCGTAAACAGAGAGCCCTCTAGAAGTCCAAATGTTGGTAAGCTTCTTCATACTATCAATTTTTTCTTGAAAGTTCTTCTCATAAAGTAACCTCTGATCATAAGTGAAGAAAACACCTAAGGCTTTAATTGGTTCACTTGGCCATTTTATTCCAAGTGGTTTCATATCGTTGTCTTTTAGAGACCCCATCCAAAAGCCCTCAGTTTTTGAGTTGTTAACCTCCAGGCCGCTGAGCGATTTAAAAAACTCAAGCTGCTGAAATAAAATTTGAGCCGAATTTAAATCTGAAAGAACTGCCGTTGTATCATCCGCATATTGGAGAAGTTTAGTTTCCTCCTGTCCAATTTTTACTCCTTTAATTTCTCTATTTTCGCGAATAGCTATTGCTAACGTCTCAACTGCAAGAAGAAAAAGATACGGGGATAGCGGGTCTCCTTGTCTCACACCCCGCTCCAGCATAAAATAATCCGATGCTATTCCATCATTTATCACGCAGCTCTGAATATTAGTATAGAACATTTTTACAAAACGAATAAAATCCGAGCCAAAATTGAATGCTTCCAGACAATTGAAGAGATAATTCCATTCTAAAGTGTCAAACGCTTTTTTAAAGTCAATAAAAATCAAGATACTGGGAATATTTGGTCATTTTGGTATACTTCAGCGTAACGTCAGTCCCCAATAACCACTATCCGGTACGTCTAACAGACCAAAGACACGAGGGAAATAACTTTTGTCTCAAAACGACCTTTCCCTTGGCGAAAACCTTTGGTTATTTCCAGCATGGCCAGCCGACTCAAAGTCGAGGGAGAAACAAAATTTGCATGCCTGGAATGTCGCCTAATCAAGTCCTCCCAAGGGGCCGCCAGGCATGGACAACAAAGCTGTCACGAAAACGAAGAACAAAGTCACGCGTCTGCTATTATAGCAATAGCACTGCAACGTTCCAGCTACTATTGATTGCAGGCGAGGTTGCTCAAAATCCAGGTCCCGAAACTGAAAAAGCGGAAGCTCTGCGACCTCGGCGTACACCAGCACCGGTGTGCCCTCAGTGCGGGAAGACTGTTCGTTGCAATCAGAAGCGTTTGCAGTGCAATATTTGTTTCAACACAACACATGCAAGTTGCGTTCAGCTCAGCTACTTGAAGCATCTGCGCTCTGCGAAAGCCGTAGAATGGACATGCCAAGAGTGTACCATCTCTGTACTTCCCTTCTTCTGTGAAGACTTTTCCGATGCTCACGAGGGTGTCTGTAATAATACAACTGATGTAGAATTTGAAGATCCGCACTTGGACGCATTGAAGCGCAACAGCAAAAATCTTAGCGTTGTGCATATTAATACTCAAAGCATGGTTTCCACCTTCGATCATCTACTGATAGCAATTGAACGCTACTCTTTCGACATTATATCTATGAGTGAAACTTGGCTCAAAAACAACAGTCTTCTTCTCCAACACGTCACTATTCCTGGTTATACTCATGCATTTAATAACAGAGATAAGATCAAGGGGGGTGGTGTTGGAGTATATATCAAGGAGTCGATTAAGTTCAAACGACGCACTGACATTGAGGAAAGATATCCTTCTCTTGAACATCTGTGGCTAGAATTACCAGGACGCAACAAAAACAGCAAAGTTCTCTTCGGTGTCCTTTACCGTTCAGAGTTAATTCTTCCCTACAGGGACTGGTTGGAACTCTTTGAGTGTCTAGTAACCGATCTTGTTTCATCATGGGACGGTATGCTTGCTCTCACAGGAGATCTAAATGTGGATTTGTTGCGACCAAATGCCCCTGATGCTGTAAGATTTTTAGAGTTGTTGGACGCCGTAAATTTGAAGCAGATTGTTACCGAGGCAACGCGCATTACCAGAAGGTCAGAAACGCTTCTTGATCACATAATCACCAATCTTCCCCGACAGGTGACACACACTGATGTCATTCGTGGTCTAATGATAAGCGATCATGATGCTCCGTACGCATGCCTAAATGTCCGCGTCAACAGATTCGTACCGCGATACAAGTATATTCGCCATGAAAAGAACTTTGATCAGAACGCCTTTACTAGAGACTTTGCTGAGCTTCCCCTGAGTGTCATCTACTCAAGCGATGATCCTGACGAACAGCTAGAAATGTTGAGCAAACTTTGTCGCGAATGCATCGACCGTCACGCTCCGCTCAAACGAACAAGGGTTTCCCGCCCCCCAGCCCCATGGCTCAAAGAACTTAATATCAAACAACTCCAGAGGGACTGCCAGTTATTGCGCACTCGCACGCGCACTGACAAAAGTGAAAGTACATGGGCGGCGTACCGTGAGAAAAGAAATGCTCTCAAGACTTATATCAAGAAAACCAAACGCGAATTTTATCAAAAAGCATACTCATCCAAAAAACCAAAACAAGTTTGGCAAGTCATACATAGGATACTGCACCCCAGCCCACAGCCACTCACAGCGGACCCGGACGAGTTGAATGCCTTTTTCGGGTCTACAGCTGAAAGAGTAACTGGAGCCGAAGCTCAATCCATTGAAAAATTGTTTGATTTGGTGAACTCTTTCCCTGTTGACAAGGAAGACGCTTTCTGTATGCGTCCAGTGACATGCGCAGAGGTCATTAAAGAAATCAAATTTATGAGGAGCGATTGTTCTTGCGGCCCAGATAACATTCCTGTTAAGTTCGTGAAAATGGTTGCGGAAAGTCTTGCATCTCCACTCACAAATATCTTAAACAACTGCATTTCTAAGCAAGTCTTTCCAAGACAGTGGAAGATAGCACGCATCAGCCCCATACCTAAAGTCAACGACATCAAATCAAAGAATGACCTCAGACCTATCTCCATACTACCTGTACTGTCAAAGGTATTCGAGCGCCTTGTTTTGAAGCAGAAAGCTGACTTCCTTTCAAACCCCACAAATGGTATTCTTAAGGATTCCATGAGTGCTTATAGGAAGGGACATAACACCACCACAGTGCTATTGGCCATGAGAGACGATATTCTCCAGGCCATGCAGAGAGGTGAGGTCACCATGGCTGTGTTAGCTGATTATTCTAAGGCATTTGACACTGTTGCCTACGAGACTGTTTTGAAGAAGATGCACAGTATTGGTTTTTCAAAAGACTATTTGAGATGGCTGATTAGCTACCTGACCGGACGACAACAGTTTGTCCAAATTGATGACAAGGTTTCGAACTATGTAAACGTTACCTTTAGAGTCCCGCAAGGCTCTATACTTGGGCCAGTGTTGTTCAATATTTATGTCAATGATCTATCAGAAAACTTGGATTCCATTAAATCCTATCAATATGCAGATGACACAACTATATACATCCATGAGAAACCTGCTAACTTAAAGGCTGGAGAGGAAAAACTACAGAGGGCTCTTGACAGTCTTGCTTCTTGGTCATCAAGCTGTAACCTCTCCTTGAATGCCAAGAAAACCAAGGTGGTATTGTTTTCTACCAAACAGCTTTCTCGCGTGCACGAGCTTGACGCCTACCCAACTAATCTGTCAGCAGGAGGTACAAAACTTGAGAGACTTACATCTACCAAGTTGCTGGGGACAACATTTCAAGAGAACTTAAAATGGAATGAAGACATTCAGTCAAAAATCTCATGTAGTTACTACACTCTTTCTGTCCTTAGAAAGCTTAGAAATCTTGCTCCATTTCATGTAAGAAAACAGTTAGCGGAATGTTTGATCTTGTCAAAGTTATACTATAATGACATTGTATACCATCAACTACCCAATTATCTATTGCGTCGTCTGCAACGAGTGCAACTTGCTGCTGCCAGTTTTGTCATAAAAAGATATGCGAAAACACCTGACATTATAGACCTTGGCTGGTTGCCCTTCAATGAGAACAGGGATCTTAATCTTTGCAAGACTACTTTCAAAGCCTTGTATGATGTAAACTGGCCGGCATATCTCAGGGTCACTGTCCGCCATCCAAACAGGACTTTAAGATCATCTGCAGCTGTGAGCCTGGAGGTGCCAAAACACTCAGGCACATTACAAGACCAGGCGGCCAAAGTTTTTAACAGCTTACCAGTCTCATATAAGAACTGCACAGAATATAAACAGTTTGTATCTCATTGTAAAATGTTTTTTGTCAACAAGGCAAGGACAAATCTATAATTTTCTCCTTTTAATCTATTTATAATTCATATACAATCTATAGTTTTCCAATATAATTTATTTTTCAAATCATTATATAAATATATCTTTTAATATCATAGTATTTTGTTTGTATATATTTTAGCATAGAAGAGCCATTTTTTACGTGGAATGCTAATAAACCGTTATTATTATTATTATTATTATTATTATTATTATTATTATTATTATTATATTTTGGCTATCTGTAAACTCCATTATATCAAAAATCGATCGAACTGTCTCTCCAATGTAACGATCTTTAACATAACCTGTTTGATTGTGATGGATAATACTTGGCAACACTTTTTTTATTCTTGCTGCGATTACTTTTGATATAATTTTGGCGTCAACATTAATGAGAGAAATAGGCCTCCAGTTTTCAATAAGTGTTCGATCTTTTCCTTGTTTTTCAATTAAAGTGATGACCGCTTTCTTTTGAGAGCTGGACATTTCGCCGTATTTGTAGGACTCTTTTACACATTTCCTAAAAGAGTCACTAATAAGATCCCAACAAAGTTTGTAGAATTCGATAGGAATTCCGTCATTACCTGGCGACTTGTTATTTTGAAAACTATCCAGGACGGCTTTTAATTCCTCAAGAGATATTTCACCTTCGCAAAGTTGTTTTTGCTCCTCCGACAACATAGGAATATTAAGATTGCCTAAAAATGTTTTAACAGCTTCCTGATTTGTATCGGAAAGTTTTGATTTGTAGAGGTCATTGTAAAAGCGTTTTTCTTCAATGAGTATATGGAACGGGTCGGTCGTTATTACACCACTTACAACCAGCTTTCTTATATGTTTTTTGACGTGATTCCGCTTTTCTAAATTTAAAAAATATTTTGTGCTTCGCTCTCCGTGTTCGTGCCACCGAGCCCTTGCGCGAATGATAATACCTTTTGTTTTTTCTCCATAAAACAGCTCGAGCGTTTCTTTTGCTTCGTTTAAACGGTTTTGGTTCAAAGCACTAGGGTTGTTTTCGTATAATTTTGCTGCTACGTCATATTCATTTTGTAAGGTCCGTTCCCTTTCATTTTTACCTTTGGCTTTTCTTTTGGAATAATCGATTGCATGGTTTCGTATATTATACTTCAGCCAGTCTCAGACACTGCGATTATCTGACAGCTCATTCATGCCAGTTGTCTTCCATTGAGGGATTCTTAATTTCAGATCTTCAAGATAAACTTCATCCTCTAGCAGAGAGACATTCATTTTCCAAAAACCAGAGCCTTTTACATATTGATCAAGTTTAGTCAAAACAAGATCGATTGCTGCATGATCTGTTTTGATTGCGTGGATGATATCGGTTGATTATCCTGGAGATTGTTAGACACAAGCCAGTTGTCTAAACGGCAAAATACTTGAGGCGATTTTTGGCTCCTAGTATAACTAGACGTATGAGGGTGTTTAATTCTCCATATATCTATTAGATCTAATTCGTTTTGTAAGCATTCAATACTATCTATCACCACTTTCCTAGGTAACATTACACCTCCTTTTTTGTCAAGTTTGGGATTAAAAGGACAATTGAAATCGCCCCCAATTATAATGTTCTCTTCACAATCCAAGTCTTCCATTTGTAAAGTTTTATGCAAGCAATTCAAAAATTTAGCAATGTTTTTATCTTTGTTTGGTGCGTAAATGTTAACTAACAAGTATACTTGGTCTTCAATTTCCACTTTCAAAATAATAAAACGCCCCCTGGGATCTATGATGGATTCTTGGACTGAACAATTAAAACCGTTCCTAATCAACACCGCAACCCCACAGGAATTTGGGCTGCCGTGGGAGCAAAACATTGTACCACCCCATTCATTCTTCCATTGTTTCTCTGACTCATCTTTTGAGTGTGTTTCTTGCATAAAGATGATGTCTGCTTTTCTTTTACGACACCATGTAAACATCGCTCTTCTTTTGTAAAAATTATTTATGCCCCTCACATTTAAAGAAATCAATTTAAACAAGTTTGCCTTTAAATAATTTTTCCATAATCAGGGACTGCAGTAGGATCCGTATGTATTTTCCTAGATAGAGTGGACCACAGGTCGTTTTCCTTTGCAAATGAGAAACACATAACTGACGAAACAGATTACATAAATATAGATACATACTAAATAAGTAATTTATCATTTACGTGCCTGTCTTTGAAAACCATTACTGGATTAATATTCCAAGTCCTTCATAATATTACAATAGAGTGGGAGCTTCTTGGTTTCTTTTCCTCTGTATATTTGCCCGTTAATGATTAATTTATCAATGTTGAAAAACGCTCTTTTGTTAGCCTGTTTAGCACTTTTTAAGACCGGGTACAACTTTTTGTGAATTTCATCTATTTCTTTAGGAAAGTCGTCTGAGACTCCAATCTTCGTTCCTTTCAAGTTTCTAAGAAATTTTTTTACAAATTCTTTGTGTTGAAAATGACTAAATCTTACAATTATCGGTCTCGGACGGTCCAATGATCTTTGACTTGAGGATTTGGTTGGAATTCTATGAACTCGTTCAAAGCGTATAGCATTGACATCCTTGGTAGATATTTGCATCTTGGAAATAAAAATATTTTTTACCAGATCTTCAGTGTCTTCCTCAAGTACCTCTTGGACATTGAAGATTTTCATATTTTCCCTCCGAGTATAGGCCTCCAATTTAATGTTTCGTCGTTTATAGGTTTCGAGTTCATCGTCGAGGGAGTCAATCTCATCAGTATTGTCATCAACAGCTTTAGTTGTTTTCTTCATTTCTCCCTTCAGGTATTCGATTTCTTTCTCGGCAAACTCTAAGGATGTTTTCAAACTTTGAACTGTTTCCTTCAGGCCACATAGTTGTTCTTTTACTACTTCAATTTCGCCACACACCGTGAGAACTTTATCCAGTTTAGCGTTTATTTCGTCGAAACGGGCCGACGCATCATAGCCGCTTCCCCCGAGCTCCACGAGGTGTTCTTCATCTTCGGTTTGTGAACCGCTTTCCCGCATCCGCTTTCGCCGGTCTCTACGGTCAGGGTCCGCGGAGGCGTCTTTGCCATCTTCTTTCCCCATAATTTGTTAATCCATGACGGTTTTCGTATCGTAGAAGATTACATGAACATAACGAATTGATGGAGCTATCAAAGACACGTCTTACCTCAACGAGGTGCACTGCGCAATCACCTGAAATGACTGGCTATTGTTGTTACTAATAGGTCAAATTATTCTTGATAAGGTCACTACAATGCACGTCCAAGAATCCTGCATACCCCTGTTCCAAATCCAAGATGGCGCCCTAAGATTCAGCATCTAGTCCGACATCAAGCAGTATAAACAATTCGGCTTCTTTCAGTACTTTCTCAATTAGAAGCATATTGAAGACTCGCTTGATGACCAGCTGAAGTCACCGTCCAAACCTGCACTCGTTACCAACATGTCCACTCCATGTTATACTCTCGTTCCCCGAGCACAGCGGGAAACGTCGTTACTTTGTGCCCCAGGTTTACTATTTCGCTTTGGTGGCATTTTTTCTTTCCAATCTGTAGGGAGGATGTGTTATTTTACGTTTCCAAGTCACCGATTCTCTCTCGGTAACACGTTAATCTTGTTGAAAATGTTTCTCCTACTTTATCTTGTAAAATAATAGGAATTTGTGGCTGGGTAGTTCTCGACTTCGTTACTTTTCTGTTTCACATTTTATTTACCGTTAAACATTCCGACAAATCAATGAGATTCATGAATTAGATATCTTGACTAAGACGTTCACTGATAATAATTATTAGTCTCAATAAAAATGCAGAAGGTACAACATAGAAATAGTTTTTTACACTTTCAAAACTCTTTGTTATTGTTTGGAATATGGAATGAAACCCAATTTATGGACTTGAAAGGCTTTATTTTAAAACAGATTGTACCACTATATCATCAAGAAGGAAATGTATTTCTTTACCGTCTTTAAACGTTAAACATCCAGAAATATGTTGAGCATAGTTTCTTCTACTCTTAATTTTTCTCACATTTACTCTCTATTTTTCTCTCTTGGTTTTGGTTTGAATTTACTTGAGACGCCACCCCTGATCATTATATCTTAATATTGCAATTCAATCTTGAACTGTGTTAAATAACAATAATTTTATACAGTCTACACGTATTTATGCTTTTTCACTCAACAACTGTAAGTAATACTTATACATTCTTCACTAACGAAACCAGTTTAAATTTATTGATTCACGAGAGTTAATCCACTAACAGCTTTACATAATAAATATTATTATTTTTCCGCTGATGCGGTACACTTTGATACTGTTAACCTACCTTAATACGTACAACTGGATAAGTACAGTGTTTCAAATTATCTTGCATGAATTCTCTACAATTATTGTTGCGCTAAAGCCACCGAGAGACTAACTGAATTACTACAAAAAATAAGACCTTGAAGAAGCACATTGTTAGTGATTCAAGCTGAATCCATGAAACACTTCTTTTATATGTTTTTATGCATTCCACAAGAGGTATGCGGTTTTTTTTACTGTAATGGCAGCTTACAGATAGCGACCTGGCTTGCACCCAGTTTGCTCTATGTGAGTGATAGTAAAATTCACTTTGCAAACAGCGTAAATGTCTTTATGTTCGATTGTTTGCTTTTAAAGGTACCGAGCTTTTCCAGAGGAAACGAAGACGACGATTACGAAAATGAAAGAATGTCCATTGTTTTCTACATATCAGATATACAAACAATGGAAAAAGAGTTTACCAAGTGACGAAATGTTGCTCAGAGCAGACGCTCAGAACTGGCGTTAGAGCTCAATATGACGGAGACACAGGTGAAAACTTGGTTTCAAAATCAAAGAACTAAGTGGAAAAAGGAAAATCAAGAGAAAAGTAAACAACTAATGGAGCTAAAGTAACTCATGTGACGATACAATGTGGCATACTTTGCCCGAAAAAGACATGAACTTCTACAGTCTTGACCATCAAATGTTTAAATTTACTTCGTTTGGTGTTCATTGAAGTATTTGACGTCAAACTCAACTGATCTGTTTAGTACTCTGTACAGTGTATAATATTGTTTTTGATAGTATACGTATATATAGTATATGCGTCAGTTCTACTTCCAACGTACTTAAGTCTTTCTTTTAAGCCTTGAAAGTAGTTAGAAAAACTAGTTTACTGCAGAATTAATCATAAAATAAGAAATGAACGATGCTATCCAGAAATATCGAATCTAGTGATGAAATAGGCTGTGGTCTGAACAAATTGTGCTTCAGTGATTGAGTTTGCAGGTATTCTCTCAGAGATAACAAAATACTTTGACAGACCAAGTTGTTCCTTTGTATCATTTAAAATTTATCCGAACTAACATACTTAACAAAATAATGCAGCCTTGTTTGCGAAACTCTGTATTATGTGTTAGGCAATGGGTTCATGGTGGCTACCAACAACTCATTTTATAAAGTATTGACCCTTTACCATGTAGTTAGCATGTATGAATGCTCCTCGATTGCCCCTTTGTTCGTTATTGTGATACATTTTAAACGTATTTGATCTGAACTCGCGATTGCACCCGGAAACCATTCGCATTTTATACTATGAACGGAGATCTGTTTACTGTACAATGAACAGATGTTTTGTACCTGCTGCTCGACATCGAGTCGTGTAGAGGTTTTTAATACACGGGTAAATTACTATCTATAACTTGCAAGAGATGCTGAGGAGGACAAAAGCGAAAGTAAGCTGACTAAATCCTAAAACGATGCCTTACTCTCAGAGTAATTCGACTGTAAACAATCGCTGGAACCACTAACTACGTCATCGGGGCGCAACTCGTGCCCAGTTTTCAGACCGACCAAAATAGTAAATGATGGCAATAGAGCAGTGAAAGAGACGCTTTCCGTTGTCTGTCACTGAAACTGTCTACCATTTTGAAGGGAAGAAAAAATAATATTAAAATTTCCATTAGTCCAGGGTTTCTTCAAGTAGGTCGAAGTTACGGTACCAGTTTAAAACATTATGAACAGGAAATATCCTTCGTTGAGAAGCACATATTCTTGCGTATTTAGGTTGTTTTTAACATACGTTCCTTAATTCTTTAATTTAGCGATTGCGAGTGCCGATTTAACACATGATACTTTGTTGTTGGTTGAGGCGTTTTCCGTGGCCTCAAACACCTTAATCACTTCAAACACTTAAGCCATTTAAATTCAAGTGCCATTGTAACAGCAACGCTAAGGAAATAAAATCCTGGCGGAAAACCTTTAAGAATTCGAGATTCTCACTACATTTTAAAGCAAGCCGGCCTTTCAAACCCCTTAAAATATTAGGTTTTCGATAAATGGCTATGTCCAAGATACAACTGAGTGTTGATATTCAAATATTGAGATCACTTCTCTTGCATTCCAAAAGAGCAAGAGCCCTTCGTGGTATCTGTCTATACGCATTATCGTCTAGCTGTGTTTTAGTTGCGAATATTATTTTTCATTTTTCTCAACAGCTACAGCTGCTCATTTCTTGTGCCTTATGTTCACTTTAAGGAGGTTTTAAGGAGGGGCGACTTTCAGCCCGGCTCGAGTTACTCCGATTCCCTCAGTGTGGCTCTGTAGTCGTTTTTGAAAATGAAATCATAAGGAAAATAATGACGGAGGGAGTCATACTGGATTGGGTTTACGTCAGAAACTATGCTGGAGCGAAAACCTCGTTCAATTACTTCAGTCCTCAGCTGTGTTTCATAGTCATGTAAACACGCAGTGAAATTCAAATAGTAATCCAAGTATAAAACTCTCGCCGGCGCAACGTGGCTTTCTAATGTAAACACGCCCTAAGTTTGCCCCAGAAAAGTTAATTTTTAGAACTTCTCCTCCATGTTCACCACGAGCAATTTGATTGATTAGTCTCAAACTAATCCACAAGAAGATCATAAAGGTATAATTCTCCTTAACTTTATCTTACATCACAATGTTCTGGCAGCAATGAATATTTCCCTGTGACTTCTTGCTATAAATGTGTCTTTTTTTCTTTTCAAACAGTACTTCCTTATTCCCTAAGTCTAGAAATGACCCTAGCATAAATTTTCAGCAAAACGCTTGATGAAGATTAGTTTTCATTCTATACCAGGACACAAATTCGTCAACTGCCTATCTTTTCATGTTTTTTTTTTTTTATAACTATTGGAAGGGCGCATCATCCAAAAGGTTGTGTCTAGCCTGAGTAATTCCATACATTGTGCCCCTTTTAACTTAAGAAATAATACGATTTTGTACATTGACTCGTTACTTTAATTATCTAAAACGTATTTAGTTGCTTTGACTTCAGTACTATTCATGGTTCTGTTGGTGAAACAACCTCCTGCCCTCTCAACTTATTTCATTTTAGTGGTGGCCACCACAATTAACATCAAAAGTTAAATTGATATTTTGATATTCTGTGCTTTCTTCAATCCTATTAAGGTCGTATGATTGATATGATTTCTGTCATCACCAGAGATTATTCTAGAAACGGCTGAACCCAAGCTGTCGTGAAAAAGACCTTGGTTTGTTTGAGCTCCAGACCAAATACCCAGCAATGTCTGTGAATCGGTTCTTGATTTGCATTCCTTAACGCTTTGGTACTTCCTGCTGTCGTTAATTTGCCTAATTTGCTGGATCGGACACAGTGCAACAAACAATGTAAATGATATCCTCCTATAATTGCAGGCTAAATCACTCTCAACGAGTGCGACTGAAGTCATTAATTTCATTGATATTGCAGAAAACGGCACAACACTCTCGATGCTTCAGGAGATCAAAGTTCCAGGACGAGCTGTGATTTGGTTAAAGTGCATTTTTCCTCCATATTGGTTCGTGACTGGTTGATCAATGCACGTAACAAGGAAACAATACAAGAGTTGTGTGCAAGGAGAGTTTGAAGTCGTAACGCTTTGTCACTGGTGTCCA
>OX453279.1:15128255-15153255 GCA_949710005.1 Ricordea florida | reverse complement strand
AACGTTTCTCGGCTTATAAGAGTATACGCTTAGATTCTACTACCAAGAAAGTTGGCTATGATCTGCCCCACAGACAATATTCTTTTAAAATGATAATTTCTATGACTGAAAATTGATTTTATCCTTACCTCGGCTATGAGACGTTTTGCGAATATACTCCAGTAATCAGAATAGGAATTAGAATATGCAAAGTTATCCAACTCTAATTTGGGAAAGGGAAGCTACAATCCCGGCCAAAAGTAGTTGGGACACTTGAGCTAGACCACGTATCCCCCATCCCCCCTAATCAATAAATATCGCGTTTTTTCCAACCAAAAGGGAAAAAATCACCCGATTATCAACATTGTTAGTGGGGGGAGGGGAGAACTTGCTTGCTGTCCCAACCTTTTTGTCCGGGATTGTCTGAAAAAAGAATTTAAAGAATGTGCTTCTGGAGGGACAAACTGTTCACTTACACGCCCCTAAATCTCACTATGCGGAGGACATTGTGTTCGAAAGGGACGTTCCTATTTTTTGCATTGGTAAGGATGAGCCCGTCTATGTTCGTTGAGGGGTAGCGGATTCTCGAGAAACTGAAATGATGCAAGTTCGATGGAAGGTTGTCAGTTTCAAGGCACAAATTCCATCCACCGAGCAGGTCGATATTTTGCCATGCTCTCGCTTTTTCGCAGAGTTTATCTGTGGACGTGAAGGAAGTGTTGCTGCCGTTAACTAAGCAGGACCATATTGGCATATTTTTCTCCCTTTTCAATTCCCTCTATTGCCAGGACGTGTATAAAGCGAGATGCGTTGTCCGCCGGCTTATAATCGAACTCACGGGTTATCCGCTACAATTAACCGCCACGATTAACCACCACGGTTAACCATTTTTGTGAAAAAAATTGGCTCCAAATCGCTTCAGAGCATTTCATTTATAACTGTTTCCCCTTTCCGAGAAGGTTTATTTGGTTAACCGTTCAATTTAAATATAAGGGTAGTTAATAGTTAATCTATTATCTCCGATAGACGGTTAACCATATTGTAAGGTCTAAACTCTACTATTTTCCCACCAAATTGCTTCTATCTCGCATTTAAAATAGTATTTGAAGTAAGAAATTTTTGTAACTTGTGCCAATTGGGAAGAAGACCGAATTTTAAGATGCAAAACGGGACTTTCAAATGGTTAACCGTTGTGGTTAGTCGTGCGTGATCTACATCTAAACTACGTGTAAACCGGAAGTTGTTGAGTCCCGTGAAATAGCGATAAACTGATTCCTATAGACATTTCAGTGGGTTTTCAGTTAATTAATTTATTTTGCATTTTAGCTGTGGTGCTAATATAGCATTTAACAGTCGGATCTTTGTAGCGGGTATCTAACCCTTTCTGAAATACATTGATAAAATAGAGTATTCACTGCTTGTAACAAATAAAATCAATTGCAATTTACCTTAATTGCATATACATGGCTGGTAGTCTCGCTGTAAAAACATACATTACAAGCCAATATCTAGTACGATTTCTAAGGATGTAAGTCTAGGCTTTGTGGTGGCAATTTCAATAGAGTTGAATCAGCCCGCGACATTGTACTTTTTGCGAGCGCTGAGTTTTGCGATGGGTCACCGTATTATACCCGAATGCAACGATTTCCTTTGTCTGCTGTCTCAGACATAGTATTAAAGTTTCTGTCAATGAAGTTGGAAAAGTAGGCACAAGACATTTTCTCGTAGGGTGCACAAATAATCACACCTTTTCCGTAACTGATGGCCACCATGAGTTTAAACACTTTTCTGCCAGTTCCCTTTTTCGTCCCTTGGATGTACAACCAAAGGCAAGTCCCTCTGATATCTTTCTCCATGTCCTCCCCTTTGTTGTGTGAGCTTGTTCACAGCTAGGGATTTGATTTGTGGGCAAATTCCGTTCCGTCCAAATAGAACGATAAATGCTCAGTCCAAAATTTCCCAGGTAGATCTTTCTTGCACCATTTAGCAAATGACAACCTTGTTTTCAGATCCTCTCTCTTTAGGAGTCCTTTTTTTCGTGCTTGTAAATAGTAATAACTTTTTTAATTTAAGAATCTGGTTACTCTTCTTACCGATACTTCAAAATTGTATATTCCTGCTTGTTCCATGATGCACGCAGAGGAAAAGTTCCCTTCCTCGGTTCTTAGCGTTGCGATGCTCCTGGTAATTAAACGCTTCTGTCTCTCTGTAAGCTTTCTTGGACGCCCTTTTATTGATGCCGGCCTTAGAGAACGCTTGTTTATACCACTTTCTTGAGCGATTCTGAAAACACTGCTACGTGAAACACCACAAAGATCTGCCACTTTACGCACTGAAAGTCCCCGAACACGACTTAAATAATTGATACAAGCTCTAGCATCACAATCGATTCCTCCCTTAAAGACCATCCTGTTTGAAGCAAATGTCGTTTTACCTTAGCTACCGGTAACGACATATTTATAATTCTCTACTTTATAACCAAGACTTATTCTAGATTAACGTAGAAGAGTTGTTTTCAATTTCCAAAAAGAAACTGCGTAATTAACCCGAAATCTAATTTTAAAATACCGTGACGCTCACCCTTATCTCTGTCACTGGCGTCACATATTCTCTCGAAAATTCCTCGCATATTTCTTTCAGACAATCCCGGCCAAAAGTAGTTGGGACACTTGAGCTAGACCACGTATCCCCCATCCCCGCTAATCATTGTTGGAAAATATCGCGTTTTTTCCAACCAAAAGGGAAAAAATCACCCGATTATCAACATTGTTAGTGGGGGGAGGGGAGAACTTGCTTGCTGTCCGAACCTTTTTGTCCGGGATTGTAGATCTTAATAGTTTGTAAAGGCATTAACAACAAATCATAGAAAATCATATTATGATCTTTAAATATCTAAAATAGTTTCCTTCTAATGCAAAAGTTTCATCGTTGGATGTTTGTTTCCGTTCCTTAATTTCAGCTGTATCAGTGGCGTTGGCCGTCTTATTGAATAACAGTTTCACTGAAATATCACTGAATACTTAAGAAATCAAGATATCGGAACTAGCTATAATTGCTTTACTCTTTAATGAGCCGCGTGGCTTACTCTTAACCCCCTGTAATTTCCGTTTAGATGTTATGCATGAGAAAGTTCTCCAAAAAGATCAATTTTGAGTCTTTTAAATTGACTTTCAAAATCGTTGAATAACTCGGCTCAATTTGCCTGCCATGAATTTGGATCATGGTATTTCAAAACATTTAAACAATAGCCTTCTTGATGAACTACAACTTGTTACTACGTCAATGGAATTTTCGTGTTATAGGAAATAGCACAATGAGAGAGTGCAATAAGAAGGTTTGTTAACAAATCAACATAAAGTTAAAATTGCGCAGTGTTATCTCAGTGAGCTTTGAATCTGTCAGTCAATGAGGTGAGCATCATAACAAACTACAGTAATTGCGTGTTTGCCAGCTATGTTTGAGGACCACCCTTATATAGGTGTGAGTATAAATATAACATAGACCAGATAGGTTGTTTTCTTCCTTCTGCATCATGACAAAACATAGCTGATAAACTTTTATGTATCATACTCAGGCTGATAAATTGGACACGATTTGATGTAATTGTATATAGCGGCCTTATCTATTATTAAAACCAATATAAACGTTTGTTGGGTTTCATATATACATGTAGGCGTTATGCAGCTCGCCTATCACAAGTCTCAATAAATATGCTTTGTAACGTTCAGTTGATTGACGTTGTTTAGGACTGTATCACGCATCAACACGATCTTTAAACACAATAACCTTTATTTCTTCTTTAAAGTTAATCGCGCAGTGCAAAAGTTTCTTTTCTGGAATTTTACTGCCCTTTCAAATATGGTAATAGCACGAAGCGTGGATGAGGTTGAACAGCTCGTCTCGATTAGCTTTGCTATATGTGAGTTGTGTATTTCTCCAATTTATCATATTTAAACATTGAAATCAAATGATGATTATGGTGGTAAAATGACAATGATGATGTTAGTATATGGCCCTGAATTTAAGGGGGATTTTGAAAATGGCCTTCATTCGTAAGCATGGAAACGAGGCTGAACTAATAAATGACTATATCTTATGGCTATATGATTAAAAACACATCAAAATCACTTTTGTGTGGTACGGGGATAACGTGACTGGACTATCGTGGAAACGAGGCTCAAATTGCTCTTTTGCTTTATTCATTTTGCATCATATGATTGGCGCGCCATCCAAAATGCTGTTTTCATGACGTTGTCACCGGGTGTGCTTTTTGTGGTTGTGTCCCACTTTTTCATTATTCCAGATCATAACTTGATAACTGACTCTCATTTTTTATACATTATTTTAACAAATTTGTCAAAACTACATACAACATGTCAAAAACCCAACCAATAATAACTACATAACACACTACACTACAGAATTAACTAAACGACTTGGCATGATAGCTAAAGTTCCATCAGCGACCAGAAAAGCTCCCATTTTTTATCGTGAAATGGGAGTTTGTTATTTGTCCTCACAATAAAACTTTCGGTTTGTTATGTTATACATTTTTTTTAAATAAAAGGCTAATGGAGAGAGCCGTTCCGTTTAACTCGAGAATAACGTAATTTAGGAGAATATTGATGCAAATGAATATATAAAAAACCATATATTTGAACTGCGGAGTAATATGTAATGACATTAATTGATCATCGCAGTAATGTACACAACTTAAGCAGCTGTGAAATTAAAGCCTGAAAAAAAACCCAGGCCTGAACGGGATTCGAACCCATGACCTCTGCGATACCGGAGCAGTGCTCTACCAACTTAGCTCAGTTGGTAGAGCACTGCTCCGTTTTAAATAAATAGTTGAGGTCGTAGCGGCAGTACGTTTGTCATTCTTTTCTGTACGGCCAGGGAACAAGCTTATTTATTTATATATTTGTCTGTCATCGTAACATGCCCAAAAAAAATTATATCCTTTGTCTCAAAATTGGTGCGTATTAACTTTTGCGACAACAATTGCTTCTCATAATTGCTTGTCGTAGAGCAGCTTGTGTAGGTGGAAGTTTCTCCCACTGAGCCTGCATTTTTCGGAATAACCCCCAACGCAGGTCTTTGACTTAAGGGGGCATTACGGTTGGTTTTGGGTAAAATTTTGACAGCTTATTCAAAAAGGCATATGTCACCAAGGATTCATTCAATTACACTCAAACTTACCAGAATTAAGGGCAAGACCATTGCTAACCACATAACACAGTCTACGTCTGTCAGTTATTAACTCTTTGTTAATTATTAACCATTTGTTAAAGACTACCGATTTTCGAGCTATATTCCTGCCCCTCAATTTGAGAACTGTCTTTTAACAAAAAACACATGATATTTGCTACAGTAAATCCTTGCTCGGTGAAGTGCAACTTAATTGAGAATTATCGACTTTTGATTATTTTCGTTACTTTGGCAACCATTTACATTTCAATTTAACTAAAAAACTCATAAAACCAGTGTTTTTTGAGCAAATCAAAATTTGCTCAATTAGGTTGTAGGCGACTACAAGGACAGTGTTTGTGCCAAATTTGGTGGCAATTGCTTAAATACTCTACAAGAAATTTAAGGGGGCGCTAAAATTACTACGAAAATCATGGTTTTTGGGAAAACTTAAGTAAAACTTTACTTCTGTCTAAAACAACAAAGAAAAGGTACTTAACTCATTGAAATGGCCTGCCACTTGAGGGAATACTTAGGTTTTCCTATGCTTTATGTCGACCATTGACGCTCAAAACAAAGTGTACGGTTGCCTGCTTTGTATCCTGGCTTTTATTTAAAGTTTGGACGTTGGAATGGACTACAGAGGCTTAGGCAATTGAGAAACGTCAATTCAAACAATTTTAAGAAAATTAAACGGCTATTGGACATTGAGTTGTATGTCATTGCCATGGCAACCGAATAACAAACAAATCCTACCTTTCGGAAGCTTCGTTTTTTTAGGCCGAGCAAAAATAATTTTCAATTAAATGCATATCTTTTCTAAAAGTAGATAGTTTCAAGAACTGTTAGAGCCAAAGAAAAAAAAAATGACAAATTTTCCATTTTTCGCCAAAATCCAACCGTAATGCCCCCTTAAGTGATGGATTTCTGTTGTACATAAACTTGGAAAATGAACTTCTTTATTGCAGCAATAGATGATGACTGTCCAACTGTTCCAAGGTTAGCGAAAGGCATTGATGATTTCTTGATCAGCCTGCACCAACTAACTTTTCCTTTTCCAACAAAGCTTCCAGTGATGTCTGTACCGCTCAGTGCATAGAGTGCTGATACAGCTGCAACTCTGTCCTTGCCAATGGACTGAACAATTGGACCTAACTTGACAACACGGCGTCTTTAACCAGTGACGAAACTCGTCTCATCACAGAGCTTTGGATACCGTCTGAAAGATAGAATAAAAACAACAGCATCTGGTGAATGAAGAGTAATTGATGTAGCTCCATGAGCAGCAGCATCAACAGATTGTAACAGCAACTTGGTGTCAGCTTCTTCTTGGGTGCCTCGAAGGTTCCGTCACATCCGTGTGTGTTACCTGACACTCATTTGCGGCCCCAGACTACAGCTAATCGCGTTCCACTGACTGCGGCATAATGTAGTGCCTTTTGCGCTAGGTATCCAGTCAGTTCCATCTTCGTTTTCTTATGAGAAAAAAGTCGTTTCATAGGCACTTGGCGATGTGGGTAGAGTCCGTTATTTTGTAGTAAATTAGATTCTGGCCACCCTTCCTACGTTCTCTTGTGGTTAATTTAAGAGAGAACGGAACAAAACTATATGGATCTCATCACTTCCTCTGCAGTTTTGCATCATGAAGGGACTTACCTGCATTCGTGGTTTTAACTTGTATAACCTTCTTCGCCATCGCAGAAGAAAATCACACTTCTTTATTGCAAGGAGCTGTCTTTGATCGAGTACGTTGGCAGATGGCTTAATCTTTTCGTAAATTCCCCGATTTTTGTTTTGGCTCATTTGGGCCAGCCAGTTCCCTTTCAGATCTTTCTCTTGACCTTTCCAGCATCCCATAGTAGGCAGCATCTTGATAAACTGCCTGTTCCATGTTGCTTGGTTTTGCTTAAGTTCTTCAACAGAAGAATGACTCAGAGACTTATAAATCTCAGGATTTCTTGTCTCACCAAAGGATTCTCTTTTCTTTATAGCCGTTATTAATTTTTCGTAAGAAATGGGATTTTCCACTAACCCTTCATCCTTAGCACATTGACAAACCACCGCATAGTTTTAAGTTAAAGTTTAAATTCTGCTCTGCATTATGAGCACTTGTGTATAACTAAACTATACGATCTGCAAGCAAAGATGGCGGACTTCTGTTTCAGTGAAAATCACTGCGGACAATAAAATTTCATTTTTTTTTTTCTTATGCTTCCTTCCTGGCAGTCTAGCTGACGAACCCTGAATGCGATGAGTTAAAACTAATAGACGAGAAATTAGGAACGTTTAAACGAATAATATGATTGCGGGTCATAAAATCATGGATTATGGTTATTTAATTACGGTAATGTTATGGAAAAGATTGTTATCCATATGCATCGTGGTAAGTTTAATGATAATATAAATTATTTCTATTGTCTCACGATGGAGTCACTTGGGTGGTGAACTGCTTACTGCAAGTCTTCTTCTGGCGATGGGGTCCACTGTTCCTGGTGCAGCATTATTCCTCGCGAAGCGAGGCCGAAGGCCGAGCGTAGCGAGGTTACTAATCGTGTCGCCTTCGGTCAGACCACGTGGCTCGCAAGCCCGAGTAAATCGAGCCGAGAGTTTTTATATATGTATATATATATATATATATTTTAAAGGTGCCGTTCGCAGGCCAGGTTACCTGGCAACATTACTTCATATGAATTTCCGCCATTAGGAATTCAGTGAATGATGTTTTGAAAATAATGTGAATTTTGTGGAAACCGATGTTTCTAATCCTGGAAGTACATCCTAGCAAGAAGATCTCCGAGATGCACAAGTAAGGATGGCGAGAGATCGTCGACGAGTAAGTTTGAATGCCGCAAAAATCAGCACACGGGAAGCGGCGACTCAAAGCAGAGATTGAGAAACTACGGTTAAGGGACGATAATATAATAAGAGGCATCGCAGCAAAGACAACAACTGCTCGCTCAAAAAAGGCAAAGGAAACAGCAAGGAAAATGACCAGGAATACAATCAAGTTAGATTGGAAATTGAATTTGTTATCGATAGAAACAGACTCGTTTTAGCTATACAGCATTCAGAATTTAAGGAAAATTATGGCAACAGCATACAGACAGAATCAGAAGACGAACGACAAAAGAGATTGCCATATCGTCGTAAAAAAAAAGTGCCAGGAAAGGGGAAACAGAAACCAACCGCAAAGAAATGAAAGATTACAGTCGCGTAGTCTCAATACAGCAACGACAATGCAAGTAGGTATTTTTCGTACTAAAACGATAGCTATCCATTTTGAAGAAATTCCCAATACAGAGACTGCAGTTGTGATAACAATTATTTATAATTATGTTATCTGATATCATTGCAACAGTGAAAATATCTTGTAGATTTGTCTGTTGTGGCAGTTATGTTCAGCATTTTCAACAGAAAAGATACTTAACAATTAGTGACTGGTTCTGCAATATTATCAGTGATCAATGCAATTATTTGAAAATAAAGCAGATGGTATTTATTACTGACTTCTGAGTAGTATTTCTCTTATCTATATATCTTTGCTACATATATGTATTAAGTAATTAAAAGGTTTTGTTGGGACTGACAAGTTCCATAGCCTTTTGTAAATGGATTTTTACCTTTGAGATCCAGGTATCCCTGGGAATTACTCTCTTAGCCCCCACACTTTCCCCACAAATGAAAAATTCATTTAGGCCCTACTTTGCAAAATTAGGCATAACATCTTAACCTTTTTCCTTAATGCTGTTTAATTCATTTTTATGATGTTAAATACAAATATTTAACAACAACTGCAACATACAGTTGACCTTTTACATTGGAAAGACTAAAGTTTGTCATGCCAAAATTTTTTCTTATATATTCATTGCAAGGGTGCTGTATGTAATAACAAGTCTTTAATTCCTAAAAGCCCTGTGCTTTCAATCATGATTTTCCACACTAACTGTATGGACAAATGACTGTATGGACTAATTCATTTTTATGATGCCAAATGCAAATATTTAATAACAACCACAATATACAGTTGACATTTACATTAAAACAACTCTACAAAGGAGAAACTAAAGTGTGTAATGCCAAACGTTTTATGATATTTCTTATGTATTCATTCCAAGGTTGCTGTATGTAATAACAAGTCTGAAGTTTCCTAAATGCCCTATGCTTTCAATCATGATTTTCCACACTAACTGTATGGACAAATGACTGTATGGACTAATTCATTTTTATGATGTCAAATACAAATATTTAATAACAACCACAATATACAGTTGACATTTTACATTAAAACAACTCTACAAAGGAGAAACTAAAGTGTGTAATGCCAAACTTTTTATGATATTTCTTATGTATTCATTCCAAGGTTGCTGTATGTAATAACAAGTCTTTGAAGTTTCCTAAATGTCCTATGCTTTCAATCATGATTTTCCACACTAACTGTATGGACAAATGACTGTATGGACTAATTCATTTTTATGATGTCAAATACAAATATTTAATAACAACCACAATATACAGTTGACATTTTACATTAAAACAACTCTACAAAGGAGAAACTAAAGTGTGTAATGCCAAACTTTTTATGATATTTCTTATGCATTCATTCCAAGGTTGCTGTATGTAATAACAAGTCTTTGAAGTTTCCTAAATGTCCTATGCTTTCAATCATGATTTTCCACACTAACTGTATGGACAAATGACTGCACTAGCATGATTGCTACAGGTCAAGAAATGGTGAGGGAAAAATTATTCAAGCAAGGGAAAAGTCAGGGAATTTCATTTAGAGTAAGGGAAAGTTTAAGTCTTTGAGAGAAGTCTGGGAAAAGTGAAATTTAAGAGTTTATTTAATGGCTAATTTATTTATTGCCAATTCAGATATGGTTTGGTGTAATTAAGAATTTGACATGAAATGTGTTGGAGTGGTAGAATTGAATAACAAGCTGATTTTGGATTGCCTAGAAAATCAATCCTTTTTCCATGACTTTGTTACCTTAAGAAACTATCAATCCATATGCACTGTATGTGACTTTCTAAAAGCATATTAAATAAATGATTGGAGAGGTTGGCTGTGAGGTTAGGTTGGAGGCCATTACAAGGACTAATTTGTGAGTTTTCTTATTTAGTTGGTAAGGGAAATTTTACATTTGTCAGGGAAAAGTAAAGGAATTTCAAGATCCTGTGGCAGTGACAACCATGACTAGATTCCAAGCCGAAAAGAAGAAATGGTATTGTTCAGAGATGAGTAATTTTTACCACAACTGATACAAACCCTATTCAGAAGAAAACTCTATTGCTTGTAGTAGTAGAGGAACAATACCTTTACCCAGATTAGGAGATACACCCCCACCCCATAACAGTATATTATGTTAAACATAAAAAAAAATGGCAATAATAATAATATCAATACCAGCAATAATAGTAATAATAATAATAATGGTAATAATACAATAATAATCATGATAATAATTACAAGAAATGGGAAAGTAAAAAAAGTGATGTTGATATAACAATAAGTAAATACATAAATTGGGGTTCTATCCCTCATGAGAAAAACCATCATGAGTTCTTTAAAAACTAGCTTCGCGAGGTTTTGCGGAAGTCGTATTTCTAGTATATCCCGTTGGTCTGCTGTGATTGGTGCGTTTCGACCCGGCCATAGTTTCCGTTCACCGTGTCTTCCTCAGGCGTCCGCTGACGTGCCGCGCTCTTGTTTTGATGTTTACTGATTGTCGTCATCTACGCTTCCGGTATTTAGATTCCATTGTCTCTGTTGATGTTGTTAGGGTTAAGTGCTATGTGGACTGCCTACTTTACCATTCTTGTTTGCAAGGAGGCAATCCACATAAAAGATAAAATTCGTATCAACGCTTGGGCATGTAATATCCTCTATTTAATTGTCAGACTGAAGTAGCAGTAAAAGAACCACGAAATGGAGGTCCACCATTTATCATAATACCTGCTTGAAGGTACTTTAATTCAAGATGATTTTATATTTTGGGAGTATTCTGATTGCAAGAGCAGATGACCAGTGTCTGTGATGTACACTCTGATATCAAATGCTATGTATGCAAACTGCCAAAGTTTGCATGGAGTAAAGTAAGCATAATGTACAATGAAATGGCCAACACGTAAAAGAACTTTTTTTAGGTTAAAGCAAATTCACTTCATTCAAAAGAAGAGTTTGTTGACATGTCATTTTGGCCAAATGCGTCTGGACGATTTCGACAATAAGAGTTTTACACAAAAAATAAAAAACATACACCTCGATAGATTTATGCCATTTCTTGCAGCCAAGTGATATTGCCATATGTGCTCCCAAATTATCAAGATACACAGCTAAATCTGAAGCGGATGATAAAGAATTTGTCTTCAGTTTTGAGTGCACTGCACAAGAGATTTATTAAAAAATAAAATATCCTTCTGATGTAATCATGATTCCTACTGATAAAATTGATTATTATAATGCTACCCTCTGCCGTATTTGCGAAAAAACGTTAGGTAACGTTAAAGTATTAGATTATTGCCATTTAACTGGTAAATATCGAGGAGCAGCACACAGTGAATGCAATTTAAATTATCAATTACCCAAATTTATTCCAGTAGTATTGCATAATTTAACTGGGTATGATTCACATCTATTCATTAAAAAACTAAACTTAATTAAAGAATCTGGAGGCAAAATAGATTGTATAGCTGATAATGAAGAAAAATATATTTCATTCTCAAAGCAAATCATAGTGGATACTCGTATAAATAAAAATAGTAAAAAAGTACCTGTCAATATTTATTTAAGATTCATTGACAATTTTAGATTGATGGCTACTAGCTTAGATAAACTTGTTAGTAACTTACCAAAAGATAAATTCATAAATCTATCGAGGTATTATCGAGGTAATCAATTAGAATTATTACAAAGAAAAGGTGTCTCTCCATATGATTAGTTTGACAGTTTTGTAAAGCTAAACGTAACTGAATTATTCCAAATTAACCGGAGAACATATTTAAGACGAAGATTATCAGTATGCTCAAAACGTATGGAATGAATTTTAATGTGCAATCAACTAGGAATTATCATGACTTATATTTAAAATCAGATGTGCTTTTATTACCAGATGTATTCGAGAATTTCAGAGACATATGTATGGAAAATTATAAATTAGATCCACTTTTGTATTACACGGTACAGAGTTTAGAGTGGGATACATGTTTAAAAATAACAAGACTATAATTAACAATAATTATTAAAGGAATCAGATCAACTATCATAATACCTAACTTAAGGAGTAAAACAAATTATTTATTACAGAGAGAAAACTTAAAATAGTGCATTAACTATGGATTAATTCTAACTAAAATTTATAGAGGTATTACTTTCAATGAATCACCATGGATGAAACAATATATTAATCAAAATACAGATTTACGAGCCAAAGCAAAATATCCATTAGAACAAGATTTCCTTTAACTAATGAATAATTCCATTTTCGGTTAAACTACGGAAAAAATCCGTACCCGAAAAGATATAAAGTTAGTTAAAGACCGTGCTAAGGCCAAAACGTTAATTATTCAACTTAATTTCATGCATTTTACTACATTTGATGAGAATTTAGCTGCCGTTCATAAGGGCAAGAACGAATTAGTATTTAACAAACCCGTTTTTTGGGTATGTCTATTTTAGACCTAAGTAAAACCCTAATTTGTGAATTTCATTATGATTACATTAAACCTAAATACGGTGAAAAGGCTAAATTATTATTCACTGATGCTGACAGCTTTTTATTTCCTCGCGAAGCGAGGCCGAAGGCCGAGCGTAGCGAGGTTACTAATCGTGTCGCTTCCGGTCAGACCACGTGGCTCGCAAGCCCGAGTCAATCGAGCCGAGAGTTTATATATATATATATATATATATATATATGTTCAGAAGTTCAACTTAGCCCTCGGCAACAACAACGAGGATTTACAAAAACGCTGTGAATTCCATTTACAAGCGGCATCCAAGAACATACTCAATGAGTTGATTACGTACACCGAAACTACTTCAGCTGAACTTCAAGTTTCTCTTGAAAGAGAGCGTAAACGCCATTTTGAAGAACAAGACGACCACATGGCTTCATTATGTTGGAAACAGGTAAAGAATACAATAGCGTCACTTAATAGAGAACTTAACATCAGACATAGAAACAAGATCAAGAGAGTCATTCCTTTGCTCACAGTAACGCCTTTGGAACGCATCACGCATACCAGAAAGACCACTAGGAGATTCTCCAAGAAGGTTAGAAAAGCTAGAAAGGAACGTTTTCTTAACACACTAAGACAATATCGCTTAAATGCAATCTCTAATCAGGAACAATTTTATCCTATTCTATCCTATTCAAACCTTTCATCACAGGAATTAGATGCCGATCAAAAATCATTGCTTAGCAAGGGTCCATCTTTTTGCCCAATTCCCCGCGACGTTAATCGTGTTAAACTACTAGAAGACTGGGAGAAATTTGAAAATAGACTGAGAGCAGCTGTTTTCTTTCACAATGACCAGAGCGTCGATGACTCTAGCGTTGACAATAGCCTGCCCTTGTTTCCAGCGATTAAAAAAACTTCGCGGTGGAAAGTCCCTGTATCTCGTTTTCCTGAGCTTGAACTTTTCTTAGATTCGGTTAAGAAAGACCTGTTCAATCCTAATAATATTCGCTCTATACCAGATAATCTTTCTCCCGGAGAAAGGCAGGCATTGTCCACACTGAGAGATTTCGAAGGGCTCACTATCAAGATCCAAGACAAGGGTTCCAAATTTGTTGTGATTGACACGGAGGTCTATGATGCCAAAATGAAAGAACAACTAGAAAACCAGCTCCACTATAAGAAACTTGATTCAGATCCTAGCACGGGGGTTGTTAACGTTATCTCACAATGGGGTAGAAAGTGGCTTGAGAGAGGCCAAATCAGTAAAGAAATTGCCCAATGGGTTACCAACAAGAACGCAAAGCCAGGAAAAGCCTTCGGCACCATCAAGACCCATAAGGACGGGAATCCCCTTAGGCTAATTACATCTTGCTGTGGGACGGCAATTGAAAACCTTTCAGCTTTCACTGAATTCTATCTCAAGCCTCTTGCCCAAGATTTACCATCCTTCGTCAAGGACACCACCCATTTATTACAAAAGATTCAAGATCTTAACAAAACGGGTCCTTTCCCAAAGGAAAGTCTTTTAGTATCTTGGGATGTTGTTGCCATGTTTCCCAATATTGATAACCATTTGGGAATCAACGCAATAACAGAAGCCCTTAATTCCAGAACAACTAATTTTCCATCCACTGATTGTATTGTAGAAGCGGTTAAGATCTGCCTACAACACAATAATTCTCAATTCAAAGGTGAAAACTTTCTCCAAATTCATGGAACGGCCATGGGGCCCAAAAATGCATGCAGCTATGCCGACTTAGCCATGGGGGTAATTGACAAAAAAGCTAGATCAGGGACCATCAAACCAAATCTGTGGTGGAGATATAGGCATGACATTTTCGATCTTTGGACACAAGGGCACTCTAAATTAATTGAGTTCACTGAGTTCATCAATTCTCTTTACCCCACCATTAAGTTTACCCTTGTTCATTCCCCGACATCTCTTAATGTTTTAGATCTTACACTTAATCTTGTTGACGGATTTATCCAAACGGATATCTACTCCAAGCCTACCGATAATCATATTTATTTGTTGCGTAGCAGTGCCCACCCAGTTCACTGTTCTAAGGCCATTCCATTAAGTGTTGCTACCAGAGTCAAAAGAAATTGTTCCACCCCTGAATCTTTTGACAAACGAAGTAATGAATATGAGAGTTATTTAATTAATAGAGGCTACAATCCTATCCAGGTGAAACAACAATTCGAGAAAGTTAAATCTATTCCCAGGGAGGACCTTCTTGCCCCTGCCAATAGAGAATCCAAAAAAATTTTTCCATTGGTTTTAGATTACAACCCTATTTTACCTAGCATTGGAAAAATTCTCAATTCTCATAAACATCTTATTTATGATTCTCCTTCCCTTTCTAAAATTTTCCCTCGAGGATCAATTATTCCATCTTACAGAAGATCTAAAAACATAAAGGAAATTCTTGTACGCCCACGTAGAATGGAGGACAATGACTCTGATAAACATGGTTGTTTTAAATGCAAAGGTAAATGCGATCTTTGCCGTAACTTTTTAGTTGAATCTGACCACTTTACTAGCGCTAGTTCTAAAAGATCCTACCAAATTACACAACATCTTCATTGCAAATCCAAAAATGTTATCTATTTGGTCACCTGCACAAAATGTAGTGTGCAAGATGTAGGTTCGACTAGCAATGAATTCAAAGTGCGTTTTCGGAATCATAAATCGGCCATGAATACTAATAAGAACACTTGTGAAGTTGCGACACACTTCAACAAAACTCTTCATGTTCTCTGTGACTTCAATTTTACAATAATTGAACAAATTTCCAACCCAAGTGACAATAACAGCCTTGATGAACGTCTTCTAACAAGAGAAGCTTATTGGAGTGCACAACTTTGCACCCTTCAGCCTTATGGATTGAATAAAAGATCTGAATTCAATTCAAGGAATAGAATAAGATTTAACTAACATCTGTCAACGGTTTTGTTTCTTTTCTTTTCACAAGTCTTATTACGTAAAGTTTTTATTCTATATATGTTAATCAAGGGCCCAATTAGGGATCACAAATTGTATCACAAATTAGTCCCTATTCATTAGGTTTTTATTAGATGTTAGTTTTTTTAAATTTTTATTGTTTGTAATTTTCTTTTTTCTTTCCTTTCTCATATATAAGAGACCAATATTGTAAATAATTTTTTTGTTCCAAGTATTTGTAATCTTTTTAATCTTGTTAACATACTGTACTGAAGAAGCCCGAATGGGCGAAACGTCTACAGTATTAAACCTCATGTGAGAAGTTCGCTGTTCCTCTTTCATTCCTACTAAATCCACCGAGTGTAAGCGTCGCGTATCCTTTGGGATCCTTCTCACTAGCGTCATCGTTGGCAAACCTTCTTTTCTACACAACTATATATATATATATATATATAGTTATATCGGCCTTCGGCCGATATATATATATAGTAGATATATATATATATATAGATATATATATATAGATATATATATAGTTATATCGGTCTATATATATATATATATATATAGTTATATCGGCCTTCATATATATATCGGCCTTCGGCCGAGCGTAGCGAGGTTACTAATCGTGTCGGTTCCGGTCAGACCACGTGGCTCGCAAGCCCGAGTAAATCGAGCCGAGAGTTTTTATATATGTATATATATATATATATATATTTATATATATATATATATATTTTAAAGGTGTCCGTTCGCAGGCCAGGTTACCTGGCAATAGTAACGCACTTAAGAACTGCTGAATTTCCGCCATTATTCGGTGATGCCTTTTTGAAAGTAATGTAAATTTTGTGGAAACCGATTTCACTCGTCCTGGAAGTACATCCCAGCAAGGTGATCTCCGAGATATTCAAGAAATATTAGCACGAGATCGTCGCCGAATAAGTTCGAATACCGTGAAAATCAACACGAGGAAAGCACGACTCAAACCAGGGGTCATCCTCGGTGTAAAAATCTGTGAAGTTTTTCTTTGCTATTTCACTATTATTTTCCTAGTCTCTATTGTTTTGTCTCCTTTGTTTCCTTTGTTCTACGTCATTCGTAAGCGTAACAGGTTTTTACACCGAGGATGAGCCCAAAGCAGGGATAGAGAAACGACAGCAGGGAGAATAACAACAGACATCGCAGCCAAGACAACACCTGCTCGCTCCAGAAAAAGGCAAACGAAACAGCAGGGAAAAGGACCAGGAATTCAAACAAGTTAGTTTTGAATTTGAATGTGTTATTGATAGAAATACAGCACATGAGTGAACGATTACATAACAAAATATATTGGCGTACCACATTTAGCAAAACGACTTAGACTTATGTATTCTCTGATTTAAAGGTTTCAATAATAAACCGTAGAGACAACAAGTTTCATAGCCTTTCCACAATGGGTCAGTTTTACCTTAGAGTGCAATGACCCCCCCTCCCCTGATAATATTGCTATCTAGAACCCCTGACCTTTTTTCACAAATGAAATGTTAATTCAAGCCTTAATTTGCAAAGTTAGACATAACATATTAACTTTGTTACTTTCTGCTGTTTACTTTATTCCTCGCGAAGCGAGGCCGAAGGCCGAGCGTAGCGAGGTTACTAATCGTGTCGGTTCCGGTCAGACCACGTGGCTCGCAAGCCCGAGTAAATCGAGCCGAGAGTTTTTATATATGTATATATATATATATATATATTTATATATTTATATATTTATATTTATATATATGTTTATTCCTCGCGAAGCGAGGCCGAAGGCCGAGCGTAGCGAAGTTACTAATCGTGTCGGTTCCGGTTCAGACCACGTGGCTCGCAAGCCCGAGTAAATCGAGCCGAGAGTTTTTATATATGTATATATATATATATATATATATATATATATATATATATATTTTAAAGGTGTCCGTTCGCAGGCCAGGTTACCTGGCAATAGTAACGCACTTGAGAACTGCTGAATTTCCGCCATTATTCGGTGATGCCTTTTTGAAAGTAATGTAAATTTTGTGGAAATCGATTTCACTCGTCCTGGAAGTACATCCCAGCAAGATGATCTCCAAGATATTCAAGAAATATTAGCACGAGATCGTCGCCGAGTAAGTTCGAATACCGTGAAAATCAACACGGGGAAAGCACGACTCAAAGCCGGGATAGAGAAACGACAGCAGGGAGAATAACAACAGCCAAGACAACAACTGCTCGCTCCAGAAAAAGGCAAACGAAACAGCAGGGAAAAGGACTAGGAATTCAATCAAGTTAGTTTTGAATTTGAATGTGTTATTGATGGAAATACAGGACATGAGTGAACGATTACATAACGAAATATATTGGCGTAGTACATTTAGCAAAACGACTTAGAAGGGACACCGAGTAAGAACGACTTCAACGATTGGAGATATCTCTGGAAAATAATTCTATTAGTCTAAAAACGGAATCGGAAGACGACCAACAGATTACAAGAGAATGTAAATAGGTATTTTTCATAATAAAACGATAGCGTTTCCAGTTTGAAGTAATTCCCAACACAGAGAGTTGCAGTTGTTATAGCAATCATTTATAACGATGTCATCTGATATCATTGCAACAGTGAAAATATTGTAAATTTTCTTGATCTAGCAGTTCTGTTAAACATTTTCAACAGAATATATACCCTGTGTCACTATAAAGTACTGGTTCTGCAATATTATCAGTGATCAATGCGATCATTTCAAAATAAAGCAAATGTGATTACTGAATTCTGAGTAGTATTTCTCTTTGCTGTATATATATGTATGTATTCTCTGATTGAAAGGTTTCAATAATATTGCGTAGAGACAACAAGTTTCATAGCCTTTTCACAATGGGTCAGTTTTACCTTAGAGTGCAATGACCCCCCCCTCCCCTGATAATATTGCTATCTAGAACCTCTGCCTTTTTTTCACAAATGAAATGTTCATTCAAGCCTTAATTTGAAAAGTTAGACATAACATATTAACTTTGTTACTTTCTGCTGTTTACTTTATTTTTATGATCATCATGTCAAATATCAATATTTCATAACAACCACAACATACAGTTAACCTTTTACACTGGAAAAACTTTATAAGGAAGAAAATAAATTTTGTAATGCCAAAATGTTTATGATCTTTCTCATATATTCATTGCAAGTGTGCTGTATGTAGTAACAATTAGGTGTTTCAAGTTTCCTAAATGCCCTATGCTTTCAATGATTTTCCACACAAAATTTATAGACAAATGACTGCACTAGATTCTAAGCCTTAAAGAAGAAATGGTATTGTTTGGTGCTGTTTTGATTACTACCACCTCTTATGGAAAGCCTATTAAGAAGATTTTTGTATTGCTTGTAGTAGTAGAGTAACAATACCTTTACTAAGATTAGGACATGCATCCCACCCCATAAAAATATATTATGTTAACGTAAAAACTATAACAATAATAATAATATCAATACCAGTAATAATAATAGTAATGATAATAATAATGATAATAATATAATGATAGTGCTTCTCGTTACTATATGTCATTGGTTACAAGTTCAATACCTTTGCCTGCCATGACTTTTTTGATGAAATACCATGCGTATATTAAATCTTTCTTCTGTAGTTTTTATTATAGAAATTTTCATGTATTCAAAATAATATACTATTCTCTGGTTGGTTATGGATATTTTGCCTGTTTCTGTAACAGCACAATTAAACTTTCATGTGGTATACACTTTTGACTGATTGATGTTGATTTAACATTATTTTTTACAGGACTATGTAGTGCAGCAATCTTTATCAACATATTAAGATTTCAATAACTCTTTCTTACATGTATTGTTTTTATGAGATGACCTAAAAATAGCACGACCACATACTATACAGTCGGCACTCACTATTACCAAACCTTTATTTAAAGTTTTTGTAGAATCCAATTGTTTTACCCACAATTTTTATTTTATGTAATGACATTCTATCTCACACTTCTGTTGATATAATAACAAAAAACATAAATAAAAAATAATTGGAGCATTCAACTCATCCTCGGTGTAAGAACATATTGTGTTTAAAAGTGATGTACAACAAAGAAGACAAAGCAGTAGACTCAGACTAAGAAAATAAAACTAAAAAAAAAAAACACAGGTTCTTACACCGTGGTAAACACAAGCATTCATATCAACTCTTCAAAATTTCACCTGCAAAAGATTTACAATCATTTTCAATTTGTGTTAAGTGAATATTATTGTGATACCTCATCGACTCTGTATTCCCTGTCAAGACAATCAATAATAATTTTACTTCTATTCCCTCTGGTGCACTCTCAGTGGCAGTGAAAGAGCTAAATAAAGGTCAATTTTTAAGCACTCTGTTGTGCAGTATACTGATCATGTAATTTGCACCAGGTGTCACTAATTGTGTACCAAACACAGCGTAACAAATAAAATAATGGGGATTACCCTAACATGAAAAATATCAAATAAAAAATAAAATATAAAAGCATTGTGACTTTTTCAAAAACTAGCTTCGCGAGGTTTTTGCGGGAGTCGTATTTCTAGTATATATATATCTATATTTTAAAGGTGTCCGTTCGCAGGCCAGGTTACCTGGCAATAGTAACGCACTTGAGAACGCTGAATTTCCGCCATTATTCGGTGATGCCTTTTTGAAAGTAATGTAAATTTTGTCGAAACCGATTTCACTCGTCCTGGAAGTACATCCCAGCAAGGTGATCTCCGAGATATTCAAGAAATATTAGCACGAGATCGTCGCCGAGTAAGTTCGAATCCCGTGAAAATCAACACGAGGAAAGCACGACTCAAAGCAGGGATAGAGAAACGACAGCAGGGAGAATAACAACAGAAATCGCAGCCAAGACAACAACTGCTCGCTCCAGAAAAAGGCAAACGAAACAGCAGGGAAAAGGACCAGGAATTCAATCAAGTTAGTTTGGAATTTGAATGTGTTATTGATAGAAATACAGGACATGAGTGAACGATTACATAACGAAATATATTGGTGTACTACATTTAGCAAAATGACTTAGAAGGGAAGCCGAGTAGGAACGACTTCAGCGATTGGAGATGTCTCTGGAAAATAATTCTATTAGTCTAAAAACGGAATCGGAAGACGACCAACAGATTACAATAGAATGTAAATAGGTATATTTCATAATAACACGATAGCGTTTCCAGTTTGAAGTAATTCCCAACACAGAGAGTTGCAGTTGTTATAGCAATCGTTTATAACGATGTGATCTGATATCATTGCAACAGTTAAAATATTGTAAATTTTCTTGATCTAGCAGTTATCACTGCACGAAAAAATGGATTTACAACAACTGCAAAATCAATGCAAATATGAAGTAAATACCACATTTGAAAAGATTTGTTTATATTTGCCCCGAGGCAAATTCCATCGTTGGATAATATTTGCACGCGAAGCAAAGATGGTAAATACCGCATTTACTCAATCTTTACAGTCCAAAGCAAATGGGAAGAAAAACTGCACATTTGCATCAGATTTAACATGAACTAAAAATGTGGTAAATAGATAAATCTGCTGCACCGAAACATGAATTTACAATTGTAGCAAACATTCCGCTGCACGTCGTTTTGATTACATTTACCCACAATGCAAACCCCAGTTTTGCATCACATTTGTAAGTAAAGCATAGGCGGTCAACACTTTGTATTTACCAAGTAGCAAATACTACGCAAACGTTATATTTGCACAGAAATTACATTTGAAGCAAAGATGGTGAAAAATATCGTTCACTACGTATTTGCGTGGAGTGGCAAATGTGACGAAAAAATCCACAGTTACAGGGGCAGTAAATGCTAGTAAAAAGCGTAAATTTATTGCCTGAAAGGATGAATTTACAGGGATGGCAAATACGATTTTTGCTTCGCTTTGATCCAGTCAAAATTCTTGCTCACCATTAATTTGCACGGGAAGCAAAATACTAAATTTACTTCTTCTTCACAAATCCAGTACAAAATACGTCGTGCACGAGAGTACTTGCCGCGAATCCTTGTTGTCGCAAAGAAATGTAGAAATATACGTTTAAGTCGATTTTCTCAATGAGGATAAAATTTTAGAAAGTTAGCGTTTGCCTTGACACTAGCAGAAACCAAACGTTCATTCAAGCCAATTTTCTCTGTCGTTAAGTTTACCATTTACTCCCTGTTTTATTGTACGTTGTCCCAAATCGATTACTACATAATGGAGCAAAGATACCAAACCGGGACTGTATGTTCAGCACTATGCACATATTTTATTCAAAAGACAAATTGATATTGTCACAAGATAAGCAGCAAATGACCTTTTAAATAAATAAAAGATCGATATTGCCACATGGCATGATAAAACATTATTAAAAAAAAAAATTGGAAACAGTGCTTAGCCAACTTCCTATAATTGCACAAGCATCCACATAATCTGATTATTATGCATAAACTCATGGGAATTCCTCTACAAAAGCAATCAAATTCTCGAGCAGTTTAAAGCAAGAGAACAAGTCAATTATTTGTGTATTGGTTAACTATCGCATTAGTCTTTCGGAGGATTAAAACTATAAGGGACTTAGAAGAGTTTTCTGGGCAATTAACTCTACATTCATTCTTCTGCTCAAAGAGAGTATAGAATACAAGCCTCTTATACAATGACAATCAGTCTGTTTGCCAAAGTTGAGCAAATTTGTAAATCACTAATATTTTTTTTCACATTCAAAAAAATTGCTTTCATCGAAAACTATAAAACGTTAAGGACCTCTATGTAAATCACCGTGGTGAGTGAGTCTCCTGGTTATTACTTTTGACTTATATTATTTGCATCATTTAGCCTTCTTTTCTTGCATCTGCCTTTTGTGGCATATCACTGGTAGTTTGTCTGTTCCAACACTAACAACAGCAAATTATTAGAAAAGAAAGGAGGCCCCCCAAAATGAAATGTATGGGTACAAGAAACATTTTTTCCCTTGGCCTAATAAAGCCTGGTTCTCATATGTGGCTCATGTTGAACCTGAGTCAACTTTGCAGGCGTGCCAGCAACAGGGTTGTCACTAGGATTTTTAGTTGCCAGGCAAATATATATCAAGTACAAATGTAGGTAGAGAATCAAACAGCTATTTTTTTTGTTCTATTTTCCAATGAAAATAGCTGAGGGCTGTGTTCATAATAGGTGGGGGAAAACATAGGACCCCAGCTCTTAATGACAGTCCTGCGGCAGTAAAGACCGGGATGACCAATGTTGCTAGCCAATTCTGTTATCATATCGGAACAGTATCCCAGGCAGTATTGGCAGCCATGAGACCTGTGCATTGACAGCATATGAGAACTAGGCTTAAGGAGTGCATAAACCACCAATGCTTATGCCAGTGCATAGGCATCTGCATCATCAGGAGCGGGACGGCTCGAGATAATGCCAGAGCGATACCTTTCCACTAACATATTAGTGGCTTTTGCACTCCTTCGCCGCATTAACTTTCTGTCTAGGCTGTGCATGACCTGAGTGAGCTCAGGACTTCGCCACGGCAGTGTGCTGACACTAAAAACTTTTTTCTTTGGTCTCTCTACATCTGGGCTCTCATAGCCATTCTCTGCATTCTCGCCCTCTGATTCAGACTTTGACTGTTCAGAAGACATGTAGTCAACTGTCATGTACTTCATGTATCTCTCTTTCTCCTCTGCCGCTAAGGAAGTCGATATATTGAGTGCTTTTACTCTCTGGTTCTTTTTCTGTGTAGAAAATGAGGGAGAACAATTCAATCCAGTCACAGATAAACAATGAGGTTTGGGTTAAAACTGAATGGGATTTTAAAAAGGAACTATCCCTATTGGAGGTCAAGTTCAATCTGACAGCTTTTATTGTCTATATACTCTAAAAATCAATTTTCACTTTTTTGAAAATCAAATGGTATTTTAATAAGAAATTATTCCTACAGGGGGTCAAATGTAATCTGCAGGTTTTATATTTTTTTGTGTGCATACTCCAAAATAGGCTAAAGAGTGCTTTAAACATGAAAACAGAGTTACTCAAAACATAAGGTAACTGGTAGGAGATTTGACTGATCAGCTTAGGCATCTACTATTTGCTATCCTGCCTGTTGATGAAAGCTACAAACATTTTAGGCTGGTGCTTTTGTTAGCGGGTTTGTCACCTACAGTGGTGTATGATACTGTGATTTGCTAGAAATATAATTACAAAATCACTTTTGAAACTTTGGACCTTCTTTGATGAGCGAGTAGAGATTCATGTGGCCACTAAGTTGTCTTAGTTTTCTTAGTAGTTTGGTGGTTGAACTGGTGCAACAAACATAGCAATACAGGAAATAGCTATAGACAGAGTACTACTGAGTACCCACCTGGACCCAGTTGTTCAAAGGCCGATTAGTGCTTAACCCGGGGTTAAATTTAACCTAGATTTCTTTTTCTTGTGTTCAAAAGCATTTTCTCAGACAATTTTCTTTGTTATTTTTGAAGCTTCCAATCATCAACTTGTAGACAAAAAGAATTAAAACTGATTTATGCTTTTTAAGCTTTCAAATCAGAATTCAAATCCTGCACTAACCCTGGTTTATCTTAACCCAGCTTTGAACAACTCAGCCCCAGAGCTCTTGCAAGTGTCAGGGTTCTATTGCAATCTGACTGCTCTGGAGATGGGAAATAATAATAATAAAAAACAAAACTGCATGCACTTTAGAATATAATGTACCGTGTTAAGGCGGCTTCGGACTCTCTGTTGTTTCAAGGCAGCCCCACTGTCATCTCTTGAGTTCTGGTGCTGCCTCCGCTTTGTTCGAAAGTGGACTCTCATGGCAGCTAAAACAGAAATTCAGTGTTGTTGCAATACTAGTAGTAGAGAGAGGCTACAGTTCTTAGATATTTTGCTTGTTAGATTAAAAAACACACATGTGTATTAGATAATTAAGGGACACAAACACTTCCAATAAACTATTGAAGAATTGGAGAGGGGTAGCCTACTGGAGCAGATGCTTTTTACGGCTCTCATTTCACCAGCAGAGAATAGAGCAACAAAACCAGAGTGAAAAAAGGGTCTGCTCCTGCATTGAAGCGGAAGGTTTTTTCCTTTTTATGGTAGTCAAACTAAACAATCAACTAAATTAAGAATGGAACTGTATCAGTTAATTGATAAAGCTCCAGAAAAGGAAAAAAACAAAAACAAGCATTACCTTTTATTG
>OX453279.1:15040755-15123255 GCA_949710005.1 Ricordea florida | reverse complement strand
CAATCACATCCTTCTCGGTACTCCTTAGGTGCTCCAGTGGAGGTGTGGTGCAAGGATCTCTTTGAATTGGAAGGTGAGGCTACTTTCATTCCTGTTAAGAGAGTACATGGAAGGTTTGTGCCAGTATTTAGTGTTATTCAACGGGAGCATGTGTTAGTAGTTTGTCCTCTCCCACTCAAACTACACTGTTAAGGTTTTTAATCTGTTAAATGTTGGACTCTGCAATGAGTTACACTATTACATAATTTGAATTTAAAAAAAAAAATATTAAACAGAGTAATTGAAAAGTCTCCTTTGAACGAAGACTGTGTTTCTATTTTGTGGCTAAATTTCATATCTGGAAAAGGACTCCACTTTTCAAACCATTATGAATAAACTTTTTATGATTAATGTATTTTTAACTTTAGTTCCTATGACTCAGTGACAATCAAAGATCGGAGTCATAACCAGAGTCATACATTTTGTAAGACTCGATCTGGTGAAAAAACAATCCATTCAAAGGCATTGCGATGAGTTTAATTCTGCCTCTGCTTGCAATTGGGTTTTCACTAGTTGGCAATTGATGGAGTCATAAGTGGAATTAGAACACGGTTTTCACACTTCTGATTAAGACACTGACTGTGACTCTGTTGTTAGTGAAAAACAGCTTTAAGGGTAACAATATTTTGAAATAGTTGGTCATTTCAGGAAGGATAGTTTATAGTTGCCTGGCCTGTTTACATTCATTCATAATTATTAGTATGGTGAAAAAAAGGCCACAATATGGTCTTTGCATAACTGTGATCACATGATCAACCTTTGGTAAACACGAAAACAGTTCTTCGTAAAAGAATTTGTTAGCACAAGCTCAAAGTTAGAAGTATTTGTATGAGAAAAACAACTTTTGCCACTAAGTCACTCTTGCATGGTTTTTGATACAAATCCTTGTAAGTTCTAAAATGTTTAAACTGTCGTTAAATATTTTCCTTCCCCATTTAAGGACTCAAATTGCCTGTTATGACTTAAAAGGATATTTGAGCCCTGTAATGCTTTTGGTATTATTTCATGACAGTTTTGAAAATTTCGAAATTACAGAATTCTTATGTAAAACCATGCACATGTGACTGGATGGTAAAGTTGTTTTTCTCATACAATCCTTCCAACTTTTGGTGGCCATTGCATGAATTATTGCTTCTTTTGAGGGATAGGGCTGAAAATTTTCAGGTTGCCTAATCTTAATATGCTCTTTCAGCTTTTGCTATGCTTTCGTGATTACCAAAAGTTGATCACATGATCAAGACATGAGAAGAGCCTCTTAAATGGAACCGCAATAATGATTGCCTATGGCCAGTGTAAATGATGAGCACATTTAAAGCACAACAAAGCTGATTTTATACTGCATATTGCACACTTAAAGGAAATTCCAAAATAAACTTATTGTATTTTGAAATTTATTATTTTAAAAAAGGGCATGATTTAATTCTCAAGTGTTAATAGTTAATATTAAGCAGTTACTGAATGAATGAGTTGTCTTATTGCTGTTTTTGCTATGTTTTTAACTATTACTTTGCCTAGTTCCAGCTGTAGTTATTACTCTGGAAACGGGTGAAGTGTCGGCCATTTTTGTTTTCACAACCAAAGCAACTCAACCTTGTCCCCAGGTCTTCTCAGTTAACTGTTCATTAACCTGTAGGCTACATTTTTGACGTCATTTCTCATTAAACACAAACGTTTTTCCAAATTTGGTCATCAGTAACTGGTTATGGTGAATTAAACATGTGCTTTTAGCCAATCAGAATTGGGGAAATATTTTGAGTGAATAATAATATGTTTACAGTAGTCTATACATGTGTATTTATTGTTATGATCATGATCTGGTGATAATAAATTCAAGCTATTCAACAGAAACTGAATGCAGTGATTTCTTGTTTCCTTATGTGAATGGGGTTGCAGACCAGGGGCGAGAAGGTAGCCGTGGTGTGTGTTGGAGGGGGGAGGGGTGTGATGTTGCCAAATTGTGGGTTTGGAACGATTTTCAGTTCTTGAAACCTACCTTGCATCTATCTTACTCAAATCCAATTAGGTGATCTTGGCAAAAAAATATCCTGCTCATAGTAATCTACTTTCAGTCAAGAATGAAATAAACCCACATACATTTTAACTGAAAAATGTACCCGTGCATTGTGGATGGGTGCCAGAACAATGCTCCAGTTGCCTCTGATAAAGGACTTGAGCAGACGGAGGAGAAGTGAATGATATCTCCTTTATACACAATCAAAGGATCTGCTTAGGGGTACCATTTTTCAGGCTTCAGGTATTTGAAAGGGCTGGAATTCAATTTTTTGAAGTATTTTGTAAGGCCCAGGGTTTGGAAACTAGTTATTTTTTGTTTGGTTAAAGGGCTAACAGGATCAAATAAATTTATTAAAATTACATCAGGAGTCACCCTACCCTTGGAATATTTTCTTATAACTTGATTATTAATGCACAGGTTTGACATAAAGCCTATGCATAATCTTTTTCAGACCAGTTTTAGTGCACACAATTTCTTCTATCATGTAAAAATCTATGCAAAAGTTAATATAAATTAAAGAACACATCCTTGCTCCTTGAAATGTGTAAGAGCTACTGTATTACAGAGTAAAATATGTCAAATGTTGGAATTGTTGGACAAATTAAGTCGTTGATGAACGATTGCATTCCCTAAAAGGTATCAATTAATCCAACCAAGCCAAAGTTTCACCCGTTATGGAGATTTCGCGTGTCATAAATGAAATAATTATCTAATTGAGCATCATTGCTGACCCAATTTTACGCGGGAAAAGGCTCTGAGGCGGGAAATATCGACGGCAGCAATAAGCAGCGTATAAATATTATGAAGACAAACCAGCCATTTTCTTGGAGAAAGAATACCCATAAAGAAAGAGCAGCAATGCAGAACGAAAGAAGAAAGCGAAAGAGAAAGGCTAGAGCGGCGAACAAAGAAGATAAAAGAAGAAAAGCTTTGTTAGCCCTTGAAGATGAACGAGCGATGACCTTAGCGAAGAATGAAAGATTGCTCCATCTTGCGAGGAAGTATTACGCTAAATGGCATGCTCTACATCTTCGTGAAAGGGTAGGAACGTCATTTGTTTACACCATGTTTACAATGAAATGGGTGCGTCAGCAAAATTAAGGGTAAGATTTCCGCACAGGTCCCTACTTCATTATGCATTCCGTAACTGTATTATTTCGTTCTTCGAGCACAAGAAATATTTGCACGTGCATTACACCAGACAAGAAAGCTTCAGCATGCATAATGAAGTAGGGACCTGTGCGGAAATCATTCCAAATTAAGCAATTAAGAAATGTAAGGGCTACTGAGAAGCAATAAAATTTCATAATTGGCAAGAATGGTATTAATTTTTTTCAGACTAGCAAAATGGATAAATCAAACGCTATGGAGAATGAGAAACAGGCACATAAAGATGCCTCAGTTTCTGCAGATCAACTGGTGTCACATGTAAAGAGAAGTCATCTCAGTCATGTGAAAGATCCAAGTGGTTCTACTGACCAACCTCTGTTACTGGGATGTGGTGTCTTTGGACGTTGCTATAAAATGTATTACAGAGGGATTTCAGTTGCTGTTAAACAATTTAACACACACCTGTTATCAGAGTCCAATGTTATCAAAGAAGCATCACTGATGAAACAGTTGGATCACCCATGTTTTCCCTACGTTTATGGTATTTGTGTACAAAGGAAACCTTTCCTGTTAGTACTCCAGTTTTGCAATGTGGAAGGCAAAGCATACACTCTTCACAGGACTTTACACAGCCATACCTTGGTTTTAAAAAATCAAGAGTGGTTTCATGTTATTTTGCAACTTCTAGAAGCACTCAAAGTGTTGCACAACTCTGGACTGATTCATCAGGATATAAAAGGTGATAACATCTTGCTTACATACAAAAATACACTGTTTGTGCCAGTAATCATTGATTTTGGAAAGTGCATTAGAAAACAGGAAGCCAGTAGAAAAGTTTTGTCCAAACAAGAACAAGAAACATACAAACAGAAGTACACACATGTTGCCCCTGAAGTTGTTGCAGGAACTCACCCTCCATCCTATGCAAGTGATGTATATGCCCTTGGCCGTCTGTTAAGGCAGATTGCAACCAAGATTGGTAGCAAGCCACTTCTCTCCCTTAGTGAATGCAGCCTAAAGAATGACCCAAATGCTAGGGCTTCTTTGGATCACCTATTGGTCAGTGTCAAGTCTCTGTCATCATGATTAGGTTCTTGATATTAAATAGAGAGGAGAAGTCGTTATGTCAAATTTCTTGATGACAACAAAGTGAAAAGGTCACTTAAAAAGTGAATTCACACTGTTTCAAACTTATCGATCTTATTCAGTTTCTTTTAGTTTGTAAAATTGTGGAGAAATTATTTTCTGAGGTTGAATCCAAAAGGACCATATCTGACTTTAGAAAAAGAAAAAGAAAATTCTTGTGCTGTGTTCACCAACTCCATAAACCAGTGACGTGAAATTAGGAAGTTTCTAGTTGCAGACTTGCAACAATGGATAAGAAATGTACAAAAAAACGTGATGCACATGCAAAGTTGTTGTTTTGCTAACATAAATAGAGGATATTACATGGCCGCGCAGAGATAAGACATTTCTCTTCAACTGTTGAACAAGAAGAGAAATTTTGTATCTCCAAGCAGCCATGTAATGTCCTATTTATTATGTAAACACCAATGAAATACCAAGCCATTTCACTTTAACAGTTTTGTGAAAGGCCCAATTTATTATCAAGCCATAGCAAAGGTGATATTTTCACATGTGAAGATAACATGTTATTTTCACCTGTGAAGATATCAAGTTTTTGCAAGAAAGCTCACCTAGTATTTCATTGGTGTTTATATAATAAACTGATTTCTTTTCTGCCGTTCGTTGCCATCGCTGTGGTTGTTGCTTAAGCTTCCCACTGTTGTGATCCAGAAATGTTGCTACCATGGTAAAGTGACATCATACTCCTTCTCTCTATTGGTTGTCATACCACCACTAACTAAAACTTTATATCACACTGTCAAGGACACTGTGGCAGGGCTACAAACCCTTTAAGCCCCAAGAATCACCCAAAACAGTTTTCCCCTCACAACATCATTACTTTATTAAAGGAAAGATTATGACAACAAAATAAACACCACAAGGAGAAGGGTTTCATCTTTCAACAAATTAATTCTCTCAACTAATGCGTGGAGATTATTAGGGAAATTTTGTCTTTGAATATTGGGGCTTAAAGGGTAAAAGTGTTTTAATGATTTTAATATTGAGACCTTTATTTTAAAAAAATAGCTTTCTAATAAAATTACTGATAAGTTACTGAAGTTTTGCTTTAGCTTGACTGAAAGCCAAGTCCACTCTGTCCGATCTTAGGTTATTTTTCTTCTGTTTTTAAAATGACCTGGCTATAAATTTAAATTTATAAGGTGGATTTGACTATTGTATGACATATTTTACTGCACAAGTAAGGATTTCACATTCTGTAGGAGAATTGTTATTTACTTCAGGCTCAACTGAAAGCCAAAACCACTGTTTCTGGTCATACTAGCAGGGTTTCTTTTTTCAAATGACCTCCTTTGCGAGCTTGGAACTACAGAAAAGTGATGGTGAAATATTTACCTTTAATTCAGTTTTCCTTACATAGTAGGTGGAAGCTTGTAGTTGCCCAGATGTTTTCATCTTAAGGCAGCGCACCGGAAACGGAACAGGACAGATGTTTCATCTGTTAAGTTAGCGGAAGCTTCCCTTGTAAGGTAAATTCAATGATTGGCGGAGGTAGTAATTTTTCCAGACTCACTGTATGAAATCATCATGATTAGAAAGGTAAATACCAAAGGCTAAACTCAACATTGGTCAATCACTTAAATTTCACAAGTGTGTGTTGACTGCAGAGTAGGTGGAAGCTTGTAGTTGCCCAGATGTTTTCATCTTTAGGCAGCGCACCGGAAACGGGACAGGACAGATGTTTCATCTGTTAAGTTAGCCGAAGCAAACTTTGTAGTGAATACAAATAATGGGCGACAAGTTTTGGTCATGGACCATGTTATTTCTGCAGTAAATACCATTCCCGTGTAGGTCATTTGAAAGAGAAGCTCTGGATCCCAAAAGACATGATGCAGAGTGGATCTGGTTCTTTTGCTTTTAATCACTGCTGAACGTCACTTTACTTATTTAAAATGGCAGTGAAATGAGGTGTCAAGACCTGATGGTGAATCCCTGGTGTATCAGCACTCACAAAGTAGATAACGTTTTTGTATTGGGATCAGTTTTGGTCCAGACTGGAAGACTTCTAACAAAGGATTTAGCATGTTGTGCTCTTATGATTTTCTTTCTTCTTTTGAGATTTTGGCCATGGCAACAGTAGCACTACATGAACACTGTAGTTATCATTTTTTAATAACTGAGTTAATAAACTCTTCCAATTTGCAGTGTTTTTGCATAAAGGCTCTATGCCAGGTACCACACAGAAAGCACACAATAGGTAATGGGCAAAACTCTGGTGGCAGGGAAGCACTTAAATCTAGGGGTAAGGGGACCAGGAGAGAAGCCCTCCTGGGGGGAGACAAGATTGAGTGGTACCGGGGGAAGCCACCCTAGACAGGAGTCCTGGTAGTCTCTGGGGGTGAGGCCCATATACCCCAGTCACTAGGAACTAAGGGGAACCAGGAGCGGTGGCCATTCTGGGTGGAGTACAGATCAGGTGTGACCGGGGGTCCACACCCTGGAGTGGACATTTTTCCAGACCTGTCTCCAAGGGCTAAGCCTTACTGTGGGGTAAAGTGCAGCTAGGGGTTACACTTCCCTGCCACTACTTTTATTGGGAAGCAAGACAGTAGTTTCACATCCCAGGAACTTAATGAAGGAATAAGACCTAGTCCAGTATAACACCATAATATAAATGATTAATCTTCAACATACATTTAGATGTAGAAGAATAAAATAATGATCTGCTTGAAATACATTCTGGTCATGCTAAATATATAGTGAACATAATTGATAATCGAAAGAGCTAAACAAAGGTTCCAGTCAGAACAAAAGGTGGGTGGGAGGGAAAAACGCTGTTGTGAATGAACCGAAGGCCTAAGAGAACTGACTGGGAAAGGACAGTGTACGGCAAATAGAGGAGCTCATGTGCATGATGAGCATGTGGTAATATGAATGGTACCTTAGTCCAGTCTAGTAAATATATCATGCTAAGTCACAGTGGACTTTGCCAAAGGAGAAGGCTACATTGTAATCAAACAACTAGTTACTGTTCATTGTTCTTTCGTGTACTTTGAGCTAGTACCTACCATTACTTAGTACAAAAGCTAATTCAAATCTTGAATTTTGTGTGACAAGAACAGAGACATGACTGTTGCTAGTACGTCAATAAGTGTTGTTTCATAGGGCATAATTCTCAAGTTTCTTAAGATCATTTTTACCTTAAACTTGAATTTATCTTTATTTTTTACTAATTCGTTGAAATTTAGTAAAACTTTGTTATCTTGCTGACGTGCTTTCTACGTTTTGGAAAGAAAAATTGTTTGAATGGCTTACCCAATGTCACTCTTTTTTAGTGTAATGCAGTGTTTTATAAAGAAAATACAAAACAAGACTAATAAATGCGAGTGGAAAAATTTGGTGGTGACATTGCTCAAACCGATTCTTTAAAAACCGTCAACTAGTCGATCTGTACTCTGATTGATTGTATTTTCTATCACATGGTATAATTGAACTGATGTAAAATAGTGTTAATTCCAAATTCTCTTTGAAATAAAGTTTATGCTTTCAGGGGGGATCTTTATCCACCCCATGACTTGTGTTCATTATACACACTTTAGATTACCCTTCTTTCCTTTCTTATTGCCTTTGCAATTCCTCAGTTCATGGTCAAAATTTGTTAAGGGGTTACTTTTCCTTTAAAGTGGACTGATGCTCTGTCGGTTGCGGAGTGGAAGTTGGAAAATTGTTTAGTCAACTAGGTTGACATTGTCACGTCAAAAAGATGGCGTTTCGAACGTTCATTCCTCATCATAACGAATACTATCAGTATACCGAAAGCAAATGTGCAAAAACACTCGCAAATCTGGTTATTTGGAAGTAATGCAAACTTTGTCCAAAAGTAAATATTTGCACATGTTACATGAGTAAAACGTACGCTAAAGTTTTTGGATGTAGTTTGGGTAAACGTTGGAAAACAGTGATGCATACATATAAATTTGCAACATGTTTGCTTAGATCTTTGCAGAAAGCAAACATTATTTTTCCACAGAGAACAAATCTGGAGTGAATGTACACCGGATTTGTTGATTTGCGGAGGTATCAAATACGAAGCAAATATAAAGTAGATTTCAGGTTTACGTCGTATTTGCACGTAATTTCAACAGAATAAACATCTGTGTTTGCATCATAATTACTTCTGGTGAAAATTTTGGTCAAATTTAGAGGGCTAAATTTGCATCATATTTACTTCTGTTGCAAACCTGTTTAAATCCATTTTTTCGTGCAGTGTATATGTTAAACATTTTCAACAGAATATATACCCTGTGTCACTATAAAGTACTGGTTCTGCAATATTATCAGTGACCAATGCGATCATTTTAAAATAAAGCAAATGTGATTACTGAATTCTGAGTAGTAGTATGTGACAGTAAAAATAGGTTGATTTTAATTTTTTATTTTTTTATTATAGGTCGATTTTAATTTTTATTTATTGTAGGTTGGTTTTAATTTTTATTTAATTTTTTCTTAATTTTACCAGAAATTTTACCAACAATTTATGCATGAATTTTAAAATAAAAAAAATGAATTATGGCTTAAAGATTTACGAAATTTATTAAAAATGGAACAATTAAAAAGTTTATATTTTCATCAATTAAAAAATATTGCGAAAGATTTAAAAATTAAAGGACGATCAAAAATGAATAAAGAAAATTTAATTAAAGGTATTTCGAAATTTTCAGAGGAGGAAATTATTAATCTAATTCAAAAAGATTCTATCAATAATAATTATTATTGTATTCATAAAAAGTGTAAATATTTTTGTAAAGAGTGTTGCGGGTCTCAATTATGTATACACAACAAAATTAAGTATTGTTGTAAAGAATGTAAAGGATCACAATTTTGTAAACACAACATACAAAAAACACATTGTAAAGAATGTGGAGGGTCTCAAATATGTGAACACGATAGACAGAGAACACATTGTAAAGAATGTGGAGGATCACAAATATGTGAACATAAAAAACAGAAAGCACATTGTAGAGAATGTCGAAAAAATAAAAAAAAAATTAATTATGATTTAAAGATATAAATATAAATATAAAATAAAAGATGAAAAACGGAATTATTGAGTTAGAATATTTTAATGAAAATAAACTTGTTATTAAAGATTTTATAAAGTCAATAAAAGCAGATTTAAAACACAATATCATAAAAAACATATGTTTTATTGATGAAAAAAATATAATTTTTGTTTTTAAAATTTCATTAATTAAAAAGAATGGTAAAAAAAAAAGGTTTTTTTGTTTTTTTTAGAAAAATAAAAAATGTAGATTTTATAGACACTGATGATTTTAATGAAGAATTATTACATTTTATTAATATAAGTTATTATGATGATGATTATGATAAACAAGATGATGAAGATGATAATTATTATGAAGAAGAGGATTATTATAATATTAATAATTTTATTATTATTACTTCATTTAATGTTAATATATATATGGATGTTAATAAAATAAATCATAAAAAGAAATTCTACAAAAACTTGTATGACGATTTAATGTATGTAACATGGCATCCGGATAGGTATTTAGATTGGTGTGTTGATAATCAAGAATTAAAGTTTTTAAAAGAGTTATGGGGAGAAGATTAATTTATTGAAAGAGAGTTGTTAGGAAAAAGATTAAGTTATATAACATAAGTGTTACATAACAAAATATATAAAATTTAACGAAATAGATACCAAGCTATTGAACCTCCTATAAGCATAAATGTTAATAAATTCTTTTCATGTTCTGTTGAGTCAATATTATTTTCATTTTTGATTAGAGTTGTTTGTGTTGAGTCTGTTTTAGTTAGTGGTTTTGGTTTAGTTTCTGTTATATGTGGTAAATTTACTTTCGAAGATCCTAAGTTATGCTTTATTCCAACTGTTTTTGATTCTGTATTTAAGGAATTATTCACCCCAAATTTCATATCATCTGTCGCTTTCATAAGTTTGTTATTATATCCAACCACACTCTCTGTATTTATAATCATATTACTAGGCATCAACCATATACCTGGTGCAACAGCTAAATCAAGCCGTAATTTCGTTTCCTGTACAGATTTTTGATAATTTTTAATCGAATTAGAAATATCATCTTCTAAAACACTACTTTCAAATAAAGATAAGAATTCTTGTTGTGTTTCAATGGCTCCACCACCATTACCATAAATCGAATTTCTAGTGTTGGCTTGAGCTCCTAATATACAGTAAACAAAAGCTTCAGCAGATCGATTCAATCTACCAAGTCCAGCTTTAGTGAGTCCATGTCCACTTGTTGGGATGAACCAACCATATTTGAAATCAGCAAAGTCATCATTACGAATGAATGAGATTAGGTCACCTTTTTCTTTCTTACCACCGTCATCAGCAAATTTACCACCTTCACCAGGCCATTGATCTGCTTCATGATCATAATTCCTTATAATATGTACATTTTGATATCCCCCTCCTTTTCCATGATATCCTGCACCATAATCAAGAAATATATCTCCCAATCCACCGTTTCTACCACCTTTCCATCTAAAGTCTGAGTTTTTTGATATGCTAAATTCTGCACACAATCGTTGATATGCTACTTTATTATATGGATTATTGTTTATTACAAAGGGTTGCTCATCAGGTAAGGGAAGTTTTAATTCATATAATATCCGTCTTATTGTGAAATATATATGAAACTTAATGAAGCTATTCACTACTTTAGGATAATTTAGACTTTCAAAAGGACTAATCCCACAACCAGATGTTGCACACCAAACTGCAAAGTTAAGTTGTTGAGGCCAATAGTTCATATCAGGGCCGTTCAACCATTTTCTACTCTGCTTTCCAAATTTGAAAGTAACAACTTGATTGACAAATATGTTTCTCATTTTTGCTGTGAATTTCTTCGTATTTGAAACGTATATATCCAATAAAGTTAACATTTTTGTTATATCGCTTGTAAAATCATCAAAGTTAATAGCTGGTATAGGATAGCTTTGGTTAGTCATGGTTAAACTCTTTGGGAATGAACTCAAGTTATTCGATTCACTCAGTCCTAAATCTTTCCATAACAATCTTTTCAAATTAGGTGATAGACCATCAGTCCATGTTTTTCCAGTAGGGTCATCATTAGACATGATTGTTGTTCCATTAACTTCCCACTTAATATACCCTCCATACGAATCATTCACAAATGTAAATTTATCAAGGTCAACCTTTGGATACCTATTTCTAAAATCCACCCATAGTGTCATTTTATTACTTTTAGAATAAGATGAAAAGTCTTTAGATCACCTCTTTTCTAATACCAGCAAAACAATTACATCCTACATCAGTTTTCTCATATGAAATTTTTAATGAGCGGGAGTGGTTAACTCTTTTAATAGATCTGCACGAACTTCTCTCCTTATCTGAGACATGTTTAAGTTTTTTTCTGTATCCCCCCTAAATTTTTGTCGTATTTCTAGTTTTAGTTTTTGAAACTTTTCCAACTCTGCTAAAATTATAGAAAATTCTTGATCAGATATAACATTATCTTTCAAAGCCTTTGAAACCAAGTCGTTAATGGTGTTTAATTTTGATTTCGCTATAGAAGCAGTCTGTTCGTGTTTACTAACTTTATTTGAAAGTCTTTTTGAGGCTGCACCAAATCCAACAGATACTCCACCACAAATTCCACCGACAACACCCAACGGAACACCAATAATAGCCCCAAAACCGGTAAGAGAAGTTCCAAGTCCGCTTGCAGATAGAATAACTGAAAACACTCCACTACAAACACTTATTTTTGTAAATATTCCTCTTGCTCTATTGTATTTTTTCCTTACATCTTCATAATGTTTAATTTCTCTCTCAAGATTTTGTAATACTTCACTCGATTTTTGTAGTCTGAAATTGACTGGATCAACATTATTTGGTAATTGCGGATAAATTCTATTGTACTCATCCATATTGTATTTTTACTACTCAACATGATATCTTTAAATTGATACGAATGCGAACTGTATTAGAAATTAACTTTGTTCCATTTTTATCTAGAATCCATAATGTAAAGTAGTTCACTGGATTTTTGGTTTGTGTAATTCTTAAACTTGGATACTTTTTGGAGGGAATAACAGCTAGTAGTTGAGAGGGATTGAGTTCTACATTTACACCACCAGGGATACGGTTGTAATATGAAGACTTTGGTTCAATAAGATCGCACATTAAGTACAAAGGATTTTCAGAAGTTGTATTAGTACCAGAAAAATCTAGCATTTGTATCTCTTTTACATTATATAATGACGGGTCAAGATAAATTGTTGTTTCTGTAGTTAACATTGTTATGGATAAAAAAGTTATTATTTCATCATTACATCGATCATACATTATTTCTGTTTTTAGATCTACTTTCTCTTATTTTTAAATTGCTCTACAAAATATAGAACGACAGCTAATATCAACAACCAAGCATTCTTACCTAAAAATCCAATAACCTCACCGGCTGTTTTGAATAGGAAGCTAACTATTGCACCAACCATTCCTGGTAATATTTCACCTAGTTTTTTACCTATAGTTTTCAAACCATTACCAACACCTTTACCCAATTTGGCTAGACCTTTAGAAAGATTAGAAATGATAACGCCAATAACTGCACCTACGACACTTACAACAGCAAAGACTGTAAAACCATATTTTTTAAATATGTATTTTATCCTCTCTCGTAATGGTAGATTTTTAAGTATTTCTTCATTTTTACTCTCCAGTTCAGCTATTTGTTCTTGGTTGTAAATAATATTCTTTCTTGTTAGTTCTATAAATTTATCAACTTTAGCTTTTAATCTTTCATTACTACTTTCTAACATTTTTAAATTTGACTCTCCCTTCTTATACTTATCTATTTCATATTTGTATCGATTTAATTCACTTTTAAGCTCCTCAACCTTTGTTTTTGCATCAGTCTTCTGTTTAACAGCTGCATCTAAATAGCTTTCACTTTCAGCGATTCTGGTTTGTTGTTTTTCAATTATAGCTCTCAACTCTTTTCTATCAATTGTAACATATTGTTCTATCTCCTTTTCACCTGTTTCTACAATTGATCTTAACCCATGTAAAGCATTATTTAAATCCTTATTTTCTTCAATTTTTTCATTCAATTGTTCCTTTAGCTCATCATTTTTTCCGAGCATGGTTTCATAATCAGCACCTAGAGCTTTTCTCATTGTTTGTGGTAACTTTTCAACCATCATAACCCCATCTTTATCAATCAATATATGTGTTGCAGGATTTTTCCTATTACTAAATTTTGCTGTTACACTACCATCTTCATCAATTATTACATTAAATGGCGAATCAATAGGGTTGTAATTTGGAAACAAACGTTTGATATATTCCCCTGCTTCTCTTCTTCTATCATATTTATCATGAGGGGGTATAGGTCTTTCTTTTGTGTCATCACTAGGTGGTCTTCTTTCGCCCTCTTCATATTCATCATAACCGGGATATTCTATACGTGATGTGGATGTATTATCTTCATCATTATCATCATCATCAGATCCTTTTGGTAAATCCTCTAATGGTATTTCTTCTGCCATGATTTTTTTACTAATCAGTAAGAAATCTTTAAATCTGCGGAACATACAATTACCTAAAATAATTTACTAACCATATAACCTAATGACAACATACCAACACCAACATATGCTATTTCTCCTTTCTTTTGATTGTCACTAGGTCTATAATAATCTGAGAATTTTGGTTCATGCATTTGACTATATAATTCTAAAGCTTCATCTGTATTCGAAATATTTTTTGATGCTTGATATTTATCATCTTTTTGTTTTACTTTCCAATCAATTATTTTATGTCTATTTTTCTGATATATAGCATAATCTTTTTTATATTTTTCTAATGCCTTATCATGTCGTATTTTTTCTGTATCTGTTTTATCACCTGAGAGATATTTTGCAAGATATGAACCACCAACGAAAGTAGTTGCATTCAATATAGCTCCTCCAAGCATCATTGCTATTGCTGCCATGTTTCTTCGCTTCGCTCAGGTCTATAAATCCTTAATTTGGGTTCCTCTCTCGCTTCACTCAGTTCGGTAAAATTTTTTGATCCTCTAAATATGTTTTTAGATACATACTACCTGACAATACAGCTACCCATTTTGCATAATTTGTAATACTTGTAGATGGGTCATTCAAAAATGATTCTTTCATAACCTTTTTAGCTACATATCCAACTCCGGCTGCTAATCCAATAAGGACTGCTGAATCAGTAACAGTTTTCACAAGTTTGTTTTCATTTGACATAATTTTTTACTGTATCAGTAAGAAATCTTTAGATAGGATATATAGTTATAACATTCCCATTTTCGGTGGTTGTGGTTGTGTAGGAATATTTTGTGGCGGAACTTTAGTTGGAACTTGAGATAAATCTACTATCCTATTTTTATAATATCTCATAAACATGTCAAATGCAGTAAACCCTATTCCTACAATGGATAAAACGGTTGTGAAAGATAATTCTGGAAGCCATGCTTTTGATTCACCATCTTCATTAGTCTTTTCTTCACGTTTCATTTGCTCCTCAGCTCGTAGGGTCTCTCTTGCTAATGCTTCTTTTGCTTTTTTATTATATTCAGCTAATTTTTTACCAGCAGCAACCTTTTTAGGATCTTTCTCTCTCTTTTTTGAAGCATTATCTCCAGTTTTTTGCTCTTCTTTTGGAGGATCTCTAGTAATTTGCTCAACAACTTCTTCAGACATTATTTTACATATCATTAAGAAATCTTTAAATAAAATAATGCTTAGTTGACAGTATCATACCCATCAGCATCTTGCTTAGTAATCTGCTCAGTTTTGTTAGAATTATCTGTAATTGTTCTTGAAACTTCTTGAATTTTACCTATTTTAACATGCTTAGCAACCTGGAATAGTCCACTAGCAAGTGCTGCCAATCTTCCTGCTTTCAATGCTAATAGACCTACAATGTTTGTTAGTTCACGATTAACCAAATCATCATTTTTCAAATCATCACAAAGAGCTTTTATATCATCTACAGGAACCATGTAAGAAATAACTTTAGAAATTAATTGAAGAGATGAATCTACTAACCCACCATTAATTTTCTTACCCAATACTGCCTGGTATCGATTATAATATTTATCAACATCTTTCACTGATAATTTTTTTATATCACCTAGACTCATATCAATACCTAAATACTCTTTTGTGGTTCCAAGAGCTGCGAGAATAGCTAGTGATTCTTGTTTTATTTCAAATTCATTATCATCTTTTACCTCATCTTTTACCTCATCTTTTACCTCATCTTTTACATCACTAATATAATCTTCAACTTCTGTCATCTTTTAATTTTCTTTCTAAGGTTAGGTCTTTAAATTTATAACTTCAGGGATCTCCAAATAGCAGTTAAATGGGTGTCGTAAAGATAAACAAAGTCTAGAATATTTTTCAGTTTTTAATAATTTCACAAATTTTTTACATAATTCATAATTCAAATCACCGCCATAATCTTCGAAAAACATCTTCATACCTTTTTGCGATGGGTTATGGAAAGTAACAACACAGGCTACATTTTCACGGAATGGTTTTGCTATAGATGTTAATTGCTGAGTGAGAACCCAAACTGATAATCCGTGATGTCTTCCAGAGAATGCTAAATCTATAAACTTGTTTGATCGTTTCTTCAAATCATTAGAAACAGCACAATCATCTAAAATTATTAATGTATTTGTTCCAGAGAATAAAGTTTGACAATCAGTTAACAATTCATTAATCTCATCTATATTACTTGAGTCGGGTGATAATACATAGAAACGTTTATCTCCTCGAGCAAAATTATGATAAGTTTTATTCTTAGAATAAGTTGGGCATATTAAAACAATGTAATCAAAAATTTTTAGGAATGGCCCTCTTAGCTGATTAATGAGGTACTTTGTTTTTCCACAATTTGTTGGACCGGTTATGATACAATGGAATGGTATTTTTTCTCGTAATTCTTCCATGTTGGCCTTTATATTTGTATCATAACATAAGGGTTTTTTAAATTTAGTACTTAATGGATCGCAAACCTGAATTCATTATTTCCATCATTGCGTCAGCTACAACAAACATATGACAGGTTATAGTACCAGATCCACTTTGTTTTCTTTTAATTTCTAGTTTTACACCATCTTGTGTATTGTTTAATGCTAGACCGCCTCCATGAATACCATTATCAGGGTGAGTTCTCATATCAACCCAAAGAGCAAACTTATCAGCATAAAAATCCTTTTCCTTTACCGACCAACGGGAGGAACCAATCTCTCTCCCAAAACGTTTCTTTACTGACTCCCAGAGGTCTGATGGTATCATTCCTTTAGAGTATAAACGATTTGGAACACCATCGACATCTATATTGATCGAGGTGATACCTGGATTGTAAAAATTCTCAGAGTTACGTGCTCCTGCTGCGATTGGTAATGTAAACAAACATAATATCCCTGTCATTGATCTTCTAGGTAGATTAATATGCTGATTTATAACACCATCACCGCCTATGGAAAAGGTAAAAGTTTTGTGTAGAGTGACATTTTCATAAAAGAATCCTTTACCAACTTGATAAGCCGCCTGAGCCTCACGAGCCAAGTATTCACTTGAAATGGAAGAATATTCTAACTCAAGGTTTTTGATTGAATACGATGGAGTCTTAGTAGTGTCAGAATAAACAACAATATCATTAACTGGAGCAAGTGTAATCTCAAAGATTAGATGATTATCTAGTGCCTTTGGATAGAAAACTCCATGATCGTTTAGAATAGGATGGTTTAGTGGTATACGATACTTGGTGTTATGTACTTTTGAAAGATCCACTTCCTTTGTATCTTGTGTTTTCCCATCGCCTGCTTTTGTCCTTAGCTTTCTCATATTTACAGAAGAAATACCTTGTTTTAATCTATCTTCTCGTTCTTCATCTGTTAAGAATAAGTCGTGATAGGTTTGAAAAAGATCATATCTTTGAGTATCCTGTAATGTTTCACCCCCAAAAAGAACTCTAAGTCTAGATACAAGATTACTACCTACATTATTCACAAGTGTATTATTAGCATGCCCATCTACATCTAAATCAAATAGTAGAGATACACTTCCTGGTACAATCACTAAATTCTCAGAAAGTTTTGGAATATTTATATATAATGTTTCTCCAGGGCTAGCTGAGGATGGATTGAGAGTAGTTCGATTCATTGTTGATTCTGCTTTCAAACCAAATGGCTCTCGTGGAATTCTGTTTGGGTTAATTTTTTCAGACGTCATATTTGATTTATAAGATACTTTGGTTAATCTTTAAATGAGTTCCTCCTTATCAAAAAAATCGGCGAAGCCGGGCCCGCTTTTAGAGCGGATATATTATTCAACTGAGGGGTATTGGAAAGGATATTCTGCAATCTCTAAATTAGCTCAAAAAGCAAAAGTAAGTGAAAATGTAGCAAAACAATGGCTAGAGAAACAAGCAATATGGCAAATATATCTTCCACCTCCAAAATATATTCCAAGACCTCACTGGACTGTAGATAAACCTAATCAGATTCACCAAGCAGATTTATTATTTTTGCCACATGATAGAGTTGGAAGAAAAACATATAAATACGCATTAGTTGTGGTTGATGTAGCTTCTAGATATAAAGATGCAGAACCATTAACTTCAAAAGAAAGTAGGGAAATTTCAAATGCTTTTACAAAAATATATTCCAGAAAAATGGACCGCGAAGCGAAGTTAAAATATCCTAAAACATTAATGGTTGATCCTGGAAAAGAATTTATGGGTGAGGTTGGTAAACTTATGAATTATCATAATGTAAAAATACAAAGAAGTGAAGCTGGAAATCATAGAGCTCAAGCATTTGTAGAAAACGCAAACAGAATATTAGGTGAACGATTATTTAGTCATCAATATGCACAAGAAATGGTTAGTAATGAAAGGTCAAGAGTATGGGTTAAAAGATTACCAGATATTTTGAAAACTTTGAATAATACACCAACGAGAATAACTGGTAAAGAGCCTGATAAAGCCATAAAACTGAAAGAGGTTGATATTGAACCAAAAATGTACCAACGGGAGGTGGGTCTTGATGAGGTTAGATTACCAATTGAGGTTATTGTTAGATATTTACTTTTTCCTGGTGAACTTGAGGGTGGAGAAAAAAGAAGAGCTACAGACCCTATTTGGAGTATTCAGATTTATTATATTTCGGGAAGTACAGTTTATCCTAATCAACCAGTTTTATATTTTTTAAAAGATGGGCCAAGACGTGGTTTTGTAAGGGAGGAGCTTCAAGTTGTCCCTGATGATACTGAGTTACCTCCTTATTCTATTTTAAAATGATTTAAGAAACTGTGTATGTGTGAATTTCATCCTCATCAACTATTCTTTTATCATAATATGCATTCAATCCTTTTTTAATTTGTGTATATGTCACAATTTGGTTGTCATTGACTCTAAATCCAGTATTTTGTGCCATATCAATTGACCCTTTCAAAGCTGACATGTATCTATCCCAGTTTATTTCGTTTTGTCTATGAATTGTACCTTTACAACTATACTTTACTTTTCCATTCTCATCCTCTGCGTAATAACATTTTGATGAAAGAGCAATCATTCTAATGCCATCAAACTCCAGCTTGAACAGCCCGGGGGTCTTTTCGTGATATTTCGATGTTGATAGGAATTTTTCTTTTCCACCATTAAAGTATTCTTTTTTCATTTCAGGTTTTATAATATTATCTATTTTTTCAGCTGAAATAGCCATGTACATAGAATCTGTATCCATTTGTATCAGTTCAAAATCCTTTCTATCTACATATTTATCAAGAAAATCGTAATAAAATTCTAACATCCGAAGTTTGGCTAGTTGATAAACCGCGATACCACATTGATAGGGTCGGTCTATTTTTATTTTTTCTTTTCGTTTTATTATTTCATATGTTTCATTTATTTCTGAAAGATCTTCAAAGAATGGGGATCTTAAGTCTTTTTCAACCTCATTCTCATCCTGAGTATACTTTGTGTTCTTGTGTTTTTCTTTATCTTCTATCATTTTCCCATAGAATGAATTTCCTTTCAGTTTGTAAGTATCAGCTAGTGCTTTACAACCTTTATACTTTGGCCTTAGTTTTTCAATCAATACTTTAATTTCTTTGTGCTCTTCAATAAATGGTACCACATCGGGGAATTGTTTTAATTCATTAATAATATTTTCTTCCTCATCTTTCTCCTTTTTATTAAAAGCAATACTTAACGATTTTATCATATCCTCAATATCACCATCTCTTCTCGCGTTACTAACTTCTTCGGGAAACCATTCAAAAGGTCTTCCTGGTTCATACTTCAAAATATGGTGTATGGCTGTAATCTCCAATCCATGATTAAGATACCATTCAAGTAATTCTGTATATAAAAGTATCTTTTTTGCATTTGTAACCCCTAGTAATTTTTTATTATCTTTTAGGTGTTTTCTCCCTGTAGCTTTTTGATATTCTTTCATATGTTCAGGTACCAAATCTTCAGGAACACTATCTACAACAAATAGCGGTGAGAACTCTTCAAACTTTTCTTTTAGGTTTTCAGGTACATTTATATCAACTTGACAAAATCCAAAAAGCTTACCATCAATAATCTCTTTACAAATCTTCTTTATAAATTCGGGATCTGTTGGATTTTCAACCTCAATACATTCTCCTTTACCACATGGCATTTTTTGACCCGCCGCGAAAAGACATAACCCATTTGCATCATAACCAACAATTCGTACACAATTTTTGGGAAATTTATATTTATGGGAACGAATCTTTGTTTTTCCCATCTCTGCATATCGCATGAACACAATACTAGGGCCACCAACCATACCCGTTTTCAATAGTTTATAAATCTTATTTTTGTCGCATGTTTTACAATTGTTCATTATCTGGTGGCATTTTTTACAAAACACTTTATTACAAACTTTATTACATCTATGAACACAGTATTTCCCAGGAGCAAATAATCCAGGATCTCCTTTCTTTTTAATTTTTTGGTATTTATTTAGAACATACACCATTGATACACCTGGGATGGATACGGCATCTTTTAATATATCTATTTTGTCTGGATAATACATTGCACGTGTTTTTTCTAAAGCTTCTTTGAAAGGAATTACATCATTTAGATTATACTCTCTTAACCAATCCTTCTGGGTGACACAACCCCTCTTTTTGTATTCCATCTTATATTCTTCATATTCTTCGGGTGATATTGTTATTTTCTTGTGTAAGCTTGAATAAAAGTCTTCATATTTCACAGGACCAACGTGAGAAAGTTTTTCATAACTATCCAAATTTTCATAATCAAGAAAAAGTTTTTTAGCTTCACAGTTGTTTGCTTTACACCACTTATCAAAAGAAAGTCCAGGGGCCAAGTACGACATTACATCCAAGAATTTAAATTTTGGTGTTGTTAAAAACACATGCTTATTACCATTTTTTGCAACAAAAATATCTTTGGTTTTATTGGTCATGTGTTTTACAAAATATCTTTTAATCACATTGATATCATACTTTCCACTATTGAAACCTAAAACAGGAACTTGATTACACCATTTTTCATACTCCTCTAAAACTGCTTTTGATATAGAATCTTGGTCAGGTAGTGGATATTCTTTTTTAACCTTTTCAACAATCTTTTTTCTTCTCTTTTCTAAATTTTCAACAAATTCTTTTACAAGCTCTTCAGGGTTTTCATTTATAATACATGTTGGTTCTTTTTCATAAGTATCATGGATTCCAACGCTAACTGGGATATGTATTTGGTTAAAAGATAAATCATCAGTAATCTGTTGGTGTTCTTTTTGTAATATTGACTCAAAATCATAAAGAATAAAATCTGGATAAGGAATAAATTTTTTTTCAAATTTCCTAAACAAAGATTCCGTATATAAATTATTTTTTATTTCTGGTTCTTCACACTCCCAAACTGATACAACATTATACCCCAAATCTTTCATTATCTTTTCTCTTTGGATAGTTTCATTATATTTAGTTTTATCATTGGTTGAACATGGACAACCGTGCCATTTACATCCATTAAACTCAAAAACAGTATTGGTCTCAGGTTCGTATCCATCCACCAAAAAAAGCTCATTTCCATCTTTATCCTTAACACACCTTTCACCTCCATGACCACAGAGAGCGTGATGAATGTGTTTACCTATTTTTAAAGACTGTTTTTCAATCCATATACACCCCAAATAACTATATTGGGTATTACCACCATAAAAATTTTTTTCAGAGCTGTTTGGAATGTGATTTATCTTTTTACCGGTACATATTACTTCTGTTTTTCCTCCTTTACAACTGTTATTTTTTACATGATCATGATAATTACCATGCCTGTTAAATATTTGTTTACATCCTGAACATTCCCATTTTTTTGTTAGCAACTCTATATCCTTTATGAAAAAACAGTGGCCCTCATGAAGTCCCATATCTAAACAAGGTAAATTATCTTTGAACTGTCCTTTACCAAAAACTAATTTCCAAATTTCATTGTTTCCTTTTTCTTTTTGCTCGTAAAGGCGAATGTTAATAGAAAACATTTTTGCAATTTTCTCAAAATCAACAAGTTTTGTAGGTTTAACTTCTGAAGCTTTCAATTTTTGGTTATTATAAAAATCTCTTGCCAATTTCAGTGTTTGTTTTTCAATGTCCTTTTGAGGTGTTTTTTTACCGGCAAGAATGTTCAAGAGAATAGCCAAACACCTCCAAAAACATAGATTATCATCCCTATCATCAACTGAATAAAGACATTTTTTGTCATGTAGATCATCTGGTATTTTTCCACATCCAAGTAGAGGCTCATCACTGTGAATAACTTTTACTTTTACCTCTGTAAATTCAACTCTACCTTCACGAACACCTGGTTTATCAATGATCTTTGATGGTGGTAAGTATGCTTTACTCCAAGCAATGCCTTCAAAACTCAATCTTTCCCCCTCACAACGCTCAATATAATCTTTTATTTCAGAAAGCATGGTAAAAGTCCCCTCACTCCTAAATGTGTAGTAGTGATAAGCTATTTCTCCATCACCTCTATGAATTAAATCACTAAAACTGATAACAATTCTTGAACGCATTTCTATGTGTGGTTCCAATTCATTGAAAATCATTTCTGATAAGTCATTATCTAGATCTCTCCTAAATTGAAAAATTGTTTCATTTCTTTCGGTTATATTTTGAATATCTTCTTCTCCATGTTCATTAGGTCTTATTGGAAATATTCTAAGGGTTGTTGTTCTTTTTCTTTTAGTTTTTTGGTTTTCTTTTGTTTTAGATTTATCCTCGTTCACATTATTATCTTCATCTTTTTTAGGATTATCCCCTCCATTTTTTGTTTTAGGTCTATCCCCCTCCTTCTCATAATCTCTAACACCTTCTGTAGTAGTAGATTTTGTAAGTTTTGTTTGAGTGTTATTTTTTCTTGTATTGGGTGTAGGATTTTTAGGATTTGTTTTATTTTTCTTTTTTTTATTTTTCCTTTTTTTATTTTTATTTTTTTTATTAGCTGGTATTTTTTCTTGTTCTTGTTCTTGTTCTTGTTCTTGTTCTTGTATATTATAATACGGTTGTTCATAATATTGATATTGATATTGATAAGGTTGTTGTGGATGATAATATGGATATGGATATGGATATGGATAAGTTTGTTGTGGATAATAATATGGATATGGATATGGATAAGTTTGTTGTGGATGATAATATGGATATGGATATGGATATGGATATGGATAATATTGTTGTTGTGTTGGTATACGTGGTCTAGGTTTTGGAATAGGTCTAGGGATAAGACTTTTCTTTTGTTGTGTTGGTTTTGGTATACGTGGTCTAGGTTTTGGAATAGGTCTAGGGATAAGACTTTTCTTTTGTGGTGATGGTTTTGGTATACGAGGTCTTGGATTTGCCCCCTCTGGAGTTTGTGGTCTTGGTAGTGGGTTTGGCCCCTCTGGAGTTTGCGGACCATTATCAATAAGTCCTTGTCTGTAATTTTCCAAATCTCCAAGTGTATTGATCCCCTTTTCTCGCAATGCTGCAATTTTTTCCGCTTTAACTATACGGGACCAACGAGGTATTCGCAATTCTCTTGCAATTAACTTCAATTCAGAATCTAGTAATTGATCGATATTTCTTTGTTCCATTTTTAATAAATTTCGTAAATCTTTAAGCCATAATTCATTTTTTTTATTTTAAAATTCATGCATAAATTGTTGGTAAAATTTCTGGTAAAATTAAGAAAAAATTAAATAAAAATTAAAACCAACCTACAATAAATAAAAATTAAAATCGATCTATAATAAAAAAATAAAAATTAAAATCAACCTATTTTTACTGTCACATACTACTTGAGTAGTATTTCTCTTTGCTATATATATATATATATGTATGTATTCTCTGATTGAAAGGTTTCAATAATATTGCGTAGAGACAACAAGTTTTATAGCCTTTTCACAATGGGTCAGTTTTACCTTAGAGTGCAATGACCCCCCCCCTCCCCTGATCATATTGCTATCTAGAACCCCTGCCCTTTTTTCACAAATGAAATGTTAATTCAAGCCTTAATTTGCAAAGTTAGACATAACATATTAACTTTGTTACTTTCTGCCGTTTACTTTATTTTTATGATGTCAAATATGAATATTTCATAACAACCACAACATGCAATTAACCTTTTACATTGGAAAAACTTTATAAAGAAGAAAATAAATTTTGTAATGTCAAAATGTTTATGATCTTTCTCATATATTCATTGCAAGTGTGCTGTATGTAGTAACAATTAGGTGTTTCAAGTTTCCTAAATGCCCTCTGCTTTCAATAATGATTTTCCACACAAACTTTCTAGACAAATGACTGCACTAGATTCTAAGCCTTTAAGAAGAAATGGTATTGTTTGGAGCTGTTTTGATTACTACCACCTCTGATGGAAAGCCTATTAAGAAGATTTTTGTATTGCTTTTAGTAGTAGAGTAACAATAACTTTACCAAGATTAAGACATGAATCCCACCCCATAAAAATATATTATGTTTAACATAAAAAATATAACAATAATAATATCAATACCAGTAATAATAATTGTAATGATAATAATAATGATAATAATATAATGATAGTTCTTTTCGTTACTATATGTCATTGGTTACAGTTCAATACCTCTGGCTGCCATGACTTTTTCGATGAAATACCGTCCTTATATTAAATCTTTCTTCTGCAGTTTTTATAATAGAAATTTTCGTATATTCAAAATAATGTACTATTCTATGGTTGGGTATGGATATTTTGCCTGTTTCTGTAACAGCACAATTAAACTTTCATGTGGTATATACTTTTGACTGATTCATGTTGATTTCACATTATTTTTTTTACAGGAGTACGTAGTGCAGCAATCTTTTTGAACATATTAAGATTTCAATAACTCTTTCTTACATGTATTGTTTTTATGATATGACCTAAAAATAGCACAACCACATACTATACAGTCGGCACTCACTATTACCAAACCTTTATTCAAAGCTTTTGTAGAATTCAATTGTTTTACCCCCAATTTGTTGATATGGCATCTCTTTTGAGGGAAGAGGAATTTTTCTATCTACCACTGGGGGTACCATTGCAACTGAAAAGAGTTACACACATTAAAACATGCACTATTCATAATGCTCTCAATTGTGGTTACCCGGGAATGAAATAATGACTGCAGTAGACAATAACATATCTAATCAGAAGATTCTTCTTACAATGAATCTCATGCAATTATAACCAAAAAACATAAACAAAAAATAATTGGAGCATTCAACTCATCCTCTGTGTAAGAACATATTGTGTTCAAAAGTGATGTACAACAAAGAAGACAAAGCAGTAGAGACTAAGAAAATAAAACTAAAGAAAAAAAAAAAGGTTTTTACACTGTGGTAAACACAAGCATTCATATCAACTCTTCAAGATTTCACCTGCAAAAGATTTACAATCATTTTCAATTTGTGTTAAGTGAATATTATTGTGATACTTCATCGACTCTGTATTCCCTGTCAAGATAATAAATAATTTTACTTCTATTCCCTCTGGTGCAATCTAAGTGGCAGTGAAAGAGCTAAATGAAGGTCAATTTTTAAGCACTGTGTTGAGCGGTATACTGATCATGTAATTTGCACCAGGTGTCACTAATTGTGTACCAAACACAGCATAAGAAATAAAATAATGGGGATTACGCTGATATAAAAAAAAATATATATATATAATATAAAAAAAAAGAATAAAATATGAAAGCATTGTGACTTCTTCAAAAACTAGCTTCGCGAGGTTTTTGCGGGAGTCGTATTTCTAGTTTTTATGATGTGATACTTTATCGACTCTGTATTCCCTGTCAAGATAATAAATCATTTTACTTCTATTCCCTCTGGTGCAATCTCAGTGGCAGTGAAAGAGCTAAATGAAGGTCAATTTTTAAGCACTGTGTTATGCGGTATACTGATCATGTAATTTGCACCAGGTGTCACTAATTGTGTACCAAACACAGCATAAGAAATAAAATAATGGGGAGTACGCTGATATAAAAAATAAAATATAAAATATAAAAAGAAATAAAGAATAAAATATGAAAGCATTGTGACTTCTTCAAAAACTAGCTTCGCGAGGTTTTTGCGGGAGTCGTATTTCTAGTATATATATATCTTTATTATATCTGCAACCCTTGTATATGAGCAAACGCGCGCTCTGATTGGTTCCCTACTCATGGTATATCAGCTCAGATACCATTGGCACGGAAAACGGCCATCATGGAGGGATGATTTCTTGAATTAGACTGGGAGAAATTCAAGTCAAGCTTCAAAATCATACACCAAAGAAATACTACCGAAGCAAATAAGTATGGGATGAAATTATTCGACGGTAAGTGGGCAAATTATATTGCGAAATTGTTTATTACGAACGAAAGTGAAACTCTTACAAACAGCCGCCATTTTGAAAGATCTGTGAAGCCCGTAAACTGAGTTTTTATTCCTCGCGAAGCGAGGCCGAAGGCCGAGCGTAGCGAGGTTACTAATCGTGTCGGTTCCGGTCAGACCACGTGGCTCGCAAGCCCGAGTAAATCGAGCCGAGAGTTTTTATATATGTATATATATATATTTATATATATGTTTATATATATCTATATTTTAAAGGTGTCCGTTCGCAGGCCAGGTTACCTGGCAACATTACTCCATGTGAAATTCCGACATTACGAATTCCTTGAATGATGTTTTGAAAATAATGCGAATTTTGTGGAAACCGATTTCACTCGTCTTGGAAGTACATCCCAGCAAGAAGATCTCCGACATATACAAGAAAGAATGGTGAGAGATCGTCGTCGAGTAAGTTTGAATGCCGCAAAAAATGCACACGGGAAGCGGCGACTCAAAGCAGAGATTGAGAAACGACGGTAGGGACGATAACAAGAGACATCGCAGCTAAGACAAGAACTGCTTGCTCAAAAAAAACAAAGGAATCAGCAAGGAAAAGGACCAGGAATACCCTCAAGTTACCATCAAGTTAGATTGGATATTGAATTTGTTATGGATTTAATAATATGGATATAACAAAATTTAGCAAAATGACTTAGAACGGAAACCGAGTAGGAACGACTTCCAGCATGCAGACAGAATCAGGGCTCCTACTCCGTGTACCGGCACAGATGACGTAGCGCATTGTTTCATCATTGTGTGTAAAATTATTCAGTAACATGTTTGTTATTGTCTGGCTTTGTTTTACGTCATCTGTGCTGGTACACGGAGTAGGAGCCAGAATCAGAAGACGAACGACAAAACAGATTACCATATCGTCGTGAAAAAAGTGCCAGGAAAGGGGAAACAGAAACCAACCGCAAAGGAATGAAAGATGACAGTCACGTAGTATTAATACTGCAATGAGAATGCAAGTAGGTATTTTTCGTAGTGAAACGTTTGCCTTCCATTTGAAAGAAATTCCCAATACAGAGATTGCAGTTGTGATAGCAATTATTTATAATTATGTGATCTGATATCATTGCAACAGTGAAAATATATTGTAGATTTGTTTGATGTAGCAGTTATGTTCAGCATTTTCAACAGAATAGATACCAAACAATAAGTTACCGGTTCTGCAATATTATCACTGTTCAATGCAATTATTTGTAAATAAAGCAGATGTCGTTACGGACTTCTGAGTAGTATTTCTCTTTGCTCTATTTCTTTGCTACATATATGTATTACGTAATTAAAAAGTTTCGTTGGGACAGACAAGTTCCATAGCCATTTCAAAATGGGTTTTTACCTTTGAGTTCCATGCATTCCTGGGAATTACTCTCTTAGCACCCACCCTTTTCCCACAAATGAAAAGTTAATTTAAGCCCTAATTTGCAAAATAAGACAACATCTTAACCTTTTTCCTTAATGCTGTTTAATTCATTTTAATGATGTCAAATACAAATATTTAATAACAACCACAATATGCAGTTGACCTTTTACATTGGAAAAACTCTACAAGGGAGAAACTAAAGTTTGAAATGCTAAAAGGTTTAGCTGTTTTTCTGTTTGCTGTTTTATGTATTCATTGCAAGGGTGCTGTATGTAATAACAAGTCTTTGAAGTTTCCTAAATGCCCTATGCTTTCAATCATGATTTTCCACACTAACTGTATGGACAAATGACTGCACTGGCATGATTGCCACAGGTCAGAAAATGGTAAGGGAAAAAATTCTTCAAGGTCAGTGAAAAGTAAGGGAATTTCAAATCAAGTCAGGGAAAAGTGAAATTTAATACTACTAATTTATTTCTTGCCAATTCAGCTTTGGTTTGGTGTGGTCAAGAATGTGACATGAAATGTGTTGGATTGGTAGAATTAAATGACAAGCTGATTTTGGGTTTCCAAGAAAATCAATCCTTTTTCCATGAATTGGTTATCGTAAGAAACTATCAATCCACGTACACTGTATGTGACTTTCTGAAAGCATATTAAATAAATGGGTGGAGAGGTTGGTTGTGAGAGGAGGTTGGAGGTCACTACCAGGACTAATTTGTGACTTTTCTAATTTAGTTGGTAAGGGAAATTTTACATTTGTCAGGGAAAAGTCAGGAAATTTAAAGATCTTATGGCTGTGGCAACCATGACTAGATTCTAAGCTTAAAAGAAGAAATGGTATTGTTCAGAGTTGAGTAATTTTTACTTCCTATGATACAAACCCTATTCACAAGAAAAACAGAATTGCATGTAGTTGTAGAGGAACAATACCTTTTCCCAGATTAGGACATACACCCCAACCCAATAACAGTATATTATGTTAAACATAAAAAATAACAATACTAATAATAATATCAATACCAGTAATAATATTAAAAATGATAATGATAATAATACGATAATAATAATCATGATAATTGCAAAAAATGAGAAAGTACAAAAAGTAAAAATAATATAATAATAAGTAAATACGTAAATTGGGGTTTTATACCTCATAGGAAAAACCATTAGGAGTCCTTTACAAACTAGCTTCGCGAGGTTTTGCGGGAGTCGTATTTCTAGTTTTATTTCTGCCTACTTTTTCCACTTCAAAATTCTTAAACTAATTTGCTAACTCGAAAAAAAATTGACAAGTACATTAAAGAGATGTTTAAAAACGAGCCGGACTCGTGTTTGAAACATTTTTACACATCGGCTCTACACTATGTCGGCTCGGCAACAACATGGTTCTGTTCAAAAACAATAACAAAGTCAATTCTTGTCGTACAAACTAATTCCAGTGTCTCATAAGTGAGGGTTTAGAGATATAATAAAACAATTATTCCACTCAATCTCGTCGTATACGAGCTATAACCAACTCGGCGCTACGCGCCTCGTTGGCTATTAGCTCAAATACGACTCGATTTCGTGGAATAATTGCTAAATATTTTAAAGGTGTCCGTTCGCAGGCCAGGTTACCTGGCAATAGTAGTGCACTTGAGAACTGCTGAACCGCCATTTCGAATTCGGTGATGTCTTTTTTAAAGAAATGTAAATTTTGTGCAAACCGATTTCACTCGTCCTGGAAGTACATCCCAGCAAGATGATCTCCGAGATATTCAAGAAAGATTAGCTCGAGATCGTCGCCGAGTAAGTTCGAATACCGTGAAAATCAACACAAGGAAAGCACGACTCAAAGCAGGGATAGAGAAACGACAGCGGGAGAATAACGACAGACATCCGTCATCGCAGCAAAGACAAAAACTGGTGGCTCTAGAAAAAGGCAAACGAAACAGCAGGGAAAAGGACCAGGAATTAAACCAAGTTAGTTTTGAATTTGAATGTGTTATTGATAGAAATACAGAACGTGACTGAACGATTACATAACGAAATATATTAGCGTACTAAATTTAGCAAAACGACTTAGAAGGGAAACCGAGTAGGAACGACTTCAACGATTGTAGATGTCTCTGGAAAATTATTCTATTAGTCTAAAAACGGCATCGGAAGACGACCAACAGATTACAAGAGAATGTAAGTAGGTATTTTTCATAATAAAACGATAGCGTTTCCATTTTGAAGAAATTCCCAACACAGAGAGTTGTAGTTGTTATAACAATCATTTACAACGATGTGATCTGATATCATTGCAACAGTGAAAATATTGTAAAGTTTCTTGATCTAGCAGTTATGTTTAGCATTTTCAACAGAATATACGTTAGAATACCCCGCCACTTCATTTACATGTGTCTGTTTCTTTTGAAGAACGAGGCATATTACAATGGACTCTATTGTTATTCATCAGTATGTAAATGAAGTGGCGGGGTATTCTAAAGTTTAGCCATATAGGAGCCCATAAAGCAAATGTTGTAACTGACTTCTGAGTAATATTTCGCTATACATATATATGTATTCTCTGATTGAAAGGTTTCAATAATATTACGTAGAGACAGCAAGTTTCATAGCCTTTTTCACAAAATTATGGGTCAGTTTTACGTACCTTAGAGTTCAATGACCCCCCCCCCCCCCTCCCCGTTGATATTGCTATCTAGGACCCTTGCCCTTTTCCCACAAATGGAATGTCAATTCAAGCCTTGATTTGCAAAGTTAGACATAACATATTAACCTTGTTACTTTCTGCTGTTTACTTCATTTTTATGATGTCAAATATCAATATTTAATAACAACCACACCATACAGTTAACATTTTACATTGGAAAAACTATATAAAGAAGAAAATAAATTTTGTAATGCCAAAATGTTTATGATCTGTCTCATATATTCATTGCAAGTGTGCTGTATGTAGTAACAAGTGTTTCAAGTTTTCTAAACGCCCTATGCTTTCAATAATGATTTTCCACACAAACTTTATAGATAATTGACCGCACTAGATTCCAAGCCTTTAAGAAGAAATGGTATTGTTTGGAGCTGTTTTGATTACTACCACCTCTGATGGAAAGCCTATTAAGAAGATTTTTGTATTGCTTGTAGTAGTAAAGTAACACTACCTTTACAAAGATTAGGACATGCATCCCACCCCATAAAAATATATTATGTTTAACATAAAAAATATAACAATAGTAATAATATCAAACCAGTAATAAAAATAGTAATGATAATAATAATGATAATAATATAATGATAGTGCTTCTCGTTACTATATGTCATTGGTTACAGTTCAATACCTCTGGCTGCCATGACTTTTTCGATGAAATACCATCCTTATATTAAATCTTTCTTCTGCAGTTTTTATAATAGAAATTATTCAAAATAATATAATCTTGTCTTGTTGGGTATGGATATTTTGCCTGTTTCTGTAACAGCACAATTAAACTTTCATGTGGTATATACTTTTGACTGATTCATGTTGATTTCACATTTTTTTTTTACAGGAGTACGTAGTGCAGCAATCTTTTTCAACATATTAAGATTTCAATAACTCTTTTTTACATGTATTGATTTTATGATATGACCTAAAAATAGCACAACCACATACTATACAGTTGGCACTCACTATTACCAAACCTTTATTCAAAGTTTTTGGAGAATCCAATTGTTTTACCCCCAATTGTTTTTGGATGTAATGACATTGTATCTCACACTTCTGTTGATATGGCATCTCTTTTGAGGGAAGAGGAATTTTTCTATCTTCCACTGGGGGTACCATTGCAACTGAAGAGAGCACACAAATTGAAACATGCACTAATCATAATGCTCTCAATAGTGGTTACCTACGAATGAAATAATGACTGCAGTAGACAATAAAATATCTAATCAGAAGATTCTTCTTACAAAGATGTAATCAGAAAAAATAAACAAAAAATAATTGGAGCATTCAACTCATCCTTGGTGTAAGAAAATATTGTGTTTAAAAGGGATGTACAACAAAGAAGACAAAGCAGCAGAGACTAAGAAAATAAAACTGAAAAAAGCCACGTTTTTACACCATAGTAAACACAAGCATTCATATCAACTCTTCAAGATTTCACCTGCAAAAGATTTACAATCATTTTCAATTTGTGTTAAGTGAATATTATTGTGGTGCTTTATCGACTCTGTATTCCCTGTCAAGATAATAAATAATTTTACTTCTATTCCCTCTGGTGCAATCTCAATGGCAGTGAAAGAGCTAAGTGAAGGTCAATTTTTAAGCACTGTGTTGACCAGTATACTGATCATGTAATTTGCACCAATAAAATGAAATATAAAAGCATTGTGACTTCTTCGAAAACTAGCTTCGCGAGGTTTTTGCGGGAGTCGTATTTCTAGTATGAGATACGTACTAAGGATTTCTATGCGGATATTAGTCCAGACGTTGACTCTATGTTTGACACGATCATCCATTCGGTATTCCAACCGGTGTTAATAAGAAAGTCATTGGTAATTTAAAGAAGAAGCAGGCGGCGAGCAAATAATAGAATTTGTGGGATTAAGAGCAAAATTATATTCGTGTCTGATGGATAGTGGTAAAGAAAATGAAAAATGCATGGGAATAAAAAAATCTGTTATTCCTCGCGAAGCGAGGTTACTAATCGTGTCGCTTTCGGTCAGACCACGTGGCTCGCAAGCCCGAGTAAATCGAGCCGAGAGTTTTTATATATGTATATATATATATATATATATATATATTTATATATATCTATATTTTAAAGGTGTCCGTTCGCAGGCCAGGTTACCTGGCAACATTACTTCATGTGAATCTCCGCCATAACGAATTCCGTGAATAATGTTTTGAAAATAATGTGAATTTTGTTGAAACCGATTTGACTAATCCTGGAAGTACATCACAGCAAGAAGATCTCCGAGGTATACAAGAAAGAGCGGCGAGAGATCGTCGTCGAGTAAGTTTGAATGCCGCAAAAATCAGCACACGTGAAGCGGTGACTCAAAGCAGAGATTGAGAAACGACGGCAGGTACGACAACAAGAGACATCGCAGCAAAGACAACAACTGCTCGCTCAAAAAAGGCTAAGGAATCAGCAAGGAAAAGGACCAGGAATACAATCAATTCAGATTGGAAGTTGAATTTGTTATCGATAGAAACAAAGACTCGTTTTAGCCATACAGGACAGACGGAATCAGAAGACGAACTATAGAAACAGAAACCACCCGCAAAGAAATGAAAGGTGACAGTCATGTAGTATTAATACTGCAATAAGAATGCAAGTAGGTATTTTTCGTAGTGAAACGATTGCCTTCAATTTTAAAGAAATTCCCAATACAGAGGTTGTAGTTATGATAGCAATTATTTATAATTATGTGATCTGAGATCATTGCAACAGAGAAAAAATATTGTAGATTTGTTTGATGTAGCAGTTATGTTCAGCATTTTCAACAGAAAAGATACCAAACAATATTTGACTGGTTCTACAGTATCATCAGTGATCAGTGCAATTATTTGTAAATAAAGCAGTTGTTATAACTGACTTCTGAGTAGTATTTATCTTTGCTATATTTCTTTGCTACATATATGTATTAAGTAATTACAAGGTTTCATTGGGACAGACAAGTTCCATAGCCATTTCAAAATGGGTTTTTACCTTTGACTTCCATGTATCCCAGGGATTACTCTCTTAGCTCCCACCATTCTCCCACAAATGAAAAGTTAATTTAAGCCCTACTTTGCAAAATTAGGTATAACATCTTAACCTTTTTCCTTAATGCTGTTTAATTCATTTTTATGATGTTAAATACAAATATTTAACAACAACTGCAACATACAGTTGACCTTTTACATTGGAAAGACTAAAGTTTGTCATGCCAAAATTTTTTCTTATATATTCATTGCAAGGGTGCTGTATGTAATAACAAGTCTTTAATTCCTAAAAGCCCTGTGCTTTCAATCATGATTTTCCACACTAACTGTATGGACAAATGACTGTATGGACTAATTCATTTTTATGATGTCAAAAATTTAATAACAACCACAATATACAGTTCACCTTTTACAATGGAAAAACTCAATAAGGGAGAAACTAAACTTTGTAATGCCAAAATTTTTACGATCTTTCTTATATACTCATAATTTGCAAGGGTGCTGTATGTAATAACAAGTCTTTGATGTTTCCTAAATGCCCTATGCTTTCAATCATGATTTTCCACAATAACTGTAGGGACAAATGACTGCACTAGGCATGATTGCCACAGGTCAGAAAATGGTAAAGGAAAAAAATTCTTCAAGGTCAGTGAAAAGTAGGGGAATTTCAAATCAAGTCAGGGAAAGTTTAAGTCTTTGACAGAAGTCAGGGAAAAGTGAATCCAATTCAGGGATGGTTTGGTGCGGATAAAATAAAACTGAATAAAACTGTGTTGCTTGTAGTAGCAAAGGAACCTTTTCTCAGATTAGGATATACACCCCCACCCCATAACAGTATATTATGTTAAACATAAAAAAATAACAATACCAGTAATTATTATTATAATAATAATAATAATAAAAATAATAATAATAATACAATAATAAAAAAGCGATAATAATTTAGTAATAAGTAAATACATAAATTGCGGTCTTATCCCTCAGAAAAAACCATTACGAATTATCCCCATTTGACGAGAAACAAACCCTTTGAAAGGATGAAACAGATACATACGCAATTGGACACTATGATTCCAGTAATGTAGCCGCTGCGACTAATAAAGATGACGATCAGTTCAAGGATTGTTTCGGTTAATTTAGATCTAGTAGCCTGTAATACGATACTAGATGGAAACATAATTGGCATTAGTTATCGGGATATTAACAGAGATGTATGTGTTAATTCGAGGAGTGGTCAATTTAAAAATCAATACACCTTGATTATTATTGTGGGTGATAAAATATAAATAGCAAAATATGGTAAGCTTGTGCAAGTTGGATGTAGGTCATTATAACACAGTATAATGGCTACTAGCATACTAAAACGTGCATTAGGTGATATTTCACCAGCTAATGTATCTATAAGTTTAATAAATTCGGCCACCAATTGTGGATATTGCAATAATAGACGTCGATTGGAAATATTAATGAACAATCAAGCAGTTGTTGTTAGATGCAATTATGATAAAAACAAATACGCGGGTGTTATTATTGTTTACCGAACACCGACTAGCGAAACCAACATAATCGTATTTAGGTCCGGTAAAATCAATATAACTTCGGCTGTAACACATAATCAAGTACAACAAGCGCATGAATTTATTAAGGAAACTTGTAGTAAATATTTTCACAAAGTGAAATTGAATGATAACGCTAAAATATATGACTGAACCAAGAGAAAAACATGTAGCAACCGCAGGTGCAAACTTAACCTACTTATTAGTTATTTTTTAAAAGAGGGACATGAGTTAAAAACATGTTCAGATTGTCGGGCTTATGTAAGAGAATCAAGGAGTAGGAATAAGTGCCCCCATGGGGAGGAAAGGTAAAGGTGTAGAGAATGTTGTGGAATTGGTATTTGTGCACATGGAAAACGAAAGGAAGATTGCAAAGAGTGTGTAAGATCTGGAATTTGTTTACATGAAAAGCGGAAACGAGATTGTAGAATATGTACAGATTCAGTTCGACTTATCTAAAATTGGATTCGTAAATGCCGATTTTACGATAAAGAAAAAAACCTATACGATGCCGATCATTTTATAGATGAATCCTTTCTATAGGGTTTTGCTCTTTCCACAAATCCTTGTGATCTATGGTTATTTTCTCTGCTCCGTTTAATCAAAACCCCATGCTTACTCATCAATTTTGCTACGTCGCCAAAAAATGCCTTGCCCGGATCCACCACTAATGTCTTAGGCCATTTTAATTTCCTGAAATAAATTTTATTAAAAGCTTTTGCTACCTCCCCGGAATCTTTTGATGTTAATGCTTCTGCTTCCTTATAACGTGAAGAAACATCCACTACTTACTAGTGCATATTTATAAGTTTTATCTCTAAACTTATCATACGGTCAAAACAATAAATCAGCTTGATGAACATCATTGGGTTTATCCACTGTCCAATAAGATCGAGGTACATATCATTTTTTGTGTACAAACCTGGCTAAAACCCAACGTCTTGAACTGTGAATTGCTGCCATTCTCGGACTTTATACATCCACAGACAGAACAGGCGGTGGGGTTCTTTTAGTAGTTAGAAACAGTATACTGAGTATTAGAAGAAAAGACCTTGAGACGGATGCCGAACTTTTAGCTTGTGAACTTCGCCCAAATGAACGGCGCAAGATCCTAGCTATTGTTTATTATTGTCCTCCCGGCACTGATTTAGACTACCTGAAACAGCTCAAGAAAATTCTTTGCCTTGCGTCTCGAGCAAATTTCGATCAGCTTATTTTAGTCGGCGATTTCAACCTCGCAGAGATCGACTGGGTAAGATTTCGGCACAGGTCCCTACTTCATTATGCATGCTGAAGCTGTCTTGTCTGGTGTAATGCACGTGCAAATATTTCTTGTGTTCGAAGAACGAAATAGTATTAATACAGAATGCATAATGAAGTAGGGACCTGTGCGGAAATCATACCATCGACTGGAACACGGGTACTACAAACACCGGCGACGGCCTTCATAACTATTTTACTAAACTTGTGAAAGACAATTTTCTCTGGCAGCTTGTTGATTTTCCTACAAGAGGCGATAACATTCTCGACTTAGTGCTGACCACCTTCCCGTCTAAATTCAGACATGTTCATGGATTCGACATCCTTTCTTCCGATCACAAACTGATCAGTTTTGAAATTGATTTCAAAATTCCTAAAAAGCAGAAAATCAAGCGCAGTGTTTACGACTTTAAACGTGCCGATAGGTCAGGGTTTAAAGAAACTTTAAACAACATCCCTTGGGACACTTGCTTTGTCCCAAACGACCCTGACGCCTCACTTGATAACTGGTATGATCTCTTTGTTGCAGCTGTGAAAGAACACATTCCAATGTGTAAAGCGCACAGGGTCAACGATCTTCCGTGGATTGATAATGAACTAATTTCATTGATAAAAAAGAAAGACACTCAAAGGAAAAAGCTCTTAATGAAACGCTCGACTTCGGCAGAAATTAGATACAATGAACTGCGGGGATCAGTTAAGGACATGCTTTTGATGAAAAAGATAGAGCACTCTGAAAAAATGAAGGCATCAATCTCGGATAATCCAAAGCGCTTCTGGTCGTACTTTAAATCCTGTACGTCGAAACAGTGTTCACCTAATCTCTAAAGGGATGGGCAAAAGTTTCTAACTGATAGCCGGGACAAAGCAAACTTGTTGAACAAGTTTTTCCACTCAGTTTTTAGTCCCGCAAGCCACGCGAGCATCAAAGTAGAACCCAGTCCCCTGGCATACCTGAGAAACTCGATTCCATCCAACTTAATGTGGGAGAAGTGACCGATGTTCTACTAGGCTTGGACCCTAATAAAGCATGTGGGCCTGATAACATCCCAGGTACCCTATTGAAGAAAGCAGCTGTTGAAATTGCCTCCTCCTTGTGCAAACTGTTTAACATGTCTTTGTCACTCGGTGTAGTGCCCGCACAATGGAAACGGGCAAATGTTTCTCCAGTCATCAAGAAGGACGACCCCACTCTTGCTGAGAACTATAGACCGATCTCGCTACTTTGCATCGTTTCTAAGGTCTTGGAGCGCTTTGTTGCAAACCAGTAGTATGTTCTAGAAGGGTAGATCAATGTATTCAAATGATATGCAGGTATATTTGAGGGAGGAGTGATGGTGAGGTTGACGCCATGTTGAATAGTGAATGAGGTTAGTAGTATTGTTGAATATTTTATGAGTTTTGAAGAGAGAAGTGTGTTGTATCATACTGTTACGTCTCCGCCCAACCATCCGGGTTGTATCGCAAATATATAGCTATCGAGAACAATGGAAAGAGCTCTGGTCCAATGAGAGAACGATGACATCACGATCGACCAATGAGAGAACGATGACATCATCATCGACCAATGAGAAGTCACTAACGTTATGAATGTATGAATAAGTTAGTTCTTTTGGGAGCCAGACAAACAGGTTTCTTGAAGATCGGATACAGGTTTGTATATATATATATAAACATAAAGAAAACTGGTTTATAAACAGGTAGGGGAATTCGTAAGCCAGATCGGTTTGCTCCCAGGTCGCATACATTAACTTCAGTAGTTTCTAGACCGGATTCTAAGTCAAACAAGGGACGTGAAAAATGATACGATACTAACTGGTATAACCGGATGGATGACACCATCAACTCTTTGCAATGGATCTAGAAATGTTTTGTTTCCAATAAGATCTTAACTTTGGAAGATACGGCTGCAATAATTCAAAACGAAGCCTGGGATTCCGTTTGCAGTACAACGCCGTGTTGTTGAAATTACCTGTAAAGAGGATGGTATGACAGCAAAGGACTAGTTGAAGTACTCAATGAGAAGACAAACATGTGTTGTAAAAATATGTCTTTAATATTGAGAACATAAAAAACATCTTTACTAGATATAATTGAAAATTGCCTATATACAATGAAAAAAAAAAATTTGTTCTAACCAGAAAATTACTCTACAAAACCCAATTTTACCTATAAAACGTAACCAAAATAAAATTTGTCATGAAAAGTAAACTGAAGAAAACTTAAACATAATGTTTATTAATAAATTTGTTTTTTCTATAACACGAATAGCACAAGTCCCCATTCCCAACACAATTACACTCTACAATATCTTTATGCATTCGCCCAACTTGATATCTTTGAAGATTCGTCCTTAATTTATCTTTATAAATGCATGGTAGGTGGGCAAGTGCAGGTGGGCAAGTGGCTTGTTTCGGGGTGGTGTCTTGGACAGCTCTGTAATAGAGATGAACCATACTTTAATATTAGAAAACACAAAATAGCACCATAATATGAGTTGTGACATTGCCCTCTACAATTTTTTTTTTCAGGTTTCCAACAACATAAAATAGAGCGAGGCAACAATTTTGAGCCATAACATTGCCCTCTACAAATTTGTTTTCAGGCTTCCAACCGCTCAATGTTGTAAGACTCTAATACCGGAGGTTCTGACTTAGTTGTTATAACGAAACATACTTTGTTCAATTGAAGTACACCTTAAACAGTGTATGCATCACTCAAGTTCGATTTGATCTCTTAAGACCATCATGTAAAATATGATATACACTTACTTCTCTTTTCAGTAACTTCATGAATTCGTCCACTTCTGCGAATTCTGTCTCTGTGTAGTTTTGTTTATACTCGGTCCTACGCAGAGGACATTGCCCTGCACTGGGGATCAAGGTCCGCTGCCACCTCTTTTTACACTTTTCATGTATGGCTTGCTTACAACATTCTGATTTTGGTATGTTGAACTCGTCTTCGTGGCAGATACCACAAGTTAACAGGACCTGTCAAAGAAATTAAGAAAGAGAATGACTTGAGCGATAGACAAAACCACCAATGACATAGTTTGAAACAGAAGTGAGTTGACGATCTCAGTAAAATAACAAACTAATACATTTACTGACATGATCACGATACCAAATATATCGTTACATAACATTTTTTCAAACACGAGTCCTCTTCAAAACGCAACTGTTAGGATTTCTGAACTATATCGAATAATATCTAATATGAACACACTACCGATTTTCAATTTTTGAGTCGCACTACCATTTTCAAAACACGAGTCATATTCAAAAAAACGACGAAAAAGGAGACGGGTGTCAGAAGAAAGTTTCGTAAATGGTGAAGTTGACGAGGACGACAGTGAGGAAGAAGATGAAGAAGTAAGTCAAGAGTATCTGTTTTTTGACATTGAAGCACGTCAAGACGAAGGAGGTCATGTTGCAAATCTACTTATCATTCAAGACAAAACCGGTGACGAAACTATCTTTAAAGGCGATGATTGCATTGATCAGTTTGGTTCATGGTTGTTAGACGGTACGCACCAAGGAGCTATCGTCATTGCTCACATCCTTCGTGGGTACGATGGATTTCTGTTGTGCGAATATTTTTACAAAGAACTTTTACTCCCGAAGTTAATATTAAATGGCGCCAAGATCCTGTCCATGGACCTCGAAGCAGCCGGAATAAAGTTCCGCGATTCACTTAATTTCTTACCGATGCCGTTAAGAGCCTTGCCAAAAACCTTTGGACTGACAGAATTGAAGAAAGGCTATTTTCCGCATTTCTTTAATAGGAAAGAAACTCAAACCTACATTGGCCCCCTCCCTCCAGTCGAAGACTATGATCCCAACAGCCTGAGCAAAAAAGAACGGCAAGATTTCCTGGAATGGTATCATGAATTAAGAAATGCTGACTTTGTGTTTGACTTCGCCATAGAAATTGTAGAATACTGTCGCAGCGATGTTGACATTCTTAGACGATGCTGCCTCAAGTTTAAAGAACTCATGGAAGACACATGTCACCAGGACCCATTCAAGCACTGCATTACGATTGCCTCAGCCTGCAACCGAGTGTTTCGACAACAGTTCCTGGAGGAAAACACTATCGGCCTCATCCCAGCACAAGGCTACCACGATGTCGCAAATATTCTGTGCTTTCACTTCAATGGCTCTCATGGATTCACCATCAGACCGGAAAACGCATACTTCATGCCCTGAACGGTGGGGAACACTGCATTGGTGGCCATTATGTCGATGGGTATGATCCCGAGAACCGAATTGTCTATGAATTCATGGAGTGTATGTGGCATGGGTGTGAACAATGCTTTTTACCGGATACTATAAACCCCGTCAATGGAACCAGCATGGAAGACCTCAAGGAAGGAACGGATCGCAAAATTGAACGGCTCAAGATGTCGGGATACAGGGTAGAGGTCATATGGGAATGTCAATTCAAGAAGGAACTAAGCATGAACCCGGATATAAGAGCCTTTATCAACCGTCTAAACTTTGACACACCCTTAGAACCTCGCCACGCCTTCTTTGGGGGACGAACCAATGCGATCTGTCTCCACAAAGAAGTCATTGAAAACGAAAAAATCCACTACGTGGACTTCACATCTTTATACCCCTGGACAAATAAGTACTGTGAAATTCCCATCGGTCATCCTGAAATTCTGTCAAGCGAGGCCCTCATCGATCATTCACCCTGTGAGTTCTTTGGTCTCATCAAATGCAATATTCTACCACCCTCATTTCTATTCCATCCCATTCTTCCTTACCGTGTTCAAGGAAAACTGATGTTCCCGTTATGTAGAACTTGCGCTGAGAATCTACAACAGACACCCTGTGAACACAGTGAGGAAGAACGCACGCTCTCTGGAACCTGGTGTTCAATAGAAATCAACAAGGCACTGGAGCTGGGATACCGCATGGTTCGAATGGTAGAGGTGTGGCACTTTCCCGAGAAATCAAACAAGTTGTTTTCTAGTTACATCGACACCTTTTTGAAAATCAAACAAGAGGCGAGCGGATGGCCTTCTTGGTGCGAAACGGAACTACAAAAACAACAGTCCATTTATGAATATGAAAGAAAAGAAGGAATCAAGCTGGACTGTTCGAAAATCAAGAAAAACCCTGGGTTGCGCTCGCTGGCCAAACTGATGCTGAATTCCTTCTGGGGTAAATTTGGACAGCGCGACAATATGACTCAGGTAGAGCTGGTGAAGGAACCAGAACGCTATTTCAGACTTTTGACCTGCCAATCGACCCAGGTGCAAAACATCCAGTTTGTCAACGATGAATGTGTAGAGGTTTATTATACTCAAGGAGAAGGATTTGTATCGACGTCAGACAAAACTAATGTCGTCATCGCAGCTTTCACAACTGCACACGCAAGGCTCAAATTGTACTCTGTACTCGAACGTCTTCAAAGACGGGTCCTTTACTTTGACACTGATTCTGTCATCTTCACAAGCCAACCTGGTTAATGGATGCCGTCGTTAGGTGATTATTTGGGAGAACTTACGAACGAACTTGACGATGACGACTACATTACTACCTTTGTTTCCGGAGGACCAAAGAACTACGCTTACCAAACAAAAAATGGTAAAACTACTTGCAAGGTCAGAGGATTCACCTTGAATTATCGGGGTTCACAGAAGCTTAATTTCTCCACCATGTGTGCAGAGATCCGCAGTCCTAGCGGCGAGCCAATATTCCTTGAGAATCCCCATTTCATCAAACGTGAAGCTAAAACGAAAACAATTCACACTGTCAAGTTAAGAAAGAAATACAAGCTGGTTTATGACAAACGAGTGGTACATGGATTTCACACCTTTCCCTATGGATACCGTTAATGAACCAGCGTGTAGTGGTGGTTCTGGATGGCTATAAAGGGAGGTTTGCAGGCCATCATCCGTCATTTCAATCTTACCATGGACTGGTTGTACTTTTCCTTGGTGCGTGGTTGTACGAAATGTTGCATTCCCTATTCAAACAAGAATCTGCGTAAAGTACCCTACGAACAGTGGTCATTACTCCTCAAACATGTAGAACCTATACACTGGGGACGGTGATTGAGCTTTTACAGCTACATGGATTACACCCACACCCCTTGGAGATAGCAATACACCTTTCATTGCAAGCTTCGAACCTTGTATCCAAGTCATTATCCGTCTGTTTGGTGGATGACAGGTCAGCTTATAAAAGGTGTGTGCATACGCTTTCTTTCCATTTTATGTCAGGCAATGGGAAGTGTCGCAAGTCGTCTATGTGCAAGCTCCACACCTACCTTGTCCTTAAGAGGTTTGTGTGAGAGAATGCGCTGTTTAGTTGTCTGTTGTGGCAGCGAAGTACACATTGATTACAGAGATGCTACTGAAGAAAACGAAGAACAACTCAACGAAAAACAAAACGTCACAAAAGACACTTAGCCGCCTGTTGGAGACACTGTATTTTGACTCCAACCGTCCTTCAGCCTTAGGAGGTGTGGACAAGTTGTTTCGAGCAGCACGTCCCTTTGGTATAACCCGTGCACAAGTCATTACTTGCTTGCAACAACAACCTGGATATAGCCTACACAAACCTGCTCGTAGACGTTTTCGTCGAAACAAAGTGTTTGTCAACGGACTAGATGATCAGTGGCAAGCTGTTTTAGTCGGTTTACAGAGTTTAAGTCGTCGGAACCGTGGATACAAGTACCTACTCACCTGTATTGACATTTTGTCCAAGTATGCGTGGGTGGTTCCCTTGAAAACGAAGACGGGTTCCGCACTAGTAGAGGCCTTTGCAAAAATCTTTCGGCAGGGTAGAAAGCCAGAAAAGTTACAGACAGATGCTGGTACAGAATTCAAGAACAGAACGTTTCAGACATTTTTGAAGAAGCATAACGTTCACCATTTCGTCACCTATAATGAAACCAAGGCTCAAGTGGTGGAACGGTTCAACCGGACTCTGAAACAAATGATGTGGCGATTGTTTACTGCAAGCAGCTCTTATTACTAATTAGACAAACTGAATGACCTCGTCAATGGTAATTATAATTAGACAAATCATCGATCAACGAACATGAAACCTTCAGAGGTAACTGTCATGAATGCACAGCACGTGTGGCGTACCTTATATGGCAAACACCCTTCCGTGATCAAGTATAAATTCAACGTTGGTGATCAAGTCAAAATCAGTAAGCATAAGCGTGTCTTTGAGAAATCATACCTCCCGAATTGGAGTGAAGAAACGTTTACAGTAGCACACAGGTTACCAAGAGATCCTCCTGTCTATCGTTTAAAAGAACACGACGGTGATTGGATAGAAGGAACATCTTATGAGACCGAGCTGCAGAAAGTGATTGAAAAGTCGAATCATCTCTTTCGCGTGGAAAAAGTGCTACGCCGTCGCGGCAAAGGAGCGCAAGCAGAAGTCTTGGTTCACTCGAAAGGTTGGCCTAAGAAATACGATAGTTGGGTTCCTGCTCGACAGTTGGTGTCTCAATGATTCAAGATAACGATTTTTACGTGATGCTTCCCAGCAATGCTAGTACGAATCTATTTCCTACCACTTCCAAGTCTCATTACCGTGTGGCCCTACCCAGACAAATACGACTGAAGGATGAAGAAGACTGGGAGGTTGGTTTGCATTACGCGGTTTACCCGCTGTCGTGGTTTGACATCCCCCAGAACTGCTTGCATTCCCATATCATGCTTCAACGCTCTGGCGATCTTGAGTTTTTCACTTTACCAGAGGGTAGGTATCAAACTGCTTTGGACGTTGTAGAGGGAATGTTACAGTGCCTGAACGCATGTAACCCTCCACCTCAATACAAGATCATTGCAGATGAGAAATGGAATCTTACGTTTACATCTCCTCATGAGTTGTTATTGATCACCGAGTCGGTAGCTCAAGCCCTTGGTTGGATTACAGAGGATAATAGCACAAGACCTGGTGTACATTTTGTCGGGTTTTGGGTTCGATATTCTACAATAGAGAATTATACGCAGAGTTCTTATCATACGTATAGGCTTTATTCAACTGATTAAGAAATAAGAATCATACAGTGTTATAGTAACAAGTATCACGTGATTACATTCCAAACTAATAGATCATTCACGTATAAGTAATGGCTATACAAACTGTTATAAACCGCAAGTATTTATCTAATAAAAACACTACACATTTGGACATGAATGTCTGTCTGATTCCAACCCCTAAATTTGACCTCATGTGGTACGCCATACCACCCAAGACATCTATTGCATTCCCCGGAGGTTTCATTATTCTACCTGCCGTTTCTCTTTGTCCATGCAAACACAAAGTGGTTCAAGTCCAAACCAATCTTGTGGAGCCCTGGCAAGTGGGTGAGGAACGTTTACCCTTGTTGCATGAAACGGTGCCTCGAGGTGTGTTTCGCGAAACAGTGCTTGAGGAGAGAGAGCACGTATATTACCTACTACTACGAACAAAAACGTTTCAAACCATTGGGATCTATTTAACAGACGGATGTGGTCAACTGCTGTCATTTCTGGACGGTATCGTAAACGTGGTACTTCATTTTCGGCGCCAAGTGCAATGACCAACAGTTTTTACATCGTATTGAACAGCAATGCAGGTAGGGAGCAACACCCTGATAACAAAGCAGCAGACTTTAAGATGCCTTTACCGGCTCAAGTACATCTAAGTCAAGACTGGGAAGTGGCCATGACGCATATCATCTACCCCTACACCTGGCACAATGTTCAGGACTATCAATTATCGTACACCCTACACTGTAAAACGACTAACAACCCGTGGAAGCTACCCATCAATCTACCACGTGGCATCTATCGTACCGTCAACGATGCAATTCACGGAATGTTGACGGGACTGCGTAATGCCCTAAAGGACATTTACATCCGAAGTGATCACAACATCACAAGCCTTGGAGGAAACGACTGTTTCTACATTCACGAGAAAGCTCAAGATTATTTTGAACTTAAACTGCCTTCTGGTTGGTATGTGACGCTGCCTAAAAATCTGGCTCGTTCCTTGGGATATGTAAACTACAAGTATACTCTTCCTGATATGTACCAGATCAAAGCATCCGGTCTCGTAGAACTAAATGAGGATCACAGCGTTACTCTTTTTGCTACCACGACCATTCTCTCTAGAAAAGATGATTTGGTGTGGGGTATGCTATCTTCACAAGCGTTCCAGACCATGTACGTGTATTCAGATTTGGTAGAGTCTCAAGTAGTGGGGGATGCTCGAGCAAACGTGCTCCGTATTCTGGTACCTCGAGGCCAACCTGGAGGCCAACCTAGTTGTAGAAGAGATCAAACTACCTACCTACCATCGTCTTCGCACTTCTGTATTTTCATCCGTAGCTATCAATATAAGAGGCGACACTGGAGAACTCATACCATTTGCCTCTGGAAACGTTCGAGTAACGTTGCACTTTCGTCGTAGAGCGCTTTTCTGAGATGATACTTCCAATGAATCGTCATTTCTACCCTTATCGGAGACAAGTGATGCCTTTTCCGCAAGGAGGAAGAGGAAATATCAGCATTTTTGGTGGTTCTTCTCCGTATGGACAAGGGGGAAACGGCCTCGGTGGATTGTTTCGGGGCCTCGTAAGGACAGCCACACCGTTTCTAAAAGCAGCAGCAAAGAAAGTAGGCAAAAATGTTCTGCAAACAGGCGTCGACACTGGTCTGCAAATTATTGGGGACATTATGAGTGGTCAGCCGTGGAAGAAATCTGTGACATCAAGAGCCAAAGCAGCTGGTAAAAATATGTTTAAGAGTACCATCAGTGATCTAACACAACAAGGCCGAGGTCGACAAAGAGGTCATAAACGCAAACGAGAAGCTGTACCAGTCAGTTCAACACAGACCAAGAAACGGAGAACATCTCCTGCGAAGTTTAAGACCATTTTCGATTAAGTAACATGGCAGCATCACACCCTCGTTCAGCCCCAGGTGGAAATTCAAGCCTTCATTTGTTTGATGCACCCGTCACAGATGTGTCCATTGTCAGTAGCAAGTGGGTAGACTACGAACCAGTGCAAACAGGGACCAATCCTATTGAGTTTGTCATCAAACCCTTGGCAGACTATATCGATATTAACAAGACAGAGTTACGATTTGTGGTGAGAATAACCAAGGAAGATGGATCACCTACAGGTGACGGAAAAAGTATACTTTGATCAACAACGCTCTACACTCCATTATCAAACAATTTACCATCAAGATCAACGAAACGCTGGTGACGGAACAATCTGACACTCAAGCTTACAATGCTTACATCAAGACCCTGCTAAATTTCGCAGACCAGGCTAAAAAATCCTATCTGACCAAGGCGTTGTACTACAAGGACACAGCGGGACACATGGATGAAGTGGATAATGCAGCAGACACTAATGTTGGTCTTAAGAAACGAGCGACATTCACCAACAATGGGGCAGAAGTGGGACTGGTTGGAGTCCCTCTTTGTGATCTGTTCAACATTGATAAGTTACTGTTGGATGGTTTGGAAATCAAAGTCAAAGTGGATCTGAATAACAATGCATTTGTTCTTATGGGCGGTGAGAATCCAAATAACTGCAAGTTACAAATCATATCCAGCACTCTCCGTGTCCGTACAGTGCGTGTTGCAGACAGTGTTAAACTAGAACACTTAGAAATTATGCAAAGTCAGAAGGGCCGCACTGCTCTGCCTGCCATCTACACCTTGACCAGAACCCCAACACACGCAAGAATCATCCCTCAAGGAGTGCTGAATCATACAGAAACGGATGTCTTCAATGGTCTGATCCCCCAGTGTCTGATTTTTGGTATAGTACGGAACGATGCCTACAACGGACACATAGCTAGAAATCCCTTCCACTTTCAGCTGTTTGACCTGCGAGATGTTCGCTTGACCGTTAATGGTGAAGAAATGCCTTACTTTGCCTTGGACCTTACGGGTGGCAAAAAGATCGACGGCTACAACACGTTGTTTTCCGGGAGTGGAGACATATGAACTGTGGTCACGGTCTCGACATTGATAGAGAAGACTGGGAAAACGGATATGGTCTGTTCCGTTTTGATTTGACACCCGCAGGCAGTGGTCATCCCGATTATTTAATTCCTCACCGTTCTGGAAACGTGAATCTGTACCTGAAATTTGGAAATCAGACGCCAAGAGTGCTCAATTTAATTGTGTACGCGGAATTCCAGAATCAGTTGGAGATTGATCGCAACAGACGCGTGGTGTACGATTTGTCTCAAGGCTCGCAAGATGCATACAACCCTCGACCTGTGGCACGCCTGCCTTCGCGACCCTAAGTTGGCAACATTGATGAAAGGTGTGTTTCCAAGTGACAAGCTACCCAACATCAAAACCTACCCTGCGGGGCTTATCGCAAATACAGACCCTCACAACCAGCCAGGAACCCATTGGGTTGCCATGTATTTTACATCACCACAGGAAAGTGCATTCTTTGACAGTTACGGATTTTCACCAAAGATATACGGCATGGATGATTATATTTCACGGAATGTAACATTGTACAATGATGTTCGATTGCAAGGACTTACTTCAGATGTGTGCGGAGACTATTGTGTGTTTTATTTACTTCATCGTGCAAGAAACAAGGATCTAAACACTATTCTATCGAAGTTTAGGAAGAATGACTCTCAGTGGAACGATGCACAAGTAGCTCAATTTGTACACCATTATATTTCCTCTTTAGAAACAGTAAAGAATGCACCAGAAATGCATTGTCAGAATCAATATTGTGAAACCTTTCAAGAAAGATAATAAAGTACGTTTGAAAAAGGAGATCTGTGACTTCTATGTATCTTTTCTATATATCAGACAAACGAGTGCAGGATACAAAGAGATTACTCCATGGAAAATGCGCGCGTACGATTTTTATTCACGAGTTGAGTAGTATCAGAATACGAACGAGTGAGCGCAGCGAACGAGTGAGTTTTCTGATACAACTCAACGAGTGAATAAAAAATCGTACAAAGCATTTTCCATGGTGTAATTTGTTTATTTTATAGAAACTGAGATTTTTGAAAAGCCAAATTTTGTCAATCTTACGCGCGTGTTTAGGGAACCCATTCAACTGCAATGTATGCGTGTAAAACTAGAATAACTAAAACATCAGTTTCTCTTTCAAAATCAAATATTTAATGAAGTAACACAAGAAATAAAACATCAGTTTATACCTTCACAACTTTTATAAACATTTTTCAACTGAAAAAAAAACCTGACTGAGGCTTATAGGTTCAAATTTAATCGAAATCGCGATGCGATGTTGTTCACTAGTGAGTTTTCGTCGTTCGCGTTTGTGATTGGACGAACGACGTTTTTTCACTAGTGAGTTTTCATCGTTCGCGTTTCCTATTGGTTAATGCATTTTACGTATCATTTTTACGCACTCTTTCTTTCGTGACGAAATCTCAGTATCTATGACATAAATCATTATACCATAGGCGAGCTTGGAGTGAACATGACCCAATTCAAATGTCCAAGTAGTATCATGATCGCGGGACCAAGTCAGTGCGGTAAAACAACGTTTACTAAACAACTGTTAAAACACGCTGGTGTGCTGTTTGAAAGACCCATCCGAAAAATTGTGTATTGCTATGGTCAATGGCAAGACTGGTTCAAAGACATGACCGATCAAATACTGTTTGTGGAAGGCATACCGGAGGATATCCCTAGTTTGTTTCCACCGACCTGTCGACCAGGGATTCTTGTGTTGGACGATTTGATGAGACATTGCAGCGACGACGAACGTTTCGTGGATCTATTCACAAAAATATCTCATCATTGTGATGTGACCTGTGTTTACTTGACGCAGAATCTTTTTCCACCTGGAAAATGTTCGAAAAGTATTTCGTTAAACGCGCATTATATCATCGCGTTTAATAACCCTCGAGATACGTTGGGTTTGAGGACCTTGGCCCAGCAAGCATTTGCTGGACAAGTACCTTACGTGTGGGAAAGCTTTCAAGATGCTACGGAGCAGCCATTTGGTTACTTGTTGCTGGATTTACATCCACGTACTCCAAACATACAACGACTCAGAACTAAGATATTACCGACCGAGCGCAACTATCCAATGGTTTACGTCAACAAGAAAACACATTAAACAGACACCCCTTTGTCCGTTGATGTTAGTTGTTAATATGCCAGCGTACACAACACATCAATTTCTCACGGGCACAGTAAAAAAGAAGACAAAGCGTCACCGAAAGAATCAACGTGGTGGCAATATGACATTACGTTCTGGGAAAAATGTGGAGTCTAATGATCCCAGCAAAAAAAAGCCCAGTATTGAAACGTTCGAAGATAAAGTCACATTTACCGTTTTTGTGTACATGCTTTAAAAGTCGTGGAAAACAGCGACGCGACATGATTGCAGTGGCTAATAGAGGACAAATGGAGGCCATCAGTGAGATTGCATTAAATCTCCTTAAAGGAAACATCATTCTACCAAATCCGTCATTTCGGCGGTTGAGACAACACAAGGCAAAGCTCCTCTTTCTGACGCGTAAAAAGCCAAGTCTCAAAAAGAAGAAGCAGATTATCAATCAAAAGGAGGATTTCTACCAGCACTTGCTTCAATAATTGCGCCACTTGCCATCGATTTACTCGGCAAATTGATGAAATGAAGAACGCCCAAAAGATGGTGATGATCCCTGAACATTTAATGCAAAGTATGGAAACAGAACATCGTTTAACAGATCCTGCACAGTTACCTACGTTAACACGACTGGATCAAGACAGGAAACATATCATGGATTCTCAGATGCCAGAAGATCAAAAAATGGTTTTATTAGAACAACTCATACAGAGATACCAAGGACTGACTAAACAGATGAAGAGTGATTCGACAACTTCCCAACCTGTTGTCCTGCCACCTCCCAGAGAACCAATTCCTGCTACACCTTCAACGTCTCCCTCGCAAGAAAGGATACTTACGACCCTACCAAAGTCCAAACTTCCTCGACCTGTTGCCAGATCTGTGACATCTCGTAAACCGGAAAAAACTGGTTTTGAAACACCTCTGCTACCTGAGCATCCAATTCTTCTCGAAACACCCCTGACCACACCCAAAAGCAAAAAGAAGACGAGAAGAACGCCTTTGGTGGCAAGGTTACGAAGCAACAAACGATGGGAACCTTACTAAACAAGTTTCTTGGAACCTTACTAAACAGGTTTCTTGTACGCTGAAAACCTCTATAAACCATAAGACGTAAGAGGAATCTACACTCCACGTTAAGTTCTTGCCATGGCTCCTTACTGTGTTCAAGGTTCCCATTATTCATGTGAAACCGACGGTACTGATGAGAAAGTCCAAAAAGCCTACTGGATTTGTTTGACCTATGTAGCGTGTCGTGGAATTAGAAAATCGGCCCGGCTAAACGATGGTCTGACACACCTGGATGAACATCGAGAGTTTGCGTACTGGTTATGGCATGATTTATTAGACATTCTTGATTTAACAGCGCCTGATTGTCAAGACTGGCTTGATGCCAATCCTCAGGAAGAAAGACAACGTATTTTACAAGTCATGACCCAGCCTGAACCGTTCAGTGATACCTGTTGGTACTGGTTGGACCGAATTTTTAATGAAGAGCACCAGTAGGAAACAGGTTTTTAAGCCACACTATATAAAGATCTGTCGCTTGCACACTTTCTCATCACAATTTCGACGATGAGCTACTCCAAGTGTGAACTCTGTCTGAAAGATCTTGAAGTTATTACACCTGCCTCGGGTGAACGTTACTTACGTTGTTTGGACTGGAGACAATGTCCCTTTTTCTGTCATGAAGATAATATCCACAGTTATCATCTGTGCCTCAGAGATCGCGTGATTCCTGACTACAAGCTACAAGCGGGAGGTCAGGTACCTCTGTGTCACCACAAGGAAGTACCAACCATGAGAGTATCAAGATCAGAGAAAACTCCATTCAGACCCTATCTTACCTGTCGCAGAAGAGATAGTTGTAAATACTTTCAATGGGCCGATGAAGAACCTCATTACAGCTTCCATTATCAACAAAGTCAGCCACAAGTGTTTATGAAAGCCATGAACTATCAGCCAAGAAGACCCAAGCTGCAAAGACAATGTGCCGTCATAGAAGATGTCAAAAAGGACATGCCACCATTACAGCAGGCAATAGATGAGGATACGGGTGTTTCATTTTACTATAATTGACGGACATTCTTTAGTTTGTCAGCGGATTGTACTTTAGTGTGTGTAAACAATAAACCATTTTTAAAAGTGACAGCATGCATTGTGTGGTTAATGTAGTTAACACCAACATGGTGAGAAACTAGAAACTACTGAAGTTAATGTATGCGACCTGGGAGCAAACCGATCTGGCTTACGAATTCCCATACCTGTTTATAAACCAGTTTTCTTTATGTTTATATATATATATATATATATACAAACCTGTATCCGATCTTCAAGAAACCTGTTTGTCTGGTTCCCAAAAGAACTAACTTATTCATACATTTATGACTTCTCATTGGTCGATGATGATGTCATCGTTCTCTCATTGGTCGATCGTGATATCATCGTTCTCTCATTGGACCAGAACTCTTTCCATTGTTCTCTTTAGCTATATATTTGCGATACCACCCGGATGGTTGGGCGGACACGTAACAGTATGATACAACACACTTCTCTCTTCAAAACTCATAAAATATTCAACAATACTACTAACCTCATTCACTATTCAACATGGCGTCAACCTCAACATCACTCCTCCCTCAAATATACCTGCATATCATTTGAATACATTGATCTACCCTTCTAGAACATACTACTTAAACTACTGTTATGCACATTTGGAGCCCTTATTCTACCATCTACAGCACGGCTTCTTGAAAGAAAGGTCGACAGTAACTCAGCTACTGGAAGTTTATCATGCTATCCTGGACATGCTGGCTGGGGGTAAAGAAGTCGATGTTTTCCATCTAGACCTCTCTAAAGCATTCGACAAAGTTCCCCACGACTTCTTAATATCGAAACTCCATCGGTATGGCATAACTGGCTCAGCACAAAAGTGGTTCTCGAGTTATTTGTCGGACAGGCAACAGCGCGTTGTTCTTGAAGGCTCCTTCTCTGATTGGCTGCCCGTGTCATCTGGGGTACCACAGGGTTCCATACTAGGCTCGCTGTTGTTCCTTGTGTATGCCAACGACATGCCGAGCTACATACAGCATGGGTCGAGCCTTGCTCGCTACTTCTCTAGTTTGAGCACTCTGGCATGACTTAAATGATACCACAAGTGTGGTTTCGTTTGAGGTGGCTATATAGCCATACCTCCATCCTAGCATCAGCACTGCACTGATGAGGCCCAGAAGGCCGAAACAGTACTGTTTGCAGTTAGTTATATATATGATAAGTGAGCAACCACGAAACAGGCTTGTAGGGATAAACCTGTAGTTTGTTTATGTGTTTTTTTTCCCGCAACAACTACTTCGCTCTACGTTCACGTATTGAGCACTGTTTTACGATTAATCAACTTTTACAATTTATATATATATATATATATATATATGTATTCTCTTATTGAAAGGTTTCAATATTATTGCCTTGAGACAACAAGTTTCATAGGCTTTTCACAATGACTGATTGATGTTGATTTCACATTAATTTTTTACAGGAGTATGTAGTGCAGAGATCTTTTTTAACATCTTAAGATTTCAATAACTCTTTCTTACATGTATTGTTTTTATTATATGATCTAAAAATAGCTCAACCACATACTATACAGTCGGCACTCACTATTACCAAACCTTTACTCAAAGTTTTTGTAGAATCCAATTGTTTTACCTCCAATTTGTTTTATGTAATGACATTGTAGCTTCTGTTGATATGGCATCTCTTTTGAGGAAAGAGGAATTTTTCTATCTACCACTGGGGGTACATTGTAACTGAAGAGAGTACACAAATTGAAACATGCACTATTCATAATGCACTCAATTGTGGCATAGTTAATAGAGGGAGATGGTTATGAAAGGCGGCGAACTTCAAAGAAAGACCTCTTTGTTTACTTTTATGGTATGTCACGTGATCACGAAGGTGCACACATATATTCAAAGATGGCGGCTAGTATGTGACTTTCTTCGAGTGCGCGTCTTTAATCTCAGTTTATGAAAAATATTACGACTTGCAAAGCGAAATTTATCTACAAATATATTCTTTTGACATGCCTGGTGTCAACTGTGCGGTTTTTGGATGTGGTTCTTGTCGAAGAACTAAAGGAATCGGCATTTTCAAGTTGCCCTTAGCAAAGGATGATAAACACAAGAGATGGCGCGACGAGTGGCTCGGTGAACTCAAGAAAACGGAGATATGTCCAGGATCGATCTTGTTAGCAAAAATTTGTCAGCAAATGTTTTTCGCAATTGTCGCAAAAGAAATAATTGATAAAAATTTATGTCAGAAAATCACTAACAAATATCGCAAAAATCGCAAGAATAACAAATCTAACAAAATTCTAGTGTTAGAAATAGACGAAACCAAGAAGGGTTGGTCATGTTAACAATTAACATAATTATGAATAGTGTCACGTTTGTAACTGATGATTTCATTTTCGCGAAAATGGAACGCATTACAAAATTACTGGGCAAGAACGTATCCCAGTTAAGATAACCATTACTATTACGGAAAAACAGTGATGAACGGGTATTCTTGGCCCCCTTCTTGCCCTTCAACAATTCTTGCCCATTGGTGGTTTTCACATGGCACGTGATAAAAAATAAAATCGAAAACACTCAACAGACGAACTCAAGAATCTGGCATATGATAGATTTCTACCATGTAAAAAACCTTGCAAAGAATTAGATCTGTGTAGTTTTTCATGCATGAAATATTCGGATAAATGTTTTAACCAAATTGATAGAGTTTTGTATGGAGACGCCATGTTTGTGCTCCTTCAAGGGGCACAAATATGGCGCAGTAAAGTGTTAAAAACAGCTGTTGTTGAGTTTTGCCATAAAATAGATACCTTGTCACTCGAGTGACCGTATACACTCAAGGTAACACTTGCTTAAATGCAAGAGCTCTTCCAAAAGCAAAAAACTTTCAAGAAAAGTTATCTTTTCACCTACGAAACAGCCTTTCCAGACAGACATTTTATGTCACGCAAGGCGAAAGCTTGAAATTCATGCGCACGCTATTACAAAACAAAGAAACCTATCGAGCTAAATATTTGTAAATCGACTAGTTTACAGAAGGTCTTTTATCTGATAAAGCTAAAAATTCAAAAGGATTGGCAACTTCCTATTTTGAAATGTTATTACGTCACATAAAAACCGAGAATTCTTGTTACTCTAGCGCAATTTGTGGCATTTTGCCATATTTGGTACTAAATCGTCTCACATGGAAGGAAAACTTCTTGTTACTTTCGGCAATCCCTGTAGTAGTTGCATCTAGCCGATTCTGGGCCACCCAACTTTTACCAACTTTTAACCCAACTTTTACCAACCCGATTCTGGGCCACCCAACTTTTACCAACTTAAGATTTACCTCAGGTGTCCCAGAATCGGAAAACACCAACTTCAGATTTACCTCAGGTGCCCCATAAACTGGGAAACACCACACGAGGCCAACACACATCTACGGATGCTAGCCCACGTTTTCTGCTAAGGTATAACTGGTCATAGACGCTTACGACGCGCGGTGATCACATGTAATGGGGGGTTGGGCGCCGCGCGATTATGGTATGATTATGGCACGATGTTAGCCCCATAAACTGTAAACACGACTTAAAGAATTCATTAACAGTAAGTATACCTAGGCATTAAGATGGAAAATCAAACTGTGAAAGAGCTGAAGGCCCTAGCCAAAGAGCGGGGTATACCTAAATATTATGAAATGTATAAAGCACAACTTATCGAAGCGTTAGGAAGACCTGTCCCAGCCACTAGAACTAATATTCAAAGACCCCTCCCAACCCCTAATCATACCGAAGGTTTGCATCGGAAAACCAGAAATTTTCGAAGTTTGGAAAATCAAACGCTGAAAGAGCTCCAAGTATTAGCCAAAGAGCGGGGTATCCCTAAATATTATCGAAAGCGTAAAGCCGAACTTATCGAAGCTTTGGGTACTAACCCACCGGATATTCAAAGACCTATCCCAGCCCCTAGAACTAATATTCAAAGACCTGTCCCAGCCCCTAGAACTAATATTCAAAGACCTGTCCCAACCCCTAACACATCATCGAATATTCCTGATGAACCGGTACCTGAGATTAATGTCCCCATTCTCAAACCTTCTAAACCTCATCGAAATTCCTATGTTTCATCACTAAAGAATTTGGCAAGAAGAGTTGCTATACCAGTAAAGAATGAGTTAAAAAAGTTCGCAGATTGGATTCTATCTCATGTCCCAGAACCTATCAAAAAGACTGTAAACAAAAGAGTCAACAAACTAAAAGAAAAAGTAAACACAATATTTAATAGATTAAAACAAAGGCCAATCCCTAAAACTAGAACAATATTACCAGAACAGAGGCCAACACCTGCTCCTAGAAACGTTTTTACTATGTCCTATTACTGGTGATCCTGAAGAAGAAGATTCATACTTTGAAGAATCTGAAGGATACTTTCATACATATGTAGAAATAATCACAGAGTCAACAGACGTTTCTGATTTATTCAATGCAATGACAAATCATCAACTTGAATTGGCTGCGAAATTTGAAAACAAGGAATCTGGATGGCAGTTTGATCGTGTGTTATACTTTGATATACACACCGACCCCTTTGAACCACTTTCTGGAAGTTCCTATATTCCGTTACCATCAAAATTAGCATCCAAGAAGGCAATAATCAATGTTAAGAATGAGAAGGACCATGAGTGTTTCAAGTGGGCAGTAACATCTGCTGTGTTTTCTAAAGAGAAACATGCTGAAAGACTAAATAATAAGATGAGAGAAAACTCACGTCATTTTGACTGGTCAGGAATAGAGTTCCCCGTTTCAACAGTTTCATCAAAACAGATTGATAAGTTCGAAAAGCAAAACCCCTTTGCAATTAACGTTTATGATTGTGATCTCACCCTGTTGTATGATGGAGGAGTTATCGACCGATTTCTAGTAATTCTCTGTTAATTTATGGTAATTATACCAGGATTTTATTTTATCAGAGATTTTATCAGAGATTTTATCAGAGATTTTACCAAGAAATTAATTTTGATATCAGAGATTTTATCAGAGATTTTACCAAGAAATTTCTTAGTTAATAAAGTATCACCAAATAAAAACTTGAATTTTTTAAAAAATTAATTATTGGTTTAAAAAGATAAAATAAATATCAATAAATGGACGAGAAATCAGTCAAACAATTGAAAAAACTCGCCAAAGAGCAGGGTATTCCAAGATATTATGAATTGACTAGACCTCAACTTATCGAAGCGTTGGGTAATGTGACAGACCTCAGAACTAATACCCCCAAAAATGAACCGTTACCTAAGATTGATAAAACAAAAACTAATAAGTATTACTGTAGTCATGGAAAGTATAAATATTATTGTAAGGATTGTATGGGATCTCGAATATGCTCTCATAATCGAAGGAAAGATCAATGTAAAGAATGTAATGGGAAAGGAATATGTATTCATGGAAAACAAAGATGGTTTTGTAAGGATTGCGGAGGATCTCAAATATGTGAACACAACAGACAGAAGGCGCAATGTAAAAAATGTCATAAAACACAAGATACAAAACAAAAACATTAAGTTATCTAACACAAGTCAGTGTTACATAACAAAATTTACATACAATCATGAACTACCGAAATAGATACCACGCTAATCCACCAGCTACAACTATAAATGTTAATATATTCTTTTCATGTTGCGTTGAGTCTGGTCGAATTGAGTCTGGTCGAATTGAGTCTGTTTTCATTGAGGGTTTTGGTTTCGTCTCAGTTCTATGCGGTAATTTTACCTTTGAAGATCCCATGTTATGATTTATTCCAACCTGTTTTGCTTCAGTGTTTAGGGAATTATTCACCCCAAAATTCATATCACTACTAGCTTTCATAAGTTTATTATTAAAACCAGTCACGCTCTCAGTGTTGATTATCATATTACTAGGCATTAACCATACACCAGGAGCAATAGCTAAATCAAGCCGTAATTTCGCTTCCTGTACAGCTAATTGATATCTTTGGATAGAACTAGAAATGTCATTCTCGATCACACTACTCTCAAATAGAGCTAAGAATTCTTGTTGAGTCTCGATCGCTCCACCACCATTACCGTAAATCGAGTTTCTAGTGTTGACTTGCGCCCCCAATATACAGTAAACAAAAGCTTCAGCAGATCGATTCAATCTACCAAGTCCAGCCTTAGTGAGTCCATGACCACTTGTTGGGATAAACCAAGCATATTTATAATCAGCAAAATCATCATTACGGATGAATGAGATGAGGTCACCCTTTTCCTTCTTACCTCCTTCATCACCAAATTTACCACCTTCACCAGGCCACTGATCAGCTTCATCATCGTAATTCCTTACAATATGAACATTTTGATTTCCTCCACCTCTTCCATTGTATCCAGCACCATAATCAATAAATATATCACCCAATCCTCCGTTTCTACCACCTTTCCATCTAAAATCAGAATTATTACCAATTCCAAATTCAGCACACAATCGTTGATATGCGACTTTGTTGTAAGGGTTGTTGTTTATTACAAAAGGTTGATCATCAGGTAGGGGAAGACTCAATTCATACAATATTCGTCTTATTGTGAAATATATATGAAACTTAATGAAGCTACTCACTACTTTAGGATAGTTTAGACTCTCAAAAGGACTTATACCACAACCAGAGGTCGCACACCACACTGCAAAGTTAAGTTGTTGGGGCCAATAATTCATATCTGGAGCGTTCAACCATTTTCTACTCTGTTTACCAAACTTGAAAGTCACAACTTGAGATGTAAATATGTTTCTCATCTTTGCTGTGAATTTTTTCGTATTGGACACGTATATATCCAGTGAGGTCAACATTTTTGTGATATTACTTGTAAAGTCATCAAAATCAATGGCAGGTATTGGATAAGATTGATTGGTCATAGTTAAACTCTTTGGGAATGAACTCAATGCATTATCATCCAATCCTAAATCTTTCCATAAAAGTCTTTTCAAACGAGGTGATAGATCGTCTGTCCATGTTTTTCCAGTGGGGTCATCATAAGACATGATTGTCATACCATTGACTTTCCATCTAATGTATCCACCATACGGATCAGCTACAACTTCGAATTGACCGTGATCAGCCTTTGGATATCTATTTCTGAAATCATTAAGTAAGCCCATCTTATTATTTATGTTGATAATAAGATTTTTTTAAATCAACACCGTTCTTTTCTAAGACCAATCTCATAATTCCATCCTACAGGCGTTCTCTCAAATGAAAATTTTAACGTTCGGGACTGGTTAACTCCTTTAAAATTTCCGCACGAACCTCTGTTCTTATCTGATTCATATTTAAGTTTTTTTCTGTATCTTTCCGGTTTTTTTGACGGATTTCGAGTTTTAGTTTTTCAAACTTGTCCACCTCTGATAAAATTAGCGAAAATTCTTGATCGGAGATGGTGTTATCTTTCAGTGCCTTTGAAGCCAAGTCGTGAATGGTATTTACTTTTGCTTTTGCTAGAGAAACTGTCTGTTCGTGTTTACTAACTTTATGTGAAAGTCGTTTAGAAGCCGCACCGAATCCAACTGATATTCCTCCACAAAGACCACCAACCGTTCCTAATGGGATACCAACAACAGCACCAAAACCAGTAAGAGAGGTTCCCAGTCCACTTGCAGATAAAATAACTGAAACCACTCCACTACCAACACTGATTTTTGTAAATATTCCCCTCACTCTATTGTATTTTTTCCTAACATCCTCATAATGTCTAATTTCCTTTTGAAGATTATGTAATACTTCACACGATTTTTGAAGTCTGAAATAATTTTGATCACCGTTCATAGGCACTTGTGGATAAATTCTATTGTAGTCTTCCATATTATATTTTACAAATCAACAGGAAATCTTTAAATGAATTCGGATAGGTTTGTTATTCAAGTCAGCCTTTTTTCCATCTTTATCTATAAGCCATAAAGTAAAGTAGTTGACTGGATTTTTGGTTTGTGGAATTCTTAAACAAGGATGCTCTTGATATGGAGGAATAACAGCTAGTAGTTGTGAGGTTTTAAGTTCTACTTTTTCACCGATGGGTTTACAACAATTTGAATATGAAGACTTTGACTCTATAAGATCACACATTAAGTACATAGGATTTATATAAGTCGATTGATGAATGTAACTAAATTGCAATTGTATCTCTTTTACATTGGTTAAGGGTGGATCCAGATAAATTCTTGTTTCAGGATTTAGCATAGTGATAGATAGAAAAATTGTATCATTCATGTTTTTACTTAGCTCCTCTTCTTTTTAAATTGTTCCACAAAATATAGAACCACAGCCACTATCAACAGCCAAGCGTTCTTACCTAAAAATCCAATAACCTCCCCAGCTGTTTTGAACAGAAAGCTCACGATAGCTCCAACCATTCCAGGCAATATTTCACCGAGGTTCTTACCGATGGTCTTCAAACCGTTACCAACACCTTTACCCAATTTGGTTAGACCTTTAGAAAGATTAGAAACGATAACACCAATGACCACACCTACAGCACTCACAACGGCAAAGACTGTGAACCCATACTTTTTGAAGATTGCCTTTACCCGATCTCGCAATGACATTCGTTCCTGGATTTGCCCATTCTCACCCTCTAGGTTAGCTATCTCATTCTCATCCTCAGCAATTTCTCTCTCTAGAGTTTCAATTCGACTATTTACCTCTGGTGTCTTCAGCGGCTTATCTCTTTCGAATTTTAGTTCCTCCTTTCTTTTTGTTTTGTGATTCTTTTATCTTAGCTATTTCATCATCATTAACCTCCATAACCTCTTCAGCTCTTAGCCCTAAGGCATTTTTCAATTGATCGGGAAGTTTTTTACTTTTATTTTTATATGGTTTTAATTCACCATCTATAAGAACATAATCAGCTGGATTTCCTCTTATTAAATTAACAACTAATGTTTTTATTCCATCTCCAATATCTTTGAAGAATGTTATAAATTTTGAAGTGTCTGCACGTGGATAGTACTTTTTGATTTCTTTTTCAGCTTCATATTGTTCAGTTTCCATCTCTCCCAAATCTTTCGGTAACAAGGGATCAGTTTCACGACCATCTAACGAGGTTTCCTCCTCATAAGCATAATTTTGATGAGTGGTGGATGTGTTTGTGATTTGTTTTAAATTAAATTTATCATTCCCATCATCATCACCAACATCATTTGAATCATTTAGTTTAGTCGGATCTAAATCAGTTATATCTCCACCTTCTGCCATAATTTCTTACTCATCAGTAAGAAATCTTTAAACTGGTCACACACTTACCTAAGAGAATTTACTAGCAATATAACCCAATGCCAACATACCACCACCCACATATACCATCTCCCCCATCTTTTGGTTATCACTAGGTCTATAATAATCAGAGAATTTTGGTTCATGTGTCTGACTATACAATTTCAAAGCTTCATCGGTATTAGAAATATTTTGTGAAGCCTGGTGTTTATCATCTCGCTGTTTAGAGTACCAATCAATGAGTTTCTGTCTCTTTTCCTGATATGCAGTATAATCTTTTTGATATTTTTCTATTGCCTTATCGTGTCGTATTCGCTCTTCATCTGTGTTATCACCTGAGAGATATTTTGCAAGATATGACCCACCAACGAATGTAGTCGCATTCAAAATAGCCCCACCAATCATCATTGCTATTGTCGCCATAAAATCTTTAATTTGGTAAAATCTTTTGTTCTTCTAAATAAGTTTTTATGTACATACTACCGGATAGGACAGCGACCCATTTAGCATAGTTTGTAATACTTGAGGATGGATCGTTGATGAATGATTCTTTCATAGCCTTTTTAGCTATATATCCAACTCCAGCGGCCAATCCTATAATGACGGCTGAATCGGTAACAGTTTTCACAAGTTTGTTTTCAGTTGACATGATTTTTATTGTGGTTAGAGAAAATCTTTAAACTACTTTCCTCAGAGCAGTACTATTTTCGGAGTTGGTTGAGATGGTGGTTGGGTAGGAATATTTGAGGGTTGTGGTTGGTTAGGAATATTTGAGGGTGGTTGTTTTCTGTTTTTGTAGTACCTCATAAACATGTCAACTGCAGTAAACCCTATTCCAACAATAGATAACACAGTAGTAAAAGATAGCTCTGGAATCCATGCTTTTGTATTTTCTTCTTCTGCATTTATAGTTTCTTCCTGTTTAGTCTCCTCTTCACGTTTCATTTCCCTGGCTAACGCTTCTTTAGCTCTTTTGTTATATTCTGCTAGTTTCTTACCGGCAGCAACTTTTTTAGGATCTTTCTCTTTAACAGCTTTCTTATTTTTAGGAGGAGGGGGATCCATTGTAATTTGTTCAACAACTTCATCAGACATGATTTTTTATTTCTCAAAGTAAAGAATCTTTAAATCAGTTGTTCTCAGTAGTCTGCTCAGTAGTACTTAAAACTTCTTCTATTTTGTTGATTTTAATGTGTTTAGCAACCTGGAATAGTCCACTAGCAAGTGCTACCAATCTTCCACCTTTTAATGCTAAGAGACCTACAAAGTTTGTCAGTTCACGATTAACCAACTCATCATTCTTCAAATCTTTACAAAGCGATTCAATGTCATCTACAGGAACCATGTAAGAAATAACTTGAGAAACTAATTGAAGAGATGAATCTACTAATCCACCACTAATTTTCTTACCTAATACTGTCTGGTAGCGATTATAATATTTTTCAACATCTTTTGCTGTGAGTTTCTTGATATCACCTAGACTCATATCAACACCTAAATATTCCTTTGTAGTTCCAAGAGATGCGAGAGTAGCTAGTGATTCTTGTTTGATTTCAATATCATCATCTTTTACATCATCTTTTACCTCTGGCTGTTCTTCAATAAAATCTTCAACGCTTGTCATCTTTTAATTTTTTAATAATATTTAGATTCTTTTAAATCACCGCGGGAATCTCTAAGTAACATTGGAATGGATAACGTAAACATAAACAGAGTCTCGAATATTTTTCAGTTTTCAACATTTCTACAAACTTTTTACGATTTTCTGATTCTAAATCACCTCCATAATCTTCGAAAAGAATCTTCATACCTTTTTGTGATGGATTATGGAATGTAACCACACAAGCTACATTTTCACGGAATGGTTTTGCTATGGATGTTAATTGCTGGGTTAGAACCCACACTGATAATCCATGATGCCTTCCAGAGAATGCTAGATCTATAAACTTGTTCGATCGTTTCTTTAGATCTTTCGATACAGCACAGTCATCCAAAATTATTAGTGTATTTGTACCAGAGAACAAAGTTTGACAATCAGTTAATAACTCGTTAATCTCATCGCTGTTACTAGCATCTGGTGATAATACCAAGAAACGTTTATCTCCATGAGCAAATTTATGATAGGTTTTATTTTTAGCAAAAGTCGGACATATGAGAACAATGTATTCAAACACTTTTAGGAATGGTCCTCTTAACTGATCCGTAAGGTACTTTGTCTTTCCACAATTTGTTGGACCTGTTATAATGCAATGAAAAGGAACTTTATCTCGTAATTCTTCCATCTTTTTTAACTAATACATTATCGATCTTAAGTTTGAATTCATTATCTCCATCAACGCGTCGGCTACCACAAACATGTAGCAGGTGATATTTCCTGTTCCTCCAACTTGTCGTTTCATTTCAAGTTTTACTCCATCTCTCGTGTTGTTCAAGGCCATACCTCCACCATGAATATTATTGTCAGGGTGAGTTCTCAAGTCAATCCATAGAGCAAACTTGTCGGCATAAAAATCATTTAGCTTGACACCCTCTTTACCGAAACGTTTCTTTACCGAATCCCAGAAGTCTGACGGTTCCATTCCCTTGGAGTAGAGACGGTTTGGTATGCCGTCAACGTTAATCTTGATTGATGTAATATTCGGTATTACAAACTTTTCAGAATCTCGTGTTCCTCCTAAGTATGTCTCTGTGAACAAGCACAATATCCCTGTCATTGATCTCCTAGGTATATTAATGTTCTCGTTTATGTAACTGTCATTAGGTTTCTCCAGGACTAGCGGATGATGGATTTAGTGTAATTCGATTCAGTGACGATTCCGCTTTCAAACCGAGAGGTTCTAGTGGAATCCTGTTTGGGTTAATTTCTTCAGATATAGCTTGTGACATAATGTTTTATTTTAAAGATAGGTGGAGTATTCTTTTAAATGAGTAACGAAAGCGTGCTATCAAAAATATACTATTCAACTTATGGATATTGGAAAGGGTATTCTGCAATTACTAAATTAGCTGAAAAAGCAAAAGTTAGTGAAGCTGAGGTTAAAAGATGGCTTGAGAAACAGGCTCTATGGCAAATCTATCTACCAGCTCCAAAGTATATCCCTAGACCGCACTGGACTGTGGATAAACCGAATCAGATTCACCAAGCAGATCTATTATTTTTACCACATGATAGAGTAGGAAGAAAGACATATCGATATGCTCTGGTTGTGATTGATATAGCTAGTCGATACAAAGATGGTGAACCATTAACATCAAAAGAAAGTCATGAGGTATCCAAAGCCTTCAGTAATATTTACTCTAGAAAGTTAAAATATCCTAAAAAATTAATTGTTGATCCTGGAAGAGAATTTATGGGTGATGTGACAAAACTTATGAACATACATAATGTAAACATACAACGGTCTGAAGCTGGAAACCATAGAGCTCAAGCATTTGTTGAAAGAGCAAATAGAACATTATCAGAAAAACTATTTAGTCATCAATATGCACAAGAAATGATTAGTGATAATCGATCTAGAGTATGGGTGAAACGATTACCAGCTATTTTGAAAACTCTGAATAGTGTACCAACGAGAATAACTGGGGAAGAGCCTGTAAAAGCTATAAGAATGAAAGAGGTTGATATTGATCCTCCAAAGTATAAGCGAGTTGTTGGACTTGATGAGGTGAGGCTGCCGCTTGGGGTCAGGGTTAGATACTTACTCACTCCCGGTGAACTTGAGGGTGGTGAACGAAGACGAGCTACGGATGCTATTTGGAGTATTCAGGTTTATGATATATCACGTAGTGTGGTTTCATCTAATCAGCCAGTGTTGTATTATTTACTAGATGGACCGAGGCGTGGTTTTGTGAGGGAAGAACTTCAGGTTGTACCAGACGATACTGAGCTGCCGCCTAATTCTGTGATGAAATGAGCTAATACAAAGGCTCTGTGTGAATTCCATCGTCTGCCACAATACGTTTATCGTAGTAGGCGCTCAATCCTAATTTATTTTGAGTGTATGTTACAATTTGATTATTGTTAACTCTAAGGCCGGTATTTTGAGCTTTATCTTTCGCCCCGTTCAAAGCTTCGCAGTATCGATCCCATGTCATATCATTTTGCTTTTGGGAGGTTCCTTTGCAACTAAACTTTGTTTTTCCGTTCGGGTCTTCGGCGTAATAGCATTTTGGTGCAAGAGCAATCATTCGGACCCCCTTAAACTCCAGCTTGAACAGCCCGGGTGTCTTGTCGTGGTATTTTGAGGTTGATAGGAATTTTTCTTTCCCCCCACTAAAGTATTCTTTTTGTAATTCAGGTTTTATAATCTTGTCAAAATTTTCATCCGAAAGAGCTATGTACAGGCTATCGGTGTCCATTTGAATTAGTTCAAAATTACTTCGATCGACATATTTATCAAGGAAGTCGTGGTAAAACTGCAACATGCGAAGTTTAGCCAGTTGATATACAGCTATACCACACTGATAAGGTCGATTTACGTTTACCTGTCGTTTTCGTTCTTTTAATTCATATGTTTCATTGATTACTTCCAGATCCTCAAAGAAGGGGCTGCGGAAGGCTTTATCAACCTCGACCTCGTCTTTAGTATATCTTGTTTTTGTGTGTCTTTCGAGATCTTCGATCATTTTTCCGTAGAATGAATTTCCTTTTAGTTTGTAAGTATCGCCCAGTTCTTTACAACCTTCATACTTGGAATGTAGGTCTTCAATCAACACTTGAATGTCTTTGTTATCTTCAATCAAGGGGGCTATAGAAGGGAATTGTTTTAATTCATTCATAATACTGTCGACAATATCTCTCTTGTTGTCCTTAACAGCTTTACGTAACTTTGCGGTCATAACCTCGATATCACCATCTCTTCTAGCGCTACTGACTTCGTCTGGGAACCATTTGAAAGGTCTTCCAGGTACATATTTTAAAATCTTGTGTACAGCTGTTACCTCTAAACCATGATTAATATACCATTTCAGTAGGGGTGTATATAGTAAGATCTTCTTCGCCTTAGTCACCCCAAGCAATTTTTAGTACCTTTTAGAGTTTTTCTGCCAGTGTCTTTTTGGTATTGTTTCATATGTTCAGGGACTAGATCTTCTGGAATACTATCTACAACGAACAACGGTGAAAACTCTTCAAATTTCTCTCTGAGATTGTTAGGGACATGGATATCCACTTGACAAAATCCGAAAAGGTTGTTAGCGAGAATGTCTTCACAAACCTTGTTAACATATTCAGAATCTATTGGGTTTTCAGCCTCAATGAATTCCTCTTTACCACAGGGCATTTCTTGACCCGAGCAGTCTAGATATAAACTGTTTGCATCATAACCACCGACAGACTTGCAAGTTTTTGGGTCTTTATATTTATGGGGGCGAATCTTTGTCTTATCTTTCTCTACATAGCGGGTAAACACAATACTAGGCCCTCCAACCATACCTGTTTTCAAGAGTTCATAAGCCTTGTTTTTAGGACATTCGGTACATTCTTTCCTTACCTTGGAGCACTCTTTACAATCCTTTTTACTACAAGTCTTAGCACATTTGTGAAAGCAAGGTTTACCTGGAGCATATAAGGCAGGCTCGTCTCTCTTTTTCTTTTTTATGGCTTTATTAAGCACATACATCATTGAGATACCTGGGATAGATACAGCATCTTTTAATATATCAATTTCATCTGGGTAATATTGCTCCCGTGTCTTTTCCAAAGCTTCTACGAAAGGTACAACGTCACCTAGGTTATAATCCCGCAACCAATCCATCATGTTAACACAACCCCGCTTTTTGAATTCGATCTTAAATTCTTCATATTCTTCACGAGACACTGTGATTTTCTGTTAGAGGCTTGAGTAAAAGTCTTCATATTCCACAGGACCTACGTGATAAAGCTTCTCATAACTATCCAACCATTCATAAGGAAAGACAAGTTTTTGTGTTTTACAGTTGTTTGCTTTACACCACTTATCAAAAGAGAGTCCTGGAGCTAAGTAGGACATCACATCTAAAAATTTAAAATGGTCAGTTGTCAGGAACATATACCTATTCTCTTTCTTTGCCACAAAAATCTCTCCAGCTTGCTCGGTCATGTGTTTTACAAAATGTTTTTTGATCATATTTATATCATACTTCCCACTATTGAACCCTAAAACAGGAACTTGATTACACCACTTTCTGTACTGCTCTAACACGTTCTTGGAAATAGAATCTTCATCAGGAAGCTGGTATTCTTTTGTAACTTTTTCGATAATAGCTTTCCGACGGTGTTCTAAATCTGTAATAAAGTCTTTGATAAGCTCTTCTGGGTTTGAGTTTACAAGAAAGGTGGGTTCGTTTGTAAAATTATCGATGATAGCAACACTAACTGGAATATGTTTGTTACTGAAAGTTAGGTCGTCAGTCATCTGTTGAGAAAGTTTGGAGAGCGATGCTTCAAAATCGTAAACAATAAAACATGGGTATGGGGTAAATTTCTTTTCAAGTATCATATCACTTAATTCAGGTTTTTCATGCTCCCAAACCGATACAACATTATACCCCAAGTCTTTGATCATCTTTTCAATTTTGAGAGTTTTATTGTATCTAGTTTCATCGTAACTTGAACAGGGGCAGCCGTGCCATTTACACCCATAGAATTGAAAAACGGTCTTAGTCTCCGGCTCGTATCCATCAACAAAAATCTCCTTTTTACCGTTCTTCACACACCGCTCACCCCCATGCCCACAGAGAGCGTGATGAATATGTTTACCTATATGTCTAGACTGTTCTTCGATCCATCGACACCCAACATAACTAAATTGGGTATTACCTCCATAAAACACCTTTTCTGAACTGGTCATGATGTGTTTGAACTTTTCCCCTTTACATATCAATTGTGTCTTTCCTCCTGAACATCTTTTTTCTGTAACGTGTCTATTGTAATTATCATGTCTGTTAAATCTTTGTTGGCATCCAGAACATTCCCAGAGTTCAGTTAACAGCTCTATATTCTTGATGTAAAAACAGTGTCCATTATATAGTCCGATATCTACACATGGTAAATTCGTTTTGAACTGGTCTTTCCCGAACACTAGTTTCCAAACCTTTTGGTCTTCTGGTTCGTACAGACGGATGTTAACAGAAAACCTCTTAGCAATACCCTCAAAATCAACAAGTTTCGTTGGTCGCACGTCTGCAACTTGCATTTTTCGGTTATCATAAAAATCTCGGGCCAGTTTTAGTGCCTTTCTGGTGGTGTCCTTGGCCGGTCTAGGGTTCTCATCACGATAGCCCATGTAAATAGCGAGACACCTCCAGACACATAGATTGTCGTTCTTATCATCGACGGGGTGAATACATTTCTTGTTATGTAACCAATCTGGTAAGGGTCCACACCCCATTAAAGGTTCGTTGCTGTGAATTACTTTTACTGTTATCTTAGTGAACTCAACCCTACCTTGGAAGACTCCTGGGGTTTCAACGACCTCTGTTGCTGGTAGGTATGCGCTGCTCCACACTTCAGCATTCTCCAAATCTAGCCTTTTGTTCTCACACCTTTCGATATAAGCCTCTATTTTGGATAAACTTGTAAAATCCCCCTCACCACGAATGGTTTTCACATAATCAACTATTTCTCCACCCCCACGATAAATTCTAGCCGTAAAACTGTAAATAATCCTTGAACGCATCTCTATTTCCGGTCTGAGTTCGTTAAAAATCATGTTTGATAAGTCATTATTCAGATCAGCATTAACTTCGTGACGATTTGGGTTTTGTGCTTCCCTTTCATCCAATTCAGCTTCAGTAACTGGTGGTTTTAGTGGTCTGACTATAAGGGTTGTTGGAGGTCGTCGTTTGTTTGGTTCAGCTTTTTTAGTACGTGTGGCTGGGATAGGTCTTTGCTGCTGGTTGGGAATATTTTTTCTAGGGGCTGGGATAGGTCTTTGCTGCTGGTTGGGAATATTTTTTCTAGGGGCTGGGATAGGTCTTTGCTGCTGGTTGGGAATATTTTTTCTAGGGGCTGGGATAGGTCTTTGCTACTGGTTGGTGATATTTTTTATCGGTTTGAGGATATTTTTATTGGTGAGATCCGTAAGCGATTCATAAAACTTAACTCGATCCATCACTTTAAATCTCTGATTCTTTGTCCAAGTAAAAGTTTTGTTCGTTGTTTTAGGTATGGGTCTTTGTGGCTGGTTGGGGATATTAGTTCTAGGTGCTGGGATGGGTTGGGGTTGTCTGTTATTAGTAAGTTTGGGGATATTTTTTCTAGGGGTTGGGATGGGTCTTTGCGGCTGGTTGGTGAGATCCGTAAACGATTCATAAAACTTAACTCGGTCCGCCACTTTAAATCTCTGATTCTTTGTCCAAGTAAAAGTCTTGTTCGTTGTTTTAGGGGTGGGTATTGGGATATTAGTTATAGGTGCTGGTGTTGAGATCGGTGGGGATTGAGGAAGCTCGCTGGTGGGTTCCCATATATCCAACACTTCGAAAAGTTCGTCCAAATCCTTTCGATAATCATTAATTCTAGGGGCTGGAATGGGTCTTTGTGGTTGGTTGGGGGTATTAGTTCTGAGGTCTGTCACATTACCCAACGCTTCGATAAGTTGAGGTCTAGTCAATTCATAATATCTTGGAATACCCTGCTCTTTGGCGAGTTTTTTCAATTGTTTGACTGATTTCTCGTCCATTTATTGATATTTATTTTATCTTTTTAAACCAATAATTAATTTTTTAAAAAATTCAAGTTTTTATTTGGTGATACTTTATTAACTAAGAAATTTCTTGGTAAAATCTCTGATAAAATCTCTGATATCAAAATTAATTTCTTGGTAAAATCTCTGATAAAATCTCTGATAAAATCTCTGATAAAATAAAATCCTGGTATAATTACCATAAATTAACAGAGAATTACTAGAAATCGGTCGATAACTCCTCCATCATACAACACACCCCATTAAGGATCTCTAATAAAGGTGAAGCTCACGTGATCAACTTACTTCTCATATCAAACGATGAAACAAATCACTACTGCTGGATTAAGAATATGTCAAGACTGTTATCATCTGAAGTTAATAACCACCAACACAAGCGTTTATTTTGCTATATATGTCTAAACTCATTCCAGTCAAAACTATCGTTAGAAAGACATCTTGAATATTGCCTCAATCATGAAGCAGTTAAGGTGGAAATGCCTATGAATGACGATGGAAGCCCGAAGTACATTAGTTTCAAAAATTACAACTAAAAGATGCAAGTTCCCTTTGCCTTCTATGCCGACTTTGAAAGCTACTTAGAGAACATAGACACATGTTCCCCAGATGAGAGTAGAAGCTTTACTAAGCAATATCAGAAGCATAAGCCATCAGGTTTCTGCTACCTAATCAAGTGCTTTGACAACAACATATTTCCACCCAAGCTTGTACGACACACAGCTGAATCCCCACACGAAGATATCCCGAAGATGTTTGTAGAACATTTAGAGTCAGATATTAAGGACATTTACAATAAATTCAAGTTCCCTAAGAATGTGAGGATGAGCAAGAGGGATATAATCACCCATAACAATGCAACACACTGTCACATTTGCGAGGTTGAATTAGGAGAAGACAAGGTTTTGGATCACTGTCACTTTACAGGAAAGTACAGAGGTGCAGCACATAAAGAATGCAACCTTAAATATAAAATCCTAAAGTTCTTCCCAGTCATCTTTCACAACCTATCTGGATATGATTCACACCTATTTATCAAGAACCTGGGAATATCAGAAGGCAAGATAAATTGCATACCCAATAACGAGGAAAAGTACATTTCATTCACAAAGCAGGTTGTCGTTGACACATTTACGAACAAAGAAGGAAAACGAGTGGATGTTAAACGAGATATTAGGGTTTATTGACAGCTTTAAGTTTATGTCAACGGGCCTCGACAGTTTAGTAAAGAATCTACCGCGATCTTCTTTCAGAAACCTCACGAGTTTCCATGAAGGGGAAAGACTCCAGCTCTTAGTTAGGAAGGGGGTATTTCCATACGACTGGTTTGATAGCTTCAGTAAACTCAACGCTACCCAATTACCGTCAAAGGAGGCTTTCCACTCTAAACTTAACGACGTTGATATATCGGAGGAAGATTATCAACATGCTCAAAATGTGTGGGAAACCTTTGAGATGAAATCTATGCGGGACTATCACAACCTCTACCTTGAGACGGATGTACTACTGTTAGCCGATGTCTTCGAGAACTTTAGATATGTCTGTCTGCAGAACTATGGATTGGACCCTGCATGGTATTATACAGCACCTGGATTAGCATGGGACGCCGCTTTGAAAATTACCAAGGTGAAGTTGGAACTTTTGAGAGACCCCGACATGCTACTTATGATTGAGAAAGGCATTCGAGGCGGAGTCTCCATGATCTCTACTAGGTATGGTAAAGCCAACAACCCATACATGAGGTAATATGACTCAACCTTACCCACGAAGTATATCACATATCTCGACGCAAACGGTTTATACGGTTGGGCAATGACTAAACTTATACCAACTCATGGGTTTAGATGGATGTCTGACCAAGAGCTAATAAACTGGAAAGACCATCCATGCATACTAGAAGTTGACTTGGAATACCCGTACCGCCTTCATGACTTGCACAACGACTATCCATTAGCCCCGGAGAAGGTTAAGGTAGATAACGTTGATAAGCTAATCCCAAACCTCAACAACAAGACAAAGTATGTAGTTCACCGTGAGAACCTGAAAGTTTATGAAAGTCTTGGACTAAAAGTCAAAGAGATTCATAAGGGCATCACATTCAAAGAGTCCGCGTGGCTAAAGCCTTACATCGACTTGAATACTGACCTAAGGGTAAAAGCAACTAACGACTTTGAGAAAGATTTTTTCAAGTTGTTGAATAACTCTGTCTTTGGAAAGACTATGGAAAACATCAGAAACAGGGTAGACATTCGTTTGGTTACGAATAAATCGCAGGCACGTAAGTTAATATCAAAGCCGAACTATCATCACCGCACAATCTTTTGTGAGAATCTAGTTGCTATTCACATGAAGAAAACAAAGTTGGTCTTCGATAAACCCATTTACTTAGGCATGTGCATTCTGGATCTCAGCAAGACGTTAATGTATGATTTCCACTACAATTTCATCAAACCTAAATATGGTGGAAGAGCTAAGTTGTTGTTCACAGATACTGACTCTCTCACCTACGAGATAGAAACGAAAGACTTTTATAAGGACATCAGCCCGCACGTGAAAGACATGTTTGATAGCAGCAACTACCCTAAAGACCGTCTATCCAACATCGAGGTAGGAGTGAATAAGAAAGCCATAAGCATGTTTAAGGATGAAGCAGGAGGTCAACAAATTACGGAATTTGTAGGCCCGAGACCCAAACTTTACGCATACAAAATGGATGAAGGATGGGGAGAAAAGAAATGCAAGGGTGTGAAGAGAGTGGTCGTGAAGAAGACAATAGGTTTCGATGATTACAAGGACTGCCTTTTCAATAAACAACCACAGAGGAGGAAAATGAATGTTATCAGAAGTCATCTGCATGATATTTACACAGAGACTGTTAATAAGGTTGCATTATCACACGAAGATGACAAAAGGGTGATAATGGAGGATGGGATCCACACCTTTGCACACGGTCACTTCAGAACGCTATCAGGAGGTAATTCAGTATCTTCAAGCATAACTTGAAGCTCCTCATGGACAAATCCTCGCCTCGGCCCTACATCTAAATAGTACAAAACCGGTTGATTTGGTGAAACAACACTTCTAGATATATCATAGACCTCAAGGCTCCAGATAGGTTCTGTAGCTCTTCGTATCTCTCCACCCTCATACTCGCCAGGAGCATATAAATATCTAACTTGAACTCCTGGGGGTAATTTTTTCTCATCCAATCCCACAGGTCGCTTGTATTCTAGAGGTTTAATATCAATCTCTTTCATTTTCACAGCTTTCTCAGGTTCTTTACCTGTGATACGTGTCGGTTCGCTGTTCAAAGTCTTCATAATAGCAGGCAACCTATTCACCCAAACTCTAGACCTATCACCACTCACCATCTCCTGCGCATATTGATGGCTAAATAATTTCTCACCTATCGTTCTATTAGCTCTCTCAACAAAAGCCTGTGCTCGATGGTTTCCTGCTTCACTTCTCTGAATAGTAACTTTATGCTTGTTCATCAACTGTGTCACATTACCGATGAATTCTTTACCAGGATCCACCATCAATGTATGCGGCCACTGTAATTTACGAGAATAGATCCTCTCAAAAGCCTTGGACACTTCCCCGCTATCCTTCGAAGTTAATGCCTCAGCACCCTTATATCTAGAAGCAACATCAACCACAACCAGTGCATAACGATATGTCCTTCGTCTCACTGTATCATGAGGCAGAAATAATAGATCCGCCTGATGAATCTGATTCGGCTTATCAACGACCCAATGAGGCCTTGGTATGTAACTCGGGGGTGGAAGATATATTTGCCATAATGCCTGTCTCTCCAACCACTCTCTTGCAGCATCCACACTCACTTTAGCTGCACTTGCTAATTTAGGTATAGCATCATATCCTTTCCAATACCCATAAGGTGAGTAATATATTCGGCTTAAAATCTTCTCTTTATTCATTTAAAAATAAGATTTCGTATGTTTAAATGGCAACTATACCAAAAACTATAGATCCAAACCGTATTCCTCGAGAATCGAAGGGTTTGAAAGCGGAAGCATCATTGAATCGAATCTCATTCACCCCTTCATCTGCTAATCCCGGTGAGACATTGTACATCAATATTCCAAAACTATCAGAGAACATAGTTATAGTACCGGGTAGTGTATACCTTCTCTTTGATCTAAATGTATCAGGTCATGAGAATAACACTCTCGTTAATAATGTAGGAAGGAATCTCATTTCAAGGCTTAGAGTTCTTTTCGGTGGAGAATCTCTTCAGGACACTCAGAGATTTGATTTATTTCAAACATATCATGATTTATACCTATCAAAGGTGGATCGTGGAAATAGGTTGAGAGAAGGTATCTCATCTGATAATATGCGGAAACTTCGAACGAATGCTGGGGATAAAGACACTTCAGATACAAAGGAGGTTAGTCTAGCGACAACTTACAATAAGAAGTATTGTATACCCCTAGATCATCCAATCCTTAGAGACCATGGGGTTTTCTACCCAAGGGCGTTACCACATCCGTTAACATTTGAAATCACTCTAGCCCCAGTCGATGATATCGTCGTCTATTCGAATGCTACGGCCCCACCAAATTACACACTCACGAACATCGAGCTGGAGTATTCCTGCATATCAAGTGATTATTTAGCGCGGGAAGCACTGACTTCTTATCAAGTGGGGAAGGGGTTCATGTATGAAAACATAATCTTACACAAAACGTTCACAATCTCCAAACCTAATGATGGTGTGATTAACGAACATATAAATGTCTCCAGAAGATCCATGACGGGAATTTTATTTCTCTTCGTGGATGGTTATGAAGCTGGGAATAGAGATTCTGAAAGGTTCGCGAACCCGAAGATAACATCTATCAATATAGCTGTCGATGGGGTGCCAAACCGCCGCTATCTCAAGGGGATGATGCCGACTGATTCATGGAGATCCGCTGTTAAACGCTTTGGGTTGAGTGATTCCATTGGAATAGAGGATTTCTATGCAGACAAATTCGCCTTGTGGATTGATTTGAGGACCCACCCCGATAATGATATCCATGGTAGTGGCTTCGCCCTAAATAACACTCATGATGGGGTCAAGCTTGAAATTAATCGCCAAAAGGGTGGGACAGGGGCCCTTACCTGTTATATGTTTGTAGTTGCTGATGCAGTAATGGCGGTTATGAATTCCAATCTAAAGGAAATAGTCTATTAAATATAATCGAAAGTTGAATGAATTAAGAGATAAAATCCCATTCAACTGTATCATTACAGGCCCTACAAATTGTGGAAAGACACAGTATCTAGTGGATCAACTTCGTGGTCCTTTCATAAAAGCATTTGAGTATATTGTTTTGATCTGTCCAACTTATGCTAAGAACAAGACTCACAAAGATTTCGCAAAGGGTGATAAAAGATTCTTCGTATTCTCACCAGATGCAAGTGATCAGGATGAAATCAATGATTTATTGACTAGCTGCTCTATACTCTTCTCAGGTGAGAATACGCTTATAATCTTAGACGATTGTGCTGTATCGAAAGACCTAAAGAAAAGGTCAAATAAATTCATAGATCTTGCATTTTCGGGGAGACACGATGGAATCTCGGTATGGGTACTAACCCAACAGCTTACTTCGATTGCGAAACTTTTAAGAGAGAATGTTGCTTGTGTAGTATCATTTTATAATCCATCTCAAATTGCAATCAAAACTCTATTTGAAGATTACGGAGGGAATTTGGACGCTGACACTCGTAAAGAGTTTGAGAAATTACTCAAAACAAAGAAGTATTCTAGGTTATGTTTTTGCTTACGTTACCCTTTTGAAAGCTACTTAGAGATACCCGCAACACTGAAATAAATATGTCTAAACCTGAAGAGCTATTGAGTGGAGAGGGAGAAGGGGAGAAAAGCACCACCACCACCACCGCAGATGATGATGTAGAATTAAAGAGGGAGTCCTTGTCAATTCTAGCTTGTTTAGGATCAACGAAAGAATATCTAGGCACAGAGATGGGCCTCAAAGCCACATACAAACTATCAGAAAAAGATGTCGAAAGATTTTACAAGAGATATCAAGTCGTATCTGGTAAGAAGATTGCTGATGGTTTAGTAGATTCATTGTTTCAATTGATATCTCAAGTACTAAGTAAGTTCGTAAATATAGATGATCCGAAGAGTTTAGTAAATGATTGGAAGAATGACCAGTTAATCCTGAAAGAGATCTCAGAGCTATCCGGCTTACTTGTACTAAGAGGTGGTCGATTGGTAGCACTACTATCAGCAATTATTCATGTTGCTAAACACTTCAAATTAAGTGAACCTGATCAGAAAACAAACACTACTACTACCACAGAACCTGAGCAGTAAAGGTAATACTACTACAACTCCTAATAGTGCACCACCTACTAGGAGACTTAAAGACACCCCATAAACAATACATAAGCATGTCTGAAGAAGTTGTTGAACAGATCACAAAGGAACCTACTATCAAAAGTAGAGTGAAGGATCCTAAGAAAGTAGCAGCTAGAAAGAAATTAGCTGAGTACCATAAGAAAGCGAAGGAAGCATTGGAAAAGCAGAAAGAGGAGGAAGCATCGAGAAAGCATCAAGAAGAGGAGGTTAAGTCGGTGGAGAGTAATGGCTGGTTACCTAAGTTATCTTTTGAAGCCGTGTTGAGCCTCGCTGGAATCGGAATTGCCGTAGTTAAATTGTTCATGCGATACAGAAATAACAGCTGATTTGCAAGTGCCTGCTCCTCCCACAATTAACCACCAAACTAATGAGGCTCCAAGAACTAATTTAAAAGATGAGTGGATGTAATCTAAAATGTCAGACAATAAACTTGTTAAGACGGTTACTGATTCTGCAACTCTCATAGGCCTTTCTGCCGGTGTGGGGTACATTGGGAAAAAGGCTCTGAAAGAATCATTCATTGGAGACCCATCATCTAATGTAATGAATTATGCAAAATGGGTCGCTGTTTTAGCTGGAAGCATGTATCTCAAAAGTTACTTAGAAGATCAGAAGATATTACCTAAAAGCCTGTAAAATATGGCAAGTATAGCGATAATGCTTGGAGGGGCAGTCCTTAATGCAACGGCCTTCATTGGTGGAAATTATCTCGCGAAAGCTCTCAATGGGTCATCATCAACTGCTCTCGAAACGGAAAGAGAAAGACATGATAAAGCGTTAGAAAAATATCAGAAAGATTATGCTGAATATCAGGAAAAGAGGTTAGCTTTCATTGATTGGGTGAATAGAAGACAAGATGATGAAAATCAAGCCTCAAAAAATATTTCAAACACTGATGAAGCTTTGAAATTGTACAACCAAAATCACCCTGATAATTCTTTGAATGAGCCTAAATTCTCCGATTATTACCGACCTACTGACGATCAGAAAATGGGTGAGATGGTTTATGTTTCAGGTGGGATGTTGGCCTTAGGATATATCACAAGCAAATGGATGTGATAAAACCAATTTAGAAAATTCCTTACTAACTATCAAGTAAGGAATACAAATATGGACGTTGATCCGGAGATTGATCCAACCAAATTAAATGAAGCAGGTGCTAGTGGTGGTCACGATGATGCGGGTGACGCTACGATTTATCTTAGCCCAATAACCTCAACATCAGCTACTCGTGTTGAACCTGATATAGAGGAAACATCATTCATTGAAGATACGGATGAAACTAGACCCTTGATACGAAGGGAAGGTGGACCGAGATTATGCTTGGGATGAGATTAGACGTAAATTCCCTAAAGTCGATCCTGCAAACTCTACATTTACAGCCGACACAGATAAGGATGGTAGGGTAGTTGTGCGATTGATCAGAAGTAATTCCAAACCGTATGTATTATTCAAAAGTAATGGTGAAGTGAATGATAAATTACCGAAAACTATAAGGGATAATCTCGGTCCCAACGCAGAAGTAGTTGTTGAAGCTAATGAGGATGAGATAACTAAGAGCAAAAGGTGGGTTAGTAAACTAAAGGAAAAGCTAAGATTTCATCGAGATAAACCGCTAAAAACACCAGAAGAGGCAATTCAAATAGAGACACTTGAAAGAGAGATAGATGAGCGGGAGGGAGAAATACGTAATATGGAGGAAGAGAATGAGAGAATACAAGAACGAATGTCATTGCGAGATAGAGTAAAAGCTATCTTCAAGAAACATGGCTTCACCGTCTTTGCAGTCGTGAGTGCTGTTAGTGTAGTAATTGGAGTTATAGTTTCAAACTTACGTACTGGGTTAACCAAGTTAGGAAAAGGAGTTGGAGATGGATTGAAGACGATCGGTAAGAAACTTGGAGAGATCTTACCTGGTATGGTGGGTGCAATCGTTAGCTTCCTATTCAAAACGGCTGGAGCAGTCGTTTCTTTTCTTGGGAAAAATGCTTGGTTATCGGATAGTTGCTGTTGTTGTGTATTTCGTAGAGCAATTAAAGAAGAAGAATCGTTGATTATAAAAACAAGATGATGAGTGTTACAATGTATGAGTCTGAAACTAGGGTGTATTTAGATCCCCCATTAGATAGGATAAGGGAGGTACAGCTTTTAGATTGTAAGATGCCTAGAAGATTGGTGAATTTCAAAGATCGCCAAACCATCTTCAAGGAAGTTAATCGCCCCTTTATAATAATCGAACCTGGGACCTATTCATTGCGCAGTATTCATGCGATCTTTCTCAACGATACCGAGAATGCGAAGCTCTCTATAATTCAGACTGATACTGCTGATTTTCTATATTCGAATAAGAACTATAAGCTTAATCTTTCGAGAGGGTTACAGTTTGGTTTAGGGGTGCCGGAAGTTATATTACCTGGTAAATTATACCCGATAAATGTCCAGATTAAAGAGCCTCTGAAACTGGTCTGCAGTCTGGTGGATAATCGATCATCCTATATGAACACGGGTAGATTTTTTGACTCAGTAAAAATTTCTCCTTCATATCTAATCGCCAATATACCATCAAAAAATTATGCTGCCTTGCCAACTCAGAAGTTGAAGGGTCCCATAAATTATTTTACTCTCAGCATTCTGGATAGTGATGGAAGAAAATTAGACTTGAATGGATCGGCGATTACTGTTAGTTTAAGATTCACATAATATCGTGGAAATGTTGTAGGTAATTATTTTAAAAGAAATCAAGACCTGTAACTAAAATATGGATGAATACAAGAAAATTTATCCTGAGTTAAACCCAACAGCACCTCCTCCTGATGGTGTGACTTTCAGATTACAGAAATGTTGTGAAGCTTTAGAGAAATTACAAAACGAATTGAAACATTATGAAAAGGTTCTGAAAAAGTACAATCGATCGAAAGGAATGCTCATAAATGCAAGTTCAGTCTGCGGCATTCTATCTTGCGTTTTATCCGCAGGTGGAATAGCTTCTTCTATGTCAGGTGTAGGGATTGTATTAGGCATACCTTTAGGAGTTGCAAGTGGGATTCTTGTTTGTACATCCATAGCGTGTGAACAGGTTTCCAAAAGTTTATCCGTAAAGGCAACTAAGCATCAAAGTACCGTTTCTTTAGCCAAAGCGAAAATAAATACAATAGAGGATCTAGTCTCCAAAGCGCTTCGCGATAATAAGATATCTGATGAAGATTTCTCCTTAATAATCGAAGAACTTAAAAAATTTAAACCGCTGAAGGCTGAGTTACGACTCAAGGATCAAAAAAGGCCGATGAAAAGGTACGATTCCGTGATGTTGAAGAAGCAGGCGCGAGAAGAAATCCTGAAGGAGTTAAGAGGAGGATAACTATAACATTTGAGAAGGTATGTTATTAACTTAAAATTAGCCATTCTTCTATCTAAATTCCAGATAGAAGATGGGGTTGCTTGAAGATTTCAGGAAGAGGTATCCAAAAGCTGATCTAAGTCAATTCGAATATGTGACTGATGTTTATGGTGGATATATTAAATGGAATAGGAATGGTTCAATAATCATGTCCTATGATGATCCGACTGGAAAGACTTGGACAGAAGATCTCCCGCAGGATTTGAAGGAAGGATTGTGGGGTGATTTAGGTTTGAGGGGTAAAAAAGTAAGCTCCTTCCCAGATAGTTTAACTCTAACTGATCGAAAGTACCCAATACCAGCAGTTGATTTTGATAGATTTACCACTGATGTTACAAAGTTACTATTTTCGTTAGATACCTATGTATCGAATAGTCAGAAGTTTACTGCTGAAATGCGGAACGTATTCAAATCTCAAGTCGTTACTTTCAAATTTGGAACTCAGAGTCGAAAGTGGTTGAACTCTTCTGATATTAATTATTGGCCACAACAATTGAACTTCGCAGTATGGTGTGCAACCTCAGGTTGTGGAGTTAGCCCTTTTGAGAGCTTGAATTACCCCAAAGTTGTCAATAGCTTCATTAAGTTTCACATCTCTTTTACCATAAGAAGAATATTGTACGAATTGAGTGTGCCATTACCAGATGAACAGCCATTGAATATATCAAACAATCCGTATAGTAAGGTTAACTATCAAAGATTATGTAGGGAATTTGGGTTAGCAGATAATGTGGATTTCAGATGGAAAGGCGGTAGAAACCATGGTCTGGGTGATATCTTTTTGGATTATGGTGTCGGCTATCATGGTAAGGGTGGTGTATTTCAGAACGTTCATCTGATTAGGAGTTATGATGAGAAGGCGAATCAGTGGCCGGGTGAAGGTGGTAAATTTTCTGATGATGGTGGTAAGAAGAATAAGGGTGACCTTATATCATTCATTCGAAACGATGATTTCTCTGGGTACAAGTATGCTTGGTTCATACCTACAAGCGGTAATGGACTGACCAAAGCTGGATTGGGTAGATTGAATCGATCTGTACAGTCTTTCGTTTATGGCGTATTAGGTTCACAAGTTAACACTAGAAATCCGATCGTTGGAAATGGTGGTGGGACTGTTGAAACACAACAAGAATTCTTATCCTTGTTCGAGAGTAGTGTGATTGAGAACGACATTACAAGCTCAGTTCAAAGATATCAGCTTGTCACCCAAGAGGCTAAGCTACGACTCGATTTAGCGATCGCCCCAGGTGTTTGGTTAATGCCCTCAAACATGATCTTAATACTGAGAGTGTAGTAGGTTATAATATTAAATAGATTTAGGCAAACCTAAAAGCGGAGCTCCTCACACAGTCCCTCCAAAAATGCTTGAAAACTTGTAGAAAGAACTCAGCTTTATGCTTATGTCCCTCCAAAAACGCTTGAAAACTTGTAGGAAGAAAATTTTTCCTCCAAAACCGCTATGAATAATCCGTTTCTTCAGCAAAACATTGTAGACTGCTGTAGACTGCTGGCTGCATACGTAGGTTGTGTAGCCGCGGCAAGCCGCGAAAAGCGCGCGAAAAACAAAGCCTCGTTTCGGTTTCTTTCCCGGATGACTATGGCCGCCATGTTGGGGCAACATCGTCGTCGTCGTCGTCGTCGTCGCTAGGCGCACGCGCCCGCGAGCCATGCCGCTAGCCACGATGACCATGAAAACTCAAACGCATGGTTTTCTCAATTTCTATCCTCGCACGGTAGTTATGGGGCTCCGCTCTGCGGCTCTTCGAGCCGCTGTGGAGCTCCGCTAATAAGCTAATGAAAGCGACGAGCGGCATGACCTTCGGTGTTAATCCAAATGTAAACCAAGAAATTAAATCTTTTGGGGTAACACATAATTTAGGTTCTTCAAAAGTTATGTTACCGCACGCTCCTGTAAAACCTGAAGCTACACACACCACACCGAAGACAGATGTTAAAACCATAAGCACTCCCCAGGTGGCCTCCCAGCATGAAACTAATCTATTAGCATTGACAATTGGCGCCGGCGGATTAGCGTGGTTTCTATTTCGGTAATCCAAACATTTTTGGTTTTTGTAACGTGATCCGCGTTACAAACCTGTTATATACTGTATTATTCTACCCTAGTTTTGCGGCAATCTTTACAATTAGATTTATATTTACCGTGAGGACATATTTGTGAACCCCCACAATCTATACAAAATGATTTCTGTTTACCGTGAGGGCATATACCTTTACCCCCGCAATCTTTGCACATACGCAATTCTCGATTATGCTTACAAATACCACTACCACCACATTCCTAACAAATTGATTTACGACGGTTATGGTGGCATATTTGTGAACCCCCACAATCTTTACAAAATGATTTCTGTTTACCGTGAGGACATATTTGTGAACCCCCACAATCTTTACAAAATGATTTCTTTTTACGGTGTGGGCATATACCTTTACGCCAACAATCACTACAAAATGATTTCTTTTTACCGTGATGGCATTTACGCTTTCGACAATATTCTTGGATTAACTCTAGATCAACGGCATCAACTATCGATTCTATAAGTTCTTCTTTTTCCATTCGATAATATTCTGGTATGCTTATCGATTTAGCTAGGGACTTTAGTTCTCTCACCGTGGTTAGGGCCTTCAGCTCTTTCACAGTTTGATTTTCCATCTTAATGCCTAGGTATACTTACTATTAATGAATTCTTTAAGTCGTGTTTACAGTTTATGGGGCTAACATCGTGCCATAATCATACCATAATCGCGCGGCGCCCAACCCCCCATTACATGTGATCACCGCGCGTCGTAAGCGTCTATAACCAGTTATACCTTAGCAGAAAACGTGGGCTAGCATCCGTAGATGCGTGTTGGCCTCGTGTGGTGTTTCCCAGTTTATGGGGCACCTGAGGTAAATCTGAAGTTGGTGTTTTCCGATTCTGGGACACCTGAGGTAAATCTTAAGTTGGTAAAAGTTGGGTGGCCCAGAATCGGGTTGGTAAAAGTTGGGTTAAAAGTTGGTAAAAGTTGGGTGGCCCAGAATCGGCTAGATGCAACTACTTCTGTTTAAAAAACTATGGGTATTGTACCGCAACATTTATGTATAATGCGCTGATCTTATGACCCGTTTACTTTTCCCCCAATCTGCTATTCTTGATATTTTGGAACAATTGTTAACCACCCCCTTTTATTGCTGAAAATTTGCCCCCTTCTGTGAGCGACACTCCTTTCTATGCATTGTAGCTGGATGTTGATGGAAGAACGAAGCATACACAGATTGATATTATAGTATTTTGCTACTGTCAGTACTTATAAATAGTGTCACGTTTGTAGCTGATGATTTCATTTTCGCGAAAATGGAAAGCATTACAAAATTACTGGACAAGAACGTTGCGAAATTTGCGGACATCTAGCAGCCCTTCTTGACCTTTCCTCTTTCCAAGTGTAGAATTTTGTGAAATTTGTTATTCTTGCAATTTTT
>OX453279.1:15015755-15035755 GCA_949710005.1 Ricordea florida | reverse complement strand
CTTGGTTGGCAAGATCGAAGAACTACGTCTGATCCTTTCCGACCTGACCCCAGGTTTGCAGTTACTAACATTTTCTGAAACATGGGCACACAAAGATATCATGGACTCGGAGCTTGAGATCTCCGGATATCAAATACTTCGCCGAGATAGACCTAAAGGAATCAAGGGAGGTGTTGCAGAGTATGCTAGAAACGATTTACAAGATCCGTCAATAGAGGGACTTTGGGTTGAAGTGTGTCCACCGAGATCTCGAAGTTTTCTAGTGGGAACTTTTTACAGGCCTCAGGCGCCCTCTGACTATGCAGTTACCGACTTCATGTCAATTTTAGAGAGGAGTATTCAAGGTGCTTCTGCAAAGGGCAAGGAAATGATAGTTTTGGGCGATTTAAATTGCGACCTCCGCCCTAAAAGATTCTCGCTGAGAGAAAGTAAACAACTGAAAGCGCTTCTGAGATCTGAAAACCTGACTCAGCTAATATCTCAGCCTACACGCATAACGGCAACTACAAAAACTCTTCTGGATGTGATTATTACTAATGCTGCGTATAATATCAAAGAGCGTGGAGTGTTAGGCTTGAGTTTAAGCGATCACGAGATGGCTTATTGTATCAGGAAAATAAACTGGATGAAAGCTCAACCTGAAATTAGAACATTCAGAAATTATGCTAAATACGACCCAGTTATGTTCTGTGATGATCTTAGAGGTGTTACTTGGGTTGATGAACAATATTCCTCAGGGACTAGCGAACAAAGCGTTGGTGTCGATGAGCTCTGGTCAAATTTTAAAGCTAAATTCCTAGCCGTAGCTGACTGTCATGCCCCACTTATTCAGAAAAAAGTGCGTGGCCTAGATCATTGTCCTTGGATAAATGGCCAGATAAAGAAAGACATTCCACAAAGAGACTATCTTTTAAAAAAGGCGCGAAAAACATCCCTTGAAGACTGGCTAACTTATCGCCACATTCGAAATCGCGTGTCAAATGCAATTCAGAAAACTAAGCGACAATACAATAAGAATCTTGTGGAAAATCAAAAAGACGACGCCAAAGCTTTCTGGAGAACGATGAAAACAATCCTCCCAGCGAAGAAGTCTACTGTTAAAACTAAGAACATTTCCATTGATGGGCAGCTCTGCAATGACGAAAAAAAGATTGCAGACAGTTTCAATTGTTTTTTCACTTCGGCTGTTGCACGCCTCAAGGAAACTCTTGGAATAAAATCCATGGAAAGCAGAGGTGTTTTCGCTCTCAAAACAGACCGAGCAATTCCTGACTTCAAGTTTAAACCGGTCACGGAGACGTTTGTCCCAGATACCATCAAACGTTTGAAAGCAGGCAAGGCTAGCGGATTGGATAACATCTCCCCGCGTCTACTGAAAGATGGTAGCGAGGTTATTGCTAAACCGCTGACACGCATCATTAATGCATCGCTGTCGCAAGGGGTTGTGCCGAGAGAATTAAAATACGCCAAGGTGACGCCTATTTTCAAAAAGGGCGTGTCTACTGACATGGACAATTACCGCCACATCTCAGTCCTGTCAGTGGTCATCACCAATCACCGTCCATCACCAATTTTACGGTTTCCTGAACGCACACAATTTACTGAGCCCGTTTCAATGTGGTTTTAGAAAGCAACACTCCACTGAAACTGCTGTTATAGCGTTCTCGGACTTTATCAGGCGAGGAATGGATCAAGGCCTACTAACAGGAGCAGTATTCATAGATCTGCGCCAGGCTTTCGACTCTGTCGACCACAACACCTTACTTACGAAGCTGAGCTTGTATGGTCTGAAGAACACTGAAATTGATTGGTTCAGGGACTACTCGAGCAATCGCGAGCAAGTTGTAAGCTTTGGCAAAGAGATCTCAAGTTCCTGTACTATCTAATCCGGCGTGCCTCAAGGGTCGATCCTTGGCTCGCTATTGTTTGTACTGTTCGTGAACGACCTACCCGTAGTCCTCGATAGATGTAAGATCTTAATGTATGCGGACGATACCGTCATATATTTCACGCATAAGGACTCTCTTGAAATCAGCAATGCTTTAACTAATGAACTTGAAGCGATAGGTCAGTGGCTCATCCAAAATAGTCTTTTTATGCACCAAGGCAAAACAGAATGTGTCTTATTTGGAACAAATCCAAGGGTAACATCTGCTAACGGGTTACAGAATATAAATATCTTGGTGTTATTTTGGATGAGTCACTGACATGGAAAGAGCACATAAAGTATTTAATCGCTAAGGCAGGCAAACGAATTGGCATGCTTGGCCGCACCAAAAAAAACATCAGTATGGCTTCCGCAAATCAGATATATAAATCGTTTATTGTTCCTATATTTGATTATTGTGATGCTGTCTGGAACTGCTGTGGCATTGTTAACAGCGATAGTATAGAGAAACTCCAAAGGCGAGCAGCACGAATAGTAATGAAATCGGACAGAAGTGAGGATGCTTTACAACACCTGCGATATTCAACACTTAAGAGCAGACGCGATAGACATACGCTAAACGTAGTCAAGCGATGCCTTGAAAACAAATGCCCCCAATTTTTAAGAAATTATTTTATTTTGAATAGAGATGTTAGTGTTCGCACGACTAGGCTAAGCAACATGCTCAGGACTCCTACAGTAAAACTTGAAAGTACAAAAAGAGCGTTTTTCTACCAAGGCTGTATAGTTTTTAACAATCAGTGTAATACTTAGACTTTTTATTTTTTTTTCAACTAAAATATATATTTTTTTTTTCTTCATTTATTTACTTATTATCTATTTACCTGTTTATTTACATATTTATTTATTTATTTGTTTGTCTATTTTATTTTGTTAGTTAGTTATTATCAATAAGTATTTTACTGTAAATAATTGTAAATAGTTACATATCCATATTCAATAACAATATTTCATTCTAGTTTTAAACGGCCTCCATTGATAGCAATATTATGTGTATGTAATATTGAAGGAGTTTTATACCGTTGTGAAATAAAGGGATCTATCTATCTATCTATCTCTTATTTCACTTGCACGCGTTCAAGTGACTTATGGTTTGAACTTGTGTGCGTTCGCGTTTGAAAAAATCTAAATCGGTGACTTTATTGTATTGGCCCCCTTAATTTATAGACGTCTGTTGCCCCTTGGAACTATTCCAGAATTCCACAAACAATGTGAATAATACAGAGTGCAAAACATATGTCAAGCAAACTTGTTCGATCAAACCAAGTTAAAAATATTTTGAGTGGAAGTATCTTGAAATATTTCGGCTGGCTATTACATATATCTAAGACACCCTCGTGACAAGCTTCTGATTACGTGTTTTCATTTTACACACTTTTTAAAATTGTTCCAGTCCACAACGTTTTTAAACCCTCGAAATTTTACCCCCGATCCTTGGATATTGACCTTCGACCCTCTACAATTTACCCTCGACCTTCGACAAAAAGCTTCACTCACCTTGGTGATGGCAATCGCTCCGATGTTTGCACTGTAAGAGGAGGTCCCAACTCCACTTCCCCAGAGTCCGTGAATAAGACTTCCGATCCCCTCCATAGCGATACCACGGTTGATAGCGTGCCTTGGTGGCGCCGGTGCCCCAGACAGTCTAGCACTGGTGTAATAATCCCCAATAGCTTCAATAGTAGATGCTAACACTCCTGAAAGCATCCCAAACACCCCTGCGGCACTGACGGTTGGCATTCCCCACTGACCTGAAAGCATCGTCAGAAATTATAGCCTTAAACTTGCAAATTTATAAAAAAAAAACATACTATATTTGTTGAAAAAACAAATTCTAATAGTTAAAGAAAATTATTTTTGTAATTTTGATCACCACTGTGAAAGATAGACAGCATTTTCTGGACCTACATCGGGCTCGAATGACCGCTAGACTATTAGTTCATAGCCCTGATAACATAGCAATCCAATAGGTAGCTCGTGCCCTCTTAAACTTGAACTGGACAGCATACTGTGACTTCTATACTAAGCAAATGGGTTTACACAGCGTTTGTAAAATAAAAGTACATCTATTTGGATGCCGACAAGAATCAGACAAACCAACAGCCTGGTGCAACAAGATCTACTTCCGAACAAATGGTTTTCGAAACCAACACGTGACGAAGCAAAAAGAGGGGTTAGCAGATACCCGACGACGATTAATCAGTTAATGAGAGAAGAGGAGAAAGCCATATTTCAGTGTTTCTTGTTGACAGCGTGGTGCTCTCGATGAAATGATTATTTTATTCCGAAATATCAAAGTCCTAAGTAACAACTTGATATGCTAATTTACAGTACATCGCAAATGCACGTGCAATAGGCTACAATGCTAATTTACTGTGAATATTACATGAGCACGTGAACACCTTTTCTTTCATAAAAAAGAGAACATAAATAGATAAATAAATCACGAAACACACGATAATGTAACAGTTTGTGCTATAGCGTAATTAATGAAATAAATCAAAGTAGTTCATCTCTCATGGTGCCCTATAGTTGTGTGAGTTGAATTGCAACTTCTTTGCAGAGAGACGTAAATCTCTACATTTGTCTAATAGGCGTACCACGGTTCTATCGTGGTCAACATTAGCATCTTCTGTGGTGTCACCACACCCAAATATGCAAATATCGTCCACAATGATTGACTTGATTGATTGATTGATTAATTGATTGCAATGTTGATGACCCCAGGTAGCCCATGAAGAAATTCATGCTGTCGTCGCTGATATTCTTCAGATCCCGAAGAAATGCCAAATGCATTCGCGTAAAGCAGTATCGGCCATCTGGTCCCATAAAGGTGTTAAGAAGCGCGGATTCGTCGTCTAATTCAATCGTGTGGAAAGCTCCGCTCGAGACATCTACACTTTGGCATTCTTCAATAGAGGGAGCTTCTTTTCGATCGTCGGAATGGTGTATATGGGTCTGCGGATCGCTTTATTTATCGTTTGGCTGGGATCTATGCATATCCCGATGTTTCTATTGGGTTTCTCCTTTACCAGTATATTCGATAATCAATCAGTGGGTTGCGTGACTGGCTTAATTGTCCCGTTGCCACAGAGTCTTGATAGCTACTCGTTAACTTCATCGAGCTTGGACACTGGAATGCGACGTATGGGAGCATGGACAGTAAGAGATGCGAAGGTGGGCTCTTTACGTCATTATCAGCCATATGAACCTCGTCTGCAAGAATCCGTTTAAGAACTGAAGAGCTCTTGCATCACTCCCGCTGAGAAGAGGTGGTTTCTCCTGAGGGACATCCACCACGAGGAAGTTTATTGTGAAAGTTTCCTTTCCTTTCACAGCACAGAGTTACTTGTCACTTTGGGTGTAGGATTTGATTCCCATACGTGTTAATTGAAGCCTTAGATTTCGAGATTTTAAAACCAGGAAACAGCTTGTGAAGTGAACCTTCAGGTATGGTATTACACGTAGAGGCCGAATCAATTTGTGCCCTGACGATTTTCGACTTTCCCTTGTAAACCAGGTGAAGTTGTGCGAAAAATTTCGTTGCCGATTCTTACCAGTGGATGATGCTGATATCGCTTCGCGCGCTTGCGAAAGCTTCTTCATCTTGTTCAGTTTCTACGAGGTTGGCTTCCTGTCGTTGTCTTTGTTGACTTCGCCTTCTGCAGGCCCGAGAAAAGGACCCGATTATTCCGCAATTACTGCATTTTTTCCTGAAAGCGGGACAATGCTGTTGTCTTGGTTCTTTGTGATTACCACTACACCAAAAACTTGGAAATTCTGATCGTTGGACAGTTTCCTTTTCCACTCTCTGTTTGCCCGCAAAGTTTACTTGTTCCCGGTTTCCTCTGGTTTTCATTAACTGGTTGGCGTAAGTGATGGCTTCAAAACATTCGGCCGCTTCGACTACTTCTCTCAAGGCTACTTTTACCTGTCAATCTCGGTGTCTGTGTCCTTTCCCTATTAACTTGGCACGAAGTGCTTCAAATGTTAAACCAGCTATAAATTGATCTGTCATAAGTTCGTCTGCAAAATCTTCATACTCGCTCTGTGCTCCTTGATTACGATTATTGACTTTAAAGAGGCATTTGATAAGGTGGATCACTCAATCTTTCTTCACAAATTAAATCATTATGGAGTAAGAGGAATAATTAACAGCTGGTTCTCTTCGTTCTTGCCGAAAAGGAGTCAATCGACACAAATTGGTTCAACCGTATCGAACAAAGAGGAGATAGTTTGCGGTGTTCCTCAAGGGTCTGTGCTTGACCCCCTTCTCTTTTTGATTTATGTTAACGATATTTAGCGATGCTCCCAGATCTTTGATTTTTACCTATTTGCTGATGATACCAACTTGCTATATTCAAACAAAGATCTTAAGTATCTTGAAACAGTTGTTAATGAGGAACTCATTAAAGTCGGAGAATGGTTGGATGCAAACAAACTTTCTCTTAACACTACTAAATCTAACTTTCTTATATCCCATCCTGACCAACACAAACCAGACTGCACAATTCAATTGGAAATTTATAATAACGATTTAAAAGAAGTGTACCACTAGAACAAAAAACTTTTGTAAAATATTTAGGAATTCTGATAGAAAATAATTTCTCGTGGAAGTATCATATTGATTACATCTCGTCAAGAGTTAGTAAAGAAATTGGTATGATCGCAAGATTAAGGCACCTTGTCCCACTTGCTACCCTGCTCAACATCTACCGCTCCTTAATTGAACCCTATATCTCCTATGGTCTCATTGCCTGGAGCAAAGCTGCTAACATTAATCTAAATAAGGTTCTCATTTTACAGAAACGTGCTCTATGACTAATGTATTTTGCGGATAGCAAAGCTCATAGTGCCCCGCTATTCGTTCACTCCAGAATCCTACCAGTAACAATGCTCTATTATCATTTGGTTTCCTCTATGATACATGACATTTACAATCACCGTGTCCCTTCTAATATTTCTTTGCTCTTTACTCACTCCGAGCAGGTTCATCATCATTTCACAAGATTCTCAGCAGCGGGAAATCTATACGTTAAAGCCTCTAGAACTAGCCAGCTATTATTTTCTTTTGCTAGAATAGGTGTAAGAGTGTGGAATAGCATCCCAATGAAACTTCGTATCAAAAATAGAACCGCGTTTAAGCGTGAACTCAAAAATTGGCTGTTAAAACTAATGGAAATTGAGGAGATGACTGTTTATTTACGCTTCACGGAATTTTGCAAATATCTCTTGTCCGCTAGTTAAAGTTATAATTAAAGTAACTTTTCGATAAATCTAAATTTAAATTCAAATCTCATCATTTTAAATTGTAAATAGCCATGACTGTTTCAACTGTGTTTCTTGATAGCTGTGTAATTAACTAATTAACTGATTAATTATTTTGTAGGTACTTTGGGATTTGAACGGGATTTTATTTAAAAATATGTGTTGAATAACAGAGACAGGACTTGTTTTAGAATAGTGGCCCGCCTAGAATAGCTTCGCTAATTTTAACAAACAAATAAATTGAATTGAATAGAACTCGCGTTTCCCACGAAGCGACCAGCTCGTTGTCCTCTTGAAGTAAACGGAGAAATTTTTGCCTCTCCCCTGAAACTCCGATGCTGGCGTCATAACATTTTCTTAACGCATCTATAACTAGGTGAGGTTTCTTTTGATATTCGTCGCCTAAGCCCAAGCTGTATTTGTAAATTGCTCTCGCTGCTGGAGGCAGGGATACTCTGAGACACGCGATCGCCTTGTCAGGTTTAGTCTACATTTGCGCATAGTCATACCAGTTTTGCTGTACACAGTAGATTTCGATGTCATGTTTATCGTCGCCTGTCGTCTTAAAACACGGAAATGGGGTGTTGGAAGCAGGCATGATCTCTCTTTATCCTGAATCTCTACAGTTATGGACCGCTGCCACCATGTTGTTCAACTTGATATACAACTTTACGGTACATTCCAAATACACGTGCACCCTACATATGCTAATTTACTGTGAATATTACATGTGCACTTGCAACATTTTGAAACATCTTCATCCTGCGCATTGCATTTTGCATACACAGGAAGCTATGTTGAGGAAAAGCATCCCTGCAAAGCAGGTTCTTGGTATCATTTTAGCTTTTATATTCGGTTTGTGTCAAGGACATCATTTGTTTATGATGGAAAATTTCCAGAGTTTTCATTCATTCTTCTGACACAGAATTTCCTTCTATTGTGATGACCGTAGAGAGTTAGTGGGTAGTGGGTTAGTGAGTGAAAAGGAGAGAAAGCGAGCGCGTGAGTGACTGAGAAGAACGTACGTGACGCAATATATATATTCACTTCTTGAGCAGCACACCTTCACCTATTGGTCTGGCTTATGTTTCTGTGAAGAACTGCCATCATTCAATACTTAATACATAATTATGCCGCTCAATTAGCTCTGTGTACTTTTCACTCGCATTAAAATCAATCAAATTTTTCTTCTTGTTCATTCAACAGGCCTATCACTAGTTCATTCAACAGGCCTATGACTAGTTCATTCAACAGGCCTATCACTAGTTCATTCCACAGGCCTATCACTAGTTCATTCAACAGGCCTATCACTAGTTCATTCAACAGGCCTATGACTAGTTCATTCAACAGGTCTATCACTACTTCTGTAAATCTGTTGCGATACAGTTTGGCTTAATTCTTTCTCCGTGATACGCTGACTCGGTGCCATGCATCATGCAGTTGATAGTGCGCTATGCCCGATTCCACTTACCTTTCTGGGCAAGATCGATGTATATTAGGTTCAATATGTGGAGGGAGAACACATAACAAACCTGGGTAGGTGTAACGATATTATGTAATACGGCCTGGTCGCTCGGCGCTTTTAGTCAGAATCGACCACGAGTTAAATTGTGTTGACCTGTTGAGCCAGGAATTACAGAACCTTTACAAAGCTGTCGTCCTTGTTATTTAAACCTTAAAGTTCATTACATGATGTCAGGAGTGGTTACCTTGGATTTACACACAAAGATTCGCGTGAACTCGTGAACGCCACGAACTAACAAAACCGAACAAGCTTACCTAGAAAACCAACATGGCCGCCGCTTCATTTGGTTTGCCTCCACCGGAGCCTCTACAACTCCAGCAAGGGAACACAGCCCAGAAGTGGAAGAAATTCAGACAGAAATGGAGCAATTATGAAATAGCAACCGGCGTAGCACAGAAAGATGAACCAACACGTGTCGCGACTCTACTTACCGTAATCGGCGAAGAGGCTGTCGATGTTTAGAACACGCTCACGTGGGATGAAGAAGGCAACGAGCTCAAAATTGAAAAAGTCTTGGAGAAGTTCGAGCTGTTTTGCAACCCGAGGAAGAACACTATCTATGAACGCTATGTTTTTTTCTCGAGAAATCAAGACAATGGTGAGTCCATCGACCACTACGTGACTGTATTGAAGAACTTAGCGGACACTTGTGAATTTGGAGCACTCAAAGAGTCGCTTATCCGCGATCGGATCGTTTTTGGAATACGAGACTCCTCAGTAAGAGAACGACTCCTGAGAGATGCAAAGCTAACCTTGGAAAGTGCAACCGAGAAAGTCAAGTCAGCCGAGCTCACTCAAATCCAACTGAAGCAAATGGCAGCAGACAAAACAACCGATGAATCAATTAGTGCCATTAACACTGAGAAACCGCCTGAAAAACAGCCTAGTAAATTACCTGTGATTGATTGCAAATTTTGTGGCAGAAGACATCCAAGAAACAAGAATCTTTGCCCTGCATATGGTTTAAAGTGCCAGAAGTGTGGTCTAGCAAACCATTTTGCAATAAAGTGCAAAACAAGGGAAACAAGACCACCGAAAACAGGCAAACGACTCCACCTGGTTGAAATAGAAGATGATACTGAAGACGAATTCGCTATCGACATGGTCACTCACAAAATCGGAGCACTGCACACCGAGAGTAATGATAAAGTTGCAAGTCAGTTGTTTGTGACGATGATGGTAAACGACAATGCATATGTCAAATTCCAGCTTGACTGTGGAGCAACCTGTAACCTTCTACCACTGAAGGACTATGCAAAAGTTATGGGAGATCCTGATGACCTCTATATTGAGAAAAGCAAAGCCAAGTTAACCATGTACAACGGAGCCGTTATGTACCCAGTGGGGAAGTGCATGCTCAAGTGCACGAGAGATGGCTCGTCCCATGTCCTTGAGTTCCAAGTTGTTGACGGAGATGTGAGACCACTTCTGAGTGCAGAAACATGCCAAAGGTTGAATTTCTTAAAAGTGCTGGTGAAAGACTCCTTCCATCATGTGGATACAGTGATTCAAGACAGCCAGTTTACACCATCAACGTTGAAGACAGTCATTGATGATGACCTCTTGACAGAGTATGCAGATGTTTTTGAAGGCCTTGGATGCCTCGCAGACCCTTACCACATAGAGATCGACCCAACAGCACAACCAGTGATACACCCACCCCGCAAGGTACCTGTTACCCTAAGAGAGCCATTAAGACTGGAATTGGAAAGGATGGTAAATGAGAACATCCTGGCCCCAGTGAGCGAAGCAACAGATTGGGTATCAAGTATGGTTACAGTGGTCAAGCCCAACAAGCTCAGAATATGTATCGATCCTAAAGATCTAAACAGAGCCATCAAGCGGCCTCACTACCCTCTCCCTACTGTTGAAGAAGTTGCCACCAGTCTAAGCAAAGCAAAGGTGTTCTCTGTACTTGATGCCAAAAGTGGGTTCTGGCAGGTGCCGCTAGATGACGCTTCCAGCAGACTTACGACCTTTAATACCCCATTTGGTCGGTACCGCTGGTTGCGCATGCCCTTTGACATCTCCTCAGCACCCGAGGAATTCCAGAAAAGGATGAATGATACCTTTGGAGATATTAAAGGCACTGCAGTGATTGCTGATGACCTTTTGGTGTACGGAGAAGGTGACGACATGGAGACTGCCACCTCAGATCATGACAAGAACCTAAGGATCGTCCTTGAAAGAGCCAGAGAGAGAAATCTCACCCTCAACAAAGACAAAGTCCGCTTGAGACTTACTGAAGTACCTTACATCGGCCATTTGCTCACAGCCGATGGACTGAAACCAGACCCAAAGAAAGTAGAGGCAATCCTGATGATGCCAAAGCCCACTGATGTAAAGTCAGTAAAGAGGTTCCTGGGAATGACAAATTACCTCTCAAAGTTCTTGCCGCATTTGTCGACAGTCACGGAACCACTGAGGCGACTAGAAGACAAACATGTTGAATGGCACTGGAATGAAGTCCACGAAAGAGCCTTCACAGACGTAAAGCAACTCATCACTAATCATCCCGTGCTACGCTACTATGATGTGTCAAAAGAGGTCACCCTGCAGTGCGACGCATCTCAATCAGGTCTTGGGGCCGCTCTGTTGCAGGAGGGCCAGCCAGTAGCTTTCACATCAAGGGCGCTAACAACCTCAGAGAGAAATTATGCTCAGATTGAGAAGGAACTTCTCTCGATTGTACACTCGTGCGAGCGGTTTGATCAGTACCTGTCCGGCCGAGAGGTCACCGTCGAGACTGACCACAAGCCCCTGGAGGCTATACTAAAGAAACCACTACTCACAGCCCCAAAGAGACTCCAGCGAATGATGATGCACTTGCAGAACTACCAGCTTAAAGTTGTCTACAAAAAAGGCCAAGAGATGTACATCGCAGACACCTTGAGCAGGGCATACCTACCCTTACCAAACCATACCTCACAAAATGAACTAGAATTCATTTGAGCTATAGAGGAAGTCGACATGACCAAACATCTTGCTGTGACCAGAGAGCGTCTCGCAGAATTTCAACAGAAAACAAAGGATGATGCAGTCCTGCAGCAGCTGAAGCAGACTATTGAGCTGGGGTGGCCAGAGAGAAGAGAAGCAGTCCCTTCAGAAATCCGTGCATATTACTCTTACCAAGATGAACTGACAGTACAAGATGAAATACTCTTCAGAGGGAACAGAGTCGTAGTGCCAGCAGCTATGAGATCTGAGATGCTAAAGAAAATCCACGCAAGCCACATTGGCATTGAGGGCTGCCTTCGGTGAGCAAGGGAAATCCTGTATTGGCCTGGAATGACTTCAGCCATCAAGGACTGTGTCTCTTCCTGCGGGACATGCAATTCACTTCGCATGGAACAACCCAAAGAGCCCCTCATGCCACAGAAAGTACCCGACAGGCCCTGGTCAAAGGTTGCGGTGGATCTGTTTACACTGGATAAGACAGAGTATGTCATTATAGTGGATGACTACTCCAACTTCTTTGAGTTACGAGCCCTGTCCGATACGAGAGCTTCGTCAGTAATTACAAGTCTGAAATCGCAGTTTGCCAGGCACGGCATCCCCAACACAGTCAGAAGTGATAATGGTTCTCAATTCTCCTCATCAGATTTCCAAACATTTTCTCGAGAATGGGACTTTGAGCATATCATTTCCTCTCCATACCATGCTCGATCAAACGGCAAAGTCGTTAACACGGCCAAACGAATCCTCAAGAAAGCAAAGCTAGACCACAAAGATCCCTACCTGGCTCTTCTCGACTGGAGGAACACTCCAACCGAAGGGCTCGATTCCTTCCCAGTACAGAGGCTGATGGGAAGGAGAACCAGGACTCTCCTCCCAACTTCAGCAAGATTATTGAAACCCAAACTTCCAAAGCCTGTCAAGAAACTCATAACAAAGAAAAGGCAGAAACAAGCACATTACTACAACAGAGGGGCCAAACTACTAAAAGAGCTCAAACCTGGAGATATAGTGAGAATGAAGCCAAATCCAAAAGATCGAACAAAGCTGTGGAAGAAAGCAACATGTCTCCAGGAAGTTGCGCCACGATCCTGTGAAGTAGTCATCGAAGGGAAGAGATACAGGAGAAACAGAAAGGATTTCATAGCGACACAAGAGAGTCCTGCAATCGATAGCCACGTAGAGGAACCAGATGAGCCACTCCCGTCGGACGACCAGTCCCAGAGAGTCATTGACCCAGTTCAGCCAGGCACGCCTTTACCTGCCCACACAACTCCAGAGCAACCAGGGACCCCTCAAAGGCCGCCAGAGATCCCACAGCCATCTGAAAGAGGATCCACCAGAGGGCGTTTAATTAGGACCCCAATCCGTTTCAAAGACTACTGCCCACCCTGAGGCTGAGGGGTGCAGTCAAGCAGAACTGTAACTTTGTTGTGTTTTCCATTTGAACTATGTTAGGATGGACTTTGTGCAAGGCATTTAAATTTGCCTTTGTGGACATCTTTCATTCTTTATTTTACAGACTTAATCGTGATATTGTTTTATTTGTTGCCACTTGGAGTTTGTGTCATGTTGTATTTAAGAAAGAGGAGGATGTAACGATATTATGTAATACGGCCTGGTCGCCCAGCGCTTTTAGTCAGAATCGACCACGAGTTAAATTGTGTTGACCTGTTGAGCCAGGAATTACAGAACCTTTACAAAGCTGTCGTCCTTGTTATTTAAACCTTAAAGTTCATTACAGTAGGGAATCCGGAACCATTCTGCTTCATTCAACACTGCACTTCTGGAATCTGTTCTCGCCAGATATTGAGGACTGTTACGATCAGCAGGAAAGCCTCCGGCAGCAGTAATGATACCACAGATACCCCACGATGCTAAGATCGCCAGAATGATCTAAAAAGAGATACTTCCTTCTTTATTACAAAGTAAAATCTAAACTGTAACAACCAATTAAAGTGTGAGTGGAGAGCGCAGTGGCACGAAAGGCTTCTCGATCAATTTTATACAAAACCTCAAAGATGCTTTTATGGTTATCAGGGGACACGTCGGTGGCTAGAAGTCGAATGAATACAAGCTAATAGCTCTTGTACCTGTATTGTAGTTATTGATAAAACTAAAAGAGATTCTGGTTTCATTAGCCTGTATAAACATAATTTTGACGTCACCTGCAAAGCGACTGGTAGCACAATTTGGGCTAGTACACTTTAGCTTTGTTTGTACAGGCTTAGCCTCGATGCGATTGGGAGAATGTTTGAGCCAGTACAGGCATTTCATCTTTGGTTTCGTGATTGTACGATCTGCTCTGATACGGACCTTGGTTTGAATATACCTTTATAAACATAGATCTTCAATTTTATTTCTTAACTAACAAAGAAAGCGGTCCATTGCAAATGATTTTAATTTAATAAATTGCAGATGCCAGATATGTGGAATGACAAATGTCAAAACCAACGTAAAAAAAATGGGGGAATCAAATCATCTTTATCCAAGTGATTTGTAATGTGGTGGCTTAAGACTTCTCGACCTTAAAGATAATTAGCTGTGCCGTACGGTTAACCATTTTTACTTACCGGGAATAATCGAAAAACAGGATAAGAGCCAACAAAAAAGCACTGAACGATAGTCCTGCCATATAGAAATATTTTCTTTATCGTGAGTGTTGTAATGGAAAATACACCATTTGTAATACTCACAGGAAAGCATATTCGAAGACTCGCATGTGGAGACATTGATGATGTCATGCTTGACCTGTGGTTTCCGCCCTTAATTTGCTCAGCAAGGCCTGACTCTCGCTGACTGACTCTCACTGACCTGACTCTCACTGCTCTCGCTCGCAAAAAGAAATTGCAGAGCTCGCACGCTCGAAAATGCTCGCACAGACCGTTCGTCATCCCTTTTTTTATTATTTAGAAAAAAAAGCAAATCAAACCGTTCGCTCGCCAATGCAAAATTGGAGACCTTACGCAACAGGACGGCTGGAAGACTCAGGACGGCAGACGGACGAAAAAATGTCGCGGAGCAAAAATTTGCATTGGCGAGCGAACGGTTTGATTTGTTTGTCTTTTTTTTTTCTAAATAATAAAAAGGGATGACGAATGGTCTGTGCGAGCATTTGCGAGCGTGCGAGTGTGCGAGCACTGCGATTTTTTTTTTTTTTTGGCGAGCACGAGCAGTGACCGAAAATGACCTTGCGAGCAACGAGCATTTTAGAAAGTACAACTCTTATTATATATTCATTTCTCGTGTGCTTTCATCCGAACTCAACAGCCACATTTACAGGCATTAAGCAAAATAAAAAGGTAGAAGACTACATTTGTTTTGTCCATGTAGAAAATTTCAAGCAATGGAGCAATCCTGACGATAACGCGAGCATGCAAGCAATTGCAAACATTTTGCGCACATGAGCAAGCGAGCACTCGCCTAAATTTTGCGAGCAATTCGAGTAAAGGTACAATTTGGAGAGCACTTGAAACTTTTAAGAGACCATTCATCACCCCTTTAAAAGAAAATTGTACTTCGTCTTTTAGATTTGGATATTGTACCGCCACAATTCTCAGTCAAAACACGGCGTTAAAGAACAACACATCTTTAATCGGCAAACAAAAACCAAAAACTGACAGTCAGTGCTTCGCACATGGTTATTGCGCCATGTCACGTGACTTACTTACAGGGGTACCCGCAGGATTCGCCTAGCGCTACACTACTGCTGGTCCACAATCTCACGAATCGTTTCCGAAAAACAACCTCAATTAAACACAACAGACCAGGCCTCTGACGTTTGTACATCAGTGTGCCAAACATCTACAGTTCTTGGGTAATGAAAGGCATAACTTATACTTGTCTAGTTTCCTATACTGTCCTACAATGCCCATCAGTCCCTGAACACTTCAGGTTCATCAGTCACCCAAGTTCCGTACCGACTTGGTGGCTTTCGCTGCCTGGATGGTCTCCCACAAACATTGGAATCAATCCTAGGTAGACCTTGTACAGTCAACTCAGCAGTTTGACAGTCGACACCCGCCTGGTTGTGAACACCTGCAACAGAGGTTGTCAATTCCGCACGAGGCTCGGGCTTCCTAACATCCTCAAGGTTGTCACCGTTATCATTCCTCATGCAATCAGCATTCTGGAGTCTCGGGGAAACATCATCCTTGTCTATTTCCGTAGATCTTGCTTCGTCGAGCTTGGCTCCCTCTCTAACCGGAGCTGACTTTTCCTCCTCAAGAAGGTTTGAAGGATCCACAATCGATGTCTCTTTCTCCTCTTCTTTTGGTTCCGATAACCGCGTCTGTCCTTTTGGAATCCATCTCTCCAGTGGGGGGCCGAGGTAAGGCTTTAATCTGTCTGAATGAACGACCTTAGGCTTGGCCTTTCGGCTCTTCCGGATACGGTACACCACATCCGATAGTACCGATATTACAAGATAGGGTCCTTCCCAAGGACAGTCAAGTTTGGCGTTTCTCCCCTTCTTCCTCCGAAAATTATGCAGCCAAACGGAATCACCTATAACAAATGGTCTACCAGAAAGCCGTTTGTCATAGTTCCGCTTCTGCCGTACAGCTGCCTTGTTCAGATGTCGCCTGGCCAAATCATGCGCACTAGCCAATCTCTTTTGAACAGCCTGTGCATAGTCCGTCCGGAGTGGTGATGCATCAGGCGGTCTCTCAGTTAGCACATCCAGGGGAACCCCCAGCTCCCTACCCAACATCAAGAGGTTAGGCGAAACCCCTGTTGACTCATGAACAGCACAGCGATATGCCATCATGCAAGTTGGAAGTTGTAGATCCCAGTCTGTCTGGTCCTGCTTGATCTTCCCACGTAACATTTCAATAAGGGTCCTGTTGAAACGTTCCACCTGTCCGTCAGACTGGGGATGCAGTGGAGTGGTGCGAGTCTTTTCAATGTCTAACAGCCTGCAAACTTCAGCAAACACCTTTGATTCAAAGTTAGTTCCTTGGTCGCTATGAAGTTGACGAGGTACACCGAAACGACAAATGAACTCGCTCACAAGCTTCTCCTCAACCGTGGTGGCCTCCTGGTTGGGTATTGGGTAACTTTCAGTCCATTTAGTGAAATAGTCACTAACCACGAGTATAAACTTGCTCTTTCGCAGGGTTTCTGGTAGTGGGCCAAGAATGTCAATTGCGATTCGTTTCATGGGAGCTCCCACCACGTATTGCTTTAACGGAGCACGGCGTTTCTGTCCCCAGGTTTTCTTAGACCCACAGACATGGCATCTGGCAACCAATCTGTAAACTGTTGAAGTAAGTCCTGGCCAGTAATAACGAGATTGAAGAGCAGGTAGGGTCTTGCGTACACCACGATGACTTGCAGTTGTATGACTATGATGAGCTTCAAAGAGCAGTCTGTCGAAGACTTTCGGGAAGAATGACCTGGTCAATCATTGCATCTCTTCCATCACTTTCCCATTTACGACAAAGCACACTGTTTCTGAAGAGCAGCCGGTCCCACTGCGACCACAAGGTTTTTACAACGCAGCTCTGAGACGACACATCTTCCCACAACGGTTTTTCTTTGCCAGCTTCCTTCCAACCAATAATAACCTTGAGATCGCAGTCGGTTTCCTGCTGTTCCCTCAAGAAGGTTGAAGTCCAGGTAGGCTCCAGCTTGACAGTGGCACAACGAGCACCAACAGGTCTTTCACAATTCGCAGTTTGTTCGTTGTCCTGACCAGGGGAATGCATTATAGTCTGAACACCCACATCAACAAGAGACCCTCGCTGCTGTGACTTCCAACCCTTACACCACTTACAACGGACATCGCAGGGTCTACGGGAAAGCGCATCGGCATTCAGATGTCGCTGTCCTGGTCGATACTGGATCTCGAAGTCGAAAGTACTCAAGAAATCAATCCAACGTGCAAGCTGTCCCTCCGGATCTTTGGCCTGGACAACAAAACGCATAGGGGCATGATCAGTTCGAACGCAGAATCTTGTGCCTTGTAGGTAATGCCGGTGTTGTTCAACAAACTCAACGATCGCCAAAAACTCACGACGGGTCACACAATAGTTCCTTTCAGACTTTGACAATGTCCGACTTGCAAACGCAATGGGTTTCTCCACCCCGTCCTGAAACTGTGACAATGCCATGGTCTGATGCATCGGTGTCAAGCACAAACTTCCCCTCCCTAGTTGGGTAGGCCAGGACTTTACCGGATGTAAGTAAATCCTCCAGGCTGTCAAAAGCCAACTGGCATTGCTCTGTCCAAGCAAATTCCGTCTTGACTTCCGTTAACTTGTATAGTGGCTTAGCCACAGTCGAGAAATTAGGGATGAATCGGCGGTAATAAGAGGCAAGTCCAAGGAAACTTTTGACCTCCATGCTGTTTTCTGGGATGGGCCAAGTGCGAACTTGCTCCACCTTCTCAGGGTCTGCAGCAATGCCCTCCTCCGTGACCACATGGCCGAGGTACGAAACCCGTTTCTGGAAGAGAAAACACTTCTTTGGCTTAAGCTTCAGTCCTGCCCTGGCTAGTCGCTCAAACACCTCCTTCAACCGCTCTAATTCGTCTTCAAACGTGCATCCCATAACTATCACATCATCAAGATAGATCAAGCAAATCTTCCAATGTAGGCCCTTCAAAACAAGTTCCATCAATCTAGCAAAGGTGCTGGGTGCATTGCAGAGGCCAAAAGGCATCACGGTCCACTCGTACAAGCCACTTGAAGTTACGAATGCTGCCTTCTCCAGGGTGCCCGCATCCATTGCCACTTGCCAGTAACCTGACGCCAGATCCAAGGTTGAGAACTATCGGCAGCCACTTAAGAGAGCTTGACTGTAAAAATCGAGAAAAAAAGCTTTTTTGCGGCGGATGGCAAAAATAATTTTTTTTCCAATTTTCTTCAAAAACATTGTGCAGGTTGAGTTCCTATAGAAAAAGCAATACTTGCAATATGGAGGTCATGGGGGTTTTATTTCGGAAGAAATGACGCTTTGAAGTTCACACCAAATGACGTGACTAATATCCCAGTGTCAAAATGTCCAACTTCAGCTGGCTAAGTATAAAAAAGGAAATCGCGGGTTCGGGCATTTCAACAGCGCTGATTTTTTGCCAGTGCCATTCAAATATGTATTATTTTGTGAATTTCAGGTCAAAAGTTGTTTTCTTTTGATAGTTGTTTAATAAACGGAGTTTAAATCTCGAAAACGCTAAACTAGCCAAAACGGTTGCTTAAAAATTGCGTGAGAAAAAAAGTGCAAAATTCTGTGGGTCCAACCAATTATTCAGGCTGATTTGTTATTGATACCTTAGATAACGTATCCCTCTGATGATAAAATGAAAAATTTGTTTGGGATTTCTTATTTTAATCCGTCTTTCATCACAAAACTTACTTCAAACAACGAGCCGACTGGAACTTTAATTTATGCATGTTTGCTTTCCGACAAGCAAGCTCTAGAAAAGTATGGCTTGTTATTGCCATTTTAAAATGACATTGATACCTCCATTTCAAAATTAAGTTGTTGCAATAGAGCCATAAAAAGTTGTACAAGCTGCCAATCATTTTTAGTGGATATGAAAGCAAATGAAAGTGAATTAATTTCTGCTGGATCGTATTACCGGCGAACATGTTCATTTCATATTTGTGATGAACTTCGGTACATTTGTTTTGTACTGTTGTTGCTATACTTCTGGATCTTTTATTCATCACTAAAAGGTGAGTTCGATATATTTTCTTCAGGTGTTTTTTTCTAGTTACAATGGGTCAGTGCGTCTCGCATTCGGTTACTGGGAAACGAAAAATCTGGTTTCGATACTACGCACAAAACAGGCTTTATTACTGACCACTGAGCTCAAACTAAACGATGGAAAAGGATAATAACCAGCGAATAATACATAAAGAATACATATTTGATGAATTACAAATATGAATACTTCAAACTTTATTCGCTCTTGGTTGAATTTGTATGATATACTCTATGGACGGGCCAATGCAAACGCAACTATTTTCGTGTTCAACTGAAAAGTAAACATCAAAGAACAGCGTTGTTTAATATTATTTGCTTTCATTGAATCGTATGCTCAAAACTTTCCTACGGCTAAAATGCGGTACAAAGGTTTTGCTTTTTCAAAGTAGCAGGCTTTTCACTGGTTAAGTGACATCATTCTTTATATTACATTCAATTAGAGAGTTTGGCGACTAGCTACCCACACGGAAAGTACAATTCGATGAGCTGCTCTATCGGTACCTTGATTGGAAGTGAGTGTGGAACTACGTCGTCGAAATTAAACTTAACGCAAGAGATAATTCCTATTTCACTTTGCCAGAAGGATGTGACTAG
>OX453279.1:14993255-15013255 GCA_949710005.1 Ricordea florida | reverse complement strand
TGAGGACTTTTCAACTGATCACGATAATTCTGATAACATTTTTGTTTAGTTCCAGGTTATCAGACACAATATTTGTTGTCCCCTGATAATATACATGGCGGTACAGCTCTTTTCTCACATTTACATTTTTTGTTTATTTCAGGGGTGAAGAATTTAGAACTGATTTCAAGAACCTATCTGCTTTAAAGGCCTTTTTCCCTGCTGTTCCAATCATGGCCCTTACTGCAACTGCACCGCCACATTTGCTCACAAATTTGAAACAGAGTTTATCATTGCAAAACGATTGTAAAGTTGTTGCTGCAAACCCAAACCGCTCAAATATTTATTACGACAAGAAGATGAGGATGAGTAACCACCATGGGTACGAAAGCTATGACAACATTGTCATCCCAATTGCAAATGAATTGGCCCTGCAAAGGGAAAAGTATCCCATGACCATCATTTACCTGAAACTGAAGTACTGTGGTTATGTGTATGGCTTGTTTGAACAAAGCTTACAAGATAAACAATTTGTGGGCAACACAAAAGATCCAGCTGCGAGGCTGTTTGCACAGTTTCATGCTCCTCAAACAAAACGAATGAAAAAATGCCTTATAGCAGAACTAAAAAAAGAAAATTCAAGGATAAGGGTGTTATTTGCAACATCAGCACTTGGAATGGGAGTTAATGTACCTAATGTGGAACATGTTGTACACATCACACCACCAAGCAACATTGAGTTCTATGTGCAGGAGACTGGACGTGCTGGCCGAACAGGAGCCCCATCTAGAGCCACACTGTATTACAATAACTCTGACATTACCAAAAACAAGCATGTTCAAGATCCAATGAGGGAATACTGCAAATCCCAAACTACTTGTCTTCGCAAGCTCATTTTGGAGTATTTGGGATTTCCACATGCCACTGTTAATCAGGAGAGGTGTTGCTGTGTTTGTGATGCAAGATGTACCAATGTTGTGGACAAATTGCCCAGTAGAGTTAAACATAAAGTGAGAACCCTGCCAACTGAAAATAAAGCTGTGCTTGAAGAACTTATTTTCAGTGAACTAAATGAGTTTGAGGCTCAAACAAGTTTACCTGGTGAGATGCTCTTCAGTTTCTCTCATGAAGAAAATGCTCTTCAAAAGATCATGGAAGGAATTGACTACATTGAGACAGAGTCAGACCTTCTTGATGATTACAAAATATGGGATGAGACCTGTTCATCAAAGATTTTTTCCTTCATAAGCAAATATGCTCCACTGATTGAAGACAATACCAGTCACACTTAACATGACTGAGCTTTGTGCCTCTTTAAGACTGTTCACATTTTATTATGGTTAGTTTTACATGTCCTTGTTGGCTGACATGTCACTGAAGATCAAATGATTCTGCAAGCATACTAAAATGTAATGGCAATGGCCAAAATTAGATAAATTAATCAGTTACTGTCATTATTTCTTTTACATCTAGTAACTTTGCCACTTGATTCTAGGCTCTAAGAAAAATTGAAGAGAGTTACAGCTCTAGATACCTTATGTAATACAGGGTGACTAGCCACTAGTTTTGAGAAACTAAGATTTCATTGTTGCCCAAGGTCAACAGAAGTCACAGAGGCCTGCTGTGCACTTTTAATGCACAACCCTGTATATAGTCATTTTTGTGCTAACAGTATCTTGTATCTTCTTAACATCACACCAACTCACATGGAAGTTATGATAATATTTTCTGAATCAATACAAATTATTTTCCAGTAAACCAGTGATAATAGGGAAGGTTGTTACCCAATATCCTGAGCCAGTGGCTCATGGTCAAAGAAAAAGAAGATTTGTCAATCATAAAAGAAATTCCCAGTCAATTTAATTTCTTGCTTCAGAAACCAGCTAAGTTCAACTATTGACCTATGTGATGTCTTATTAACAGCAAATCGTGCAAATCATAGTAAACTGATTCAAAATAGAAGAGATAAGAAAAAGATGTTATTTAAGAACCATGATTGTAAGGGCTCTGCTGTACATTTTGACTTCTAACTGTTAGGCTGTGTATGCTATAAAGTACCCATAACATTACTTTTATACAAATATACACTATAGTCTAATACCAAAATTTTCTTTTAAGTTTTTTTAACATCAGGTGATATTTTAAGTAAGGGAAAAGAACCTGTTCCTCTCCTGTATCATCCTTATTGTCCAAGAATTCAAACATGCCCACAGTTTTTTTTAAAAACAAGGCAAAGCTTTTATGAGTGCCTGCATGTGAAGAACCACAGAACTTAAATATTACATCAGCTGCACATCAGTGTCAAGAGCATATTACATGCTATGGCATCATCCTCAGTGGTATAATTTAACATTTTCTGTGACTGACAAAAGTTGTCTTAACTTACATGCAATGAAAATCACTATATTCTCCCCACCGAAATGTTTATGTTTTTTGCCATTTCAGCGAGAAATGCTATTCTACATCATCACAGGATTCAAAGTAGTACAACATAATTTTGGTTGAATCAGACAGATTTTGTCTTGCATTTCCTATCTTAAGTGTCATAGAAACAACCCCAAACTTGTTTTCATGAAGCATGGTGGCCTTGTGGTTTGTGAGCTTGACTCCAAATATACTGGACTGGTTTTGACCCTGAGGCAAAGCCATTGGGTTGACAATCTCACAGAGCCTCTCTCCACCCAGGTGTATAAATGGGTATTGAGGGTTTTCAAGCTGCAGGGTAGCCATGTGATTGATTACCATCCCATCCTGGGGGTGAGTATAAATGTTTTCTTTTTTTTTCAGGCTATTGAAACTGGATGTAGACTCCAGCCTGATGTGCTACTTGGCTCATGTACAGACTTAACCATAATAATTGGTTATTTCCAATGGCATTTAATATTAATATATATATTTTTAGCCACTACCACAGGAATTTGAATGGCTCTCAGTAGTTGGGAAGGAGTAAACAAGGGCGAGAAAGAGAAAAAAAAAAAAAAGAAGACTAAGGCAAAACAGGCTAAAATTTGAACCAGATTATGACCATTAACATGCTGCTAATTACAGCCCTGTAAATATTTCTTGAAAACTTAAATTGCTAGTTTTTCTGAAAGTTGTCACTTTAGTTTCTGTATGAAAGTTCTTGCTTATGCTTATCAAGCCAGTGATGGAATTCAACAATGTTCAAGTACCTAAGGGGGCATCGTTTGATGTCAGGAAAGCTGCCATGGCATCTTCCAGGCACTTTTTGGAAAGGATCCAATTGAACAAGATCTTCAACCATCTCCTTTTCGTCTTTGAAAGAATCCCGAGTGGTATGTTGAACAGAAGACCGGTGAATTCCAGCAGAAGCATCAAATTGTTCCTTAACCTCTGTGATGCCATTTGTAGCCTTGCAAACTTTACTGATTGACTGGAATGTCTTGTTGGGCCCCATTCTCTGGACAACAGACTTGCTCAGTCGATTGAAGATTTCCTGTGCCATGTCATCTTCCATGTTGTTTCCAGCACCACCCCTCCAGTTGACAAAGAAACCCCATTTGAATTCCTCTGACATACGTGGTGTTAACATGCATTCCATTTGAGCGATGCTTACAAACATTTCAAGGGCATACTTGCTGTAAGCACCCATTGATTTAAAAACAGACAGCAGCAACTTCTGATTTATGAGGTTTCTTTCACCATCTGCCTCTGCTGCAGTGTCTTTCAGTTGCAAAATTAGGATGGTGAGAAAGATGTAGCATAGGGCATAATTGGAGACATAATCCTCCTCCTCCCCATTTGTAGTGGCATTTTTTTGCAAAAGATACTCATCAATAAAGTTTTGAAAAACACTGTCAAAATATCTTTTCTTGTCTTCTTCAGTTTGATGCGCAATGTTTGAAGGGAACTTGTTGTGGGATGGAACATCCTCGAGACTTGCCATTCCAAAGAAACTAAGAGCTGCAGTGACAATGTAAGCTCGGCCAACACTAAGAAATAGTTCCTCACTCCCTTCAAACGAATCCAGTACTTTGGCTGGGGTGGCATTCCGGCGATTAAATTTTTCTCTAAAGTATTTCAGAGTTCCAATTTGGTTAACTGATTCTGCCTTGCACAGGAACGCATAAGAGTACTGCAGCAATGAAGCTTTTGTGTGCCACATGACTGGCTTAAATGGGGAGCAATGCTCAAAACGATCTGATGGAGTGTGGGAGCCTGAAAGCAGATCTTTAGCACCAGCAAATCTAACTCGGGTCAACTGGTCACCAGCAAAAACTACCTTCATTTCCCTCATAGGATCATCAGGTGAATCCTCCTTGTGAGCATTTGTTTGGCCAGGTGCTGCTGATCCCTCTGGTACTTCAGGGTTGACAACATGAGGTACTTCATCAAGTAAGCCTGCTTTGACATAAATCTCTGCAATCCACTGCTCGTAAGATCTCAAAATGCTGACACAATCTTCATATTTAGCTTCATTGGCATTAAGAAGTGGCAAGCTCACAATGGTGGATTTTTGAGCCATTTCTTCACTGTAAACATGAGGAATATGTGTAGGGATGACTGACTTCAGCCACTTGAACTTTGGGAAAAAGTCAACAATTATCCTTCCTGTTAGAACCTTTGCACAGTTTATATACACTTTCCACTCATTCACATTTAATGAGAAATGGTGGCGTGGAAAATTTACAATGTCCCCCTTAGGATGCACATTAAGCAAGTGTGAAAAGTTGACCCGGTTTTCAATAAGGTTGGATGCAAATAAATGAAGATCTTCATTCTGCACATCCTTTCTCATATGGCCCTTTAGGACTTTCAAGTCCCAGTTATCTCCAGTGCCACGGAAAACAGAACCACCCTTTACTTTCTGAACAACTTTGTCTGCAAAGTGCCCACCAAGAAGTTTCAATAGAATGTCCCGTCTTCCATGGGAGAGACAAACACCAAGCTTGTTCAGTCGCTCCTGCAGCTGAGTTAAAAAAAGAAACTAAAATTAGAGTATTCTCAGACTGGGAGTTTTTCCTTGAGAAATGTCATTACATGTCCTATTTATTTTTAAAATCATTTACTCATTTTATGCAAATTTTCTATAGGCAGGTTTCCGAGCTTAGCTCTGAACCTTCAAATGTAATAAAGGTCTACCAACTTAAGACCAAAATTACTTTGCATCAGGTACCAACACTCAGGGTTAGTTTTGAATGAGGTCATTATGATCTTTTTCAATAAAAATATTCACATAAATTTCTACTAGAAATTCTTATTTCTACTTGAAAGCTGATGTAGCCTACTAATGCTAAAAATGTAAACTATATGTGGCTTAATAACCTCAAAAATCGATTCAAGTATGTATTTTGTTAACAAACAAGTATCAAAATTCATAACATGTGATTCTTTCAGGCAATAGCTTGCACCTACAGTTACATGTATAATTCACTGGATTACAGATCATGAAGGGACCCAGCTCTGCAATTATTTGATCGAAATTGTCGGTCCTGTACTTCAGGTATTTTAGAAAAAAGTCAGCTAAAACTGACTTAAGCTTACGAGAGTGAAACTAATTAGCTCATAAGAGAGATGCTCACCTTCTTGGTACATCCACCCTCTATAATTAAAACTGTGTTTACGCGCTTCAAGAGACTTAGTTCGTGCCATCTTTCGCTCATAAGAATCGAGTAAATGAAGCCATATTTTACTCGTAAATCAGCAGATGTACAGCTTCTCCCACAGACAGCATTCAGGATATCAACGACAAAGGGAATGTTGCTTTCTATTTCATTCCAAACACTGTCAAAGTTGAAATCCTTTAAGCTATCGTAGCTGTGGCCATACAACACAGAGCCATCCAAACGTCTGCACAGCTTCTGACAGGCCGTGTTGATCTCCTCGCTGATGAGCAATCTTAGCGAAGAAAGCACTTTTGGGCAATGTTCTCTTATAATTTCTGCCACATAGGAGGCCGGCTTTGAATTCAATGTTCCAATAATTTGGTTGTCGTTTACTTGGAGCTCATGGTCACAAACAACTTTAGGTAGCGTGTTTGAATCTTCGACCTCTTCGGCATTGTTGAACCCAAGTGCGGACGAATTTTCCTCTTCCATTGATTCCTCATTGTCACCATCGTTAGACTGGACCAGTTTATGTCCGAACATAAGTTGTTTTGCAGAGATTTTTCCGAGGATCTCGGTAGCTGCGCGCTTTGAGGGTTGTTTACAAGTTGGCGATAATTCCGTGCAACGCTTCACCGAACAGCTTTGTTCCTGTACAAGTTCACTTTGAATATCTGCACTCTTTTGTTTGAAGTCGCTGACCTTGAAAACAAATGCTTCACACTTCCTGCAGACTAACTTTGGAAGGCAATCAGACTCGCTTATAGTAATTCCACAGACATGATGAATTTTCGCAAGAAGGTTTTTTTCGATGCCGCTTTTGCCTAAAATCCGAAGCATGTGACGGCTTTCATACGCACCACCACAGAGGCGACACACCGGATTTCGAGGATGTAGCTTTTTCGGAGTCGACGGCTCCATACAAGAGATTTTTAACACAGAAAACGTATTCGATTGTACAGACTTGATTGATTACTTCCCAACACTAGCGTCACCAGCCCGCCGAAATTACTATGACTTTTTGTATTTTTGCGGGGAATTCCAACCACCAATAACAATTGGAGAGGTTGCATAAATTAGAGCCTTGGAATATTTATGAAGGATCACGTGACCAGCCGATGCCAGGGTCTTTTCCCGCCTATCCCAATTTCAAAGGGAAAAGCCCTGGGGACGAGGTTGTGTGGAGTTGAGAAGCTTGAAAATGTTATCAGGAAGCTTGGAGAAAGGGGCAAGATTTCTGAATGGGTAACTGGAGTGATCAACCTTTTGATGGCTTTCAAAAGTTACCTGAAGGACAGCTATCGTCTGCATGTCTCCACTTCCTCGAGATGTCCAGACCACTGCAGCACGTTTGCTTTGAGTGATCCATCAGAGCCAGAATTTTCTGAAGAATGTGATCACTCCCATGATTTGGTGTGCAATGACTGTGAAAATCTTTACCATCTAGAAAGCTTGATGAAGAATGCTTTCTCAGACCCTGAAGTTGTTTTTTACAGCAGTGATGAAAAGGAAGATAAACTCCACGATGTGCAAGTTTCTCTGGAGTCAATCTATGCCTGGAAACGTCATCTGCTAAGGGCGTTACACCAGGACAGAGCAAGGCAAGAAATCTTGAATGAAATCGATTCAAGCAAGATCTTCATCACGCAAGATTTTGCAATGAAATTCTTGCCACGCCGTTTCAAAGAAACACAGATGGAATGGTTTGGTAAACGTGGAATAAGTTGGCACATTTCGCACTGTGTACGTCGCACCAGCTCAAAGGAATGTGAAGTCTCTGTGTACTCGCACTTATTTCGTCAGTCAATCAGCCAGAACAGTGAAGTTGTTGCTGCAGTTATGTGTCACACCCTCCAGGAAGAAAAGGCAAGACACCCAGAGATTAATGAAGCATTTTATCGAAGCGACTGTGCAGGATCGTATGCATCAGGTGGACTACTTGTTCCTATACGGCACATTGGTAGGTTGACTGGTATCTCCATCAAACGCTATGATTTCTCAGAGCCAAAAGCAGGCAAGGGACCGTGTGACAGGAGCTCCGCCCACCAGAAATCCCATGTTAACCGGTTTCTTAATGAGGGAAATGATGTAATATCCGCAGAGCAAGTCAAAAAAGCTTTGGAGTCACATGGCGGCGTACGAAGTGTTGTTCCGTATGTGGTGGAGTATCCAGAGTCAGCCGGTAAGTGCCCCACACCGCGCATTCCAGACGTAAGTCTTCTTCATAACTACCAGTATTGTAACCACGGCCTAAAGGTGTGGAAAGCATACAATATTGGCACCGGGAAACTGGTTGCATGGGAGAATCTTGATAAGGATGGCAAGATACTACCGTCTGAAATTAGAATCATTGAGAGCGGATCACAGGGGAATAGGGAATCTATTAAGAAAGAGAATACTTGCTTGGCGGCAGAACTGCCTGGTCCGGTGAAACCTGTAAGGTCACCCGAAGAATCTGGAAACGAGGACAGAGATTGCGGTCTGTTCAGCTGCCCTGAACCAGGGTGCGTCAGGCAGTACATTACAATGGGCAAGCTTGAAAAGCACATCGCTGCAGAGAAACACTCCTTTCAAGACGTTTCTGAACCCCTTGGAGATAAAGTAATCAAGAAATGGGCCGAACGGTTTCAACAGGTAACGTCACTGAATCTTTCATCCCAATTAGTAAACAAACTTTCCTCCCTCCGTCTCACAGAAGACCTCAGCGTGACCACACATCAGGTTCTTCAGAAAGGCTGGGCTTTGAAGGTACCTAAGCGGGCAACACGTTTTCCTGACAAGGTCAGAAATTACCTCCAAGAGAAATTCGACGTCGGTTATGCTACAGGACATAAAGCTGATCCTGTGCAAGTTTCCATTGACATGAGATGTGCAAGAGATGAGCTTGGTAAGCGTTTATTTGCCGCAAGCGAATGCCTTCAAACACAGCAGATCCGTTCATTTTTTTCTAGGCAGAGAAAGAAGGTGCAAAGCCCAGCAGATCTAATTGAGGACGAAGTACGAGATCTAGAGAGTGATACTCAAGCAGAGCAGTATGAGACGGAATTGCAAGAGCTGCGTGAAGGTATCATCGCTGAGGTCGCAGAGAAGCACCCTATTTGTTATGACCGCTTCAACCTGTGTTAACTAAGTCAACAAAACAAGTAGAAAAAGTTCAACATAGACATGCTTGTAAGGATTTGTGAGCATTTTGAATTAGACATCGCCACTGTTTCCAGAAACAGAAAGGAGGGTTTTACTAATCAAATCAAAGAGCTCATTGGAAGTTGCAGCTGTAATATGTAACTGTTTCAGTTAAAATTACTAAGGTAGATGTTCATTACATAGAAATGCTGGTTTATGCAACTGAAGCTCAAAAACGTTTCATGAAAAGAGAAAAAAAAGATCGTATGTGATTAAATTACTTGCCTTGGACACAGCAGAAATTTAGTTTGGTGTATGTAACTACCATTTGGATCAAGATTGTGGTTGCATGACTTAGAAAATCAGCCCAGTGACTTCATGTTCAACATAACACGTAAGTCTTAATTGGGACAATCTGGGGTGATGGAATCTTTACATGAAGCCAGAGAAGTTGTTGTTTCTGGGGGAAAAGAAGCCAAGAATTCATTATCTCAAAAAGTTGAATAGCCTTTTGTGTTAACGTAGTTTAGAAAAATCGGTCACGCGAGTTTATGTTGTGTGTTATTAATAAACAGGAAGACGCCTGAAGGCGTTAACGCGGGATGTGTTGGTTTAAAATTGCTGACGCAGTGTGTTCTTTTGCTGATTGTGCGATCATGGATATCCATGGTGCAATCCAACCTGACTTGCACGTGATTCGGAGTTACAGCCAATAAAAATCACACAATTTTTGCGGGACGGGCTCGGGATACCGGAAAGTTAAAAAGACAAGGCAATTTTTGACTCCCAAGACGACGAAAGGAATGCGCTACCGAATTTTATACGCTGGCTGACTACGTCATCCCGCGTAATAACAGCTATTAACAGCATTGTCAATAGCTAACATTAATGTTGAACTGAAAAGTACATAAAGCCGGACAAGGAATCCCTGTTTCATAAAATGAATCAAGGCACTTAAGAAAAATAATAATTCAGATACTCTCAATTTATATTTTTTAATTTTTTTTTTAAGAATTTCGCGTTTACAACTTCAGTTCTTCTAGGCTGCTTGTTATAGAAACATCCATCTCACCAAAAGCCGTAGAAACCACAATTAAGGTAAAAATGTATATTTTTCGTTTCTTCACAGGGGGTCTGTGAGTGTCATTTACTTATCACGTTAACAATCCTTGAAAAACAGAAACCCAAACTTTTAACACATGGGCCATCAATGGCAAAGTACTAGGGACACGGCAGTATAGTTTTTATCCCTTGAAGTGGGCTGGACCCTGCCTAAACACTCAAACAGTTGAGCGACTTTTTCTGTTTTCAGCAAAGTGAAACTTACTAGGAACTATTTGAACTAATGTAAATGGACATTGACAACTTGTTCCTTGGTTTTGCAGCTATATTTCTAAAGTTAAAGCATGTTACTTATAGTGAATAAAGTTATTTGCATCGGGAAGTAATATTGGTCTGTCATTGATACAACAAATCTGCTCATAAATTGGACGCAATTTATCATAATTTTCGACAGTATTAGCTCGGTATTCTTTAATTCCTTTTCTGAGGCAATTTTGCAAAAATACTAAGAATAAATGACATCAATCTAAAGCGCCTGGGACCCTTTCAACATAACGTAAGTTTCAGGTCATTTGAAGAAATTCGATTTTTTGACATCCGCCGCAGTTAATGCGAATCTTGTAGTCAAGCTCTCTTAAGGCAGCAAGAGAATCATCAACCCGTGGCAAGGGGAAGGCATCCTTCACCGTCACTGCATTGAGCTGGCGGTAGTCCACACACAGCCTTTGGCTACCGTCCTTTTTGGTCACTAGCACAACCGGAAAAGACCAGGCGCTTGAAGATTCCTTCACCCTTCCCTGCTGTATGAGGTCGGCGACTTGTCGTTCTATCTCATCATGTTTCCATGGTGCAGTTCGCCGAGGTGGGATTCGGATTGGAAGTGCATTGCCCGTATCGATTCTGTGCTGGACCATGTACGTGGTGCCTGAATCCCCATCCGAAATTGAGAACACATGCTTGTAATTGAATAGCAACTCCTGCAGTCTCTCAGTTTCACTGTGAGTTAAAGAATCTGCACTTCTCTCAAGGAGTTCCTGCAAGGCCTTTGGCAGAGTTGCATCAGCTGCTCCTTGTGACACATGTTCATTTATCACTCTAGCTTGGTCCATGGCACTGTCATGGTTCTCTTCACTGAGCTGCAATGAGATGACATCAATAACAGGCTTAGCTAGGGCAACCACAGTCTCAGCAGCCAAATGAAACACTTCATTAGAAAAATTGGAAACACGTAACGGTACCACTATGTCCTCCTTAACATCAACCAGAGTCCTAGCAACATAGAGTCCCTTTTGTTGCAAATGTGAGTTTAGACATGGTTCTAACAACCGCGTGCCTAACTGAGATAACTTGGGATCCAAGTTAAAGGAACGCTTATGAACAAGGACTGGGACGATCACCTCGGTGTTAGGTTCAATAACGGTTGATCGTCGAACCATACATCTAGAACTAAGGGGTTGGTTCTTGAAATCAGAACAATCAAACACTTCTCCATTAATGGTCAGTTGGTTTTTCACAATGTCAATGCGCGAATCAACTTGTGACAGGAAGTCCATACCCAAAATGCCCTCATCCTCGACCTCAGCAACCATTACATGCATCTGAAACTCGCTGTTACCAAGGCGCACTACAACATGTCCCACACCATACGTTTTCGCTTGCTGACCAGTAGCAAGAGCAATGGGTGAATTTACTGAACTCAAACTGAACTTAACACTAGCAGGTAAAGAATTATAAACCTTGAACGACAAAACTGAACGAGCAGCACCAGTGTCTATCAACCACATAACACGAGATCCTCCAAGAAAGCCTGGCAAATAAAGGCCTCGTAACTTTTCATTAAAATGTGACCCTTCCATGAATGTATCAGCACCTATCATTTGCTGCTTTGGCGATTGCTGAGAGAATGCATTGTTCACATCAGTACCAGTTTTGGGGCCAACATCACTTGCATTTAGGCGCCCGTGGGTGACACCCTGCTGGCGTTTCCCGAGTCCACACTGGCTCGGTCAAGTGACTTGTACTTTGGGCAGTTACGACGATAATGTCCAAATTCTTTGCAATTCCAGCATTGACTATTGCGGTTGGAGTAACGTGGAGGAGGTGGTTGTTGGTTGCTACCAGAGGTGTTCAAAGATAATGACCTGGAGAGCTGCTGTATCTGCTCAACTAGCTGTTGCATGGCAATTTGCTGGGTCTCCTGACGTTGTTGTTGCACTTGAATGTCAGAACGTAACATATCCAGCTGAGCTTTAAACAAATCATGCTCTTTATCAGTTTCATCCACAGAGCGAACCTGAAGACAGCTTCTCCACTCATCTCCATCCACGAGACGAAACGCCTCCAGTTCACAAGCCAGCGTGAGGGCTTCATCTAAAGTGTATGGTTTGTCTCTACGTAATTTAAGTCTGTCGTCACGATCCTTGAGTGCATCAATAAAGTGCTGGACAACAAATCTTTCTTGAGTGTCCGGTGATAAGTCCTGATAAGCTAAACTGGACAGAGAGTGAATATCTGCAGCGAGAGCTTGAACACTTTCGTTTGCCATTTGGCGACGGTTATGAAGACGCACTTGGTGTAACTCACGCTGTTTTTCAACACCAAACCGAAGCTCCAATTTGTCAACAATTTTGGCGTAATTTCGACAATCGCTATCGGACGTGCCATTAAGTACCTTTTGGGCTTCGCCGCGAAGGCCTGCAGCAAGAAAGAGAGCGGCGTCTTCTTGGTTCCAACCATTAACAACAGAGCAACGCTCAAAGTGCTTCAAATAATCCCGTAGCGACTGGGTACCGTCATAATCCGCAGGATTTTTAATAGGCTTGTTCAACTTCCGGCGGTGAGTGAACAAATGAAGGGAGTAAGTATCCTGTTGACTCTCTGATGCGAAAGGGTTTGTGGAGTGAGATCGGTGACTTGCACCAGGTGCTGATGGATTGAGCGGCAATGAGAACGCGTCCGCTGATTGAAATAGCCTACGTGGGCCTTCAACTTTCCTTGACGAGTCCGCAGATGAAACAGACTCTGGTGTAAATGGGTTTCCCGCTTTAAAGGGATTAAGTGGTGTCGAACAACTTATTCCTGAATCCACAAGTGAGTTTTCCGCCATTGCAAACGGGCGAAACCACAATAGCAAACACACGAAGCGACTTTGGATGCAAAACAACGGAGAACGATGAAATTCGGTCACCCAAACCATGAAAATATCGCCATTAAACACAGATTTCGATGAAGTTCGTCTTTGTGTACCGCTGCCACCAGTGTAACGCCACAATTCTCAGTCAAAACACGGCGTTAAAGAACAACACATCTTTAATCGGCAAACAGAAACCAAAAACTGACAATCAGTGCTTCGCACATGGTTATTGCGCCATGTCACGTGACTTACTTACAAGGGTACCCGCGGGATTCGCCTAACGCTACAATATTATTTTCTCGTGATGAAAACAAATATCCCAAAAAAAACATATGTTCGCGTCCCCCTGTAATATCCATGATGTGATATATGTTAGAGTGACCAAGTTAGCTCAGACTCGCCATGAGTATAGGAGGTTGCACGAGAAATTCTTCTCAGACCGATTCCTTCGTAGTACGACTTCCTTACTAGAAGGATGAGAGCGTTGTTCAAACCTGGACAAAACCGTATAGAACCACCGCATTCTCATTAAAATACTTACAGTGAGAAATTAAGATTAAGGGCTAGTTACTTCCTAACATTGCTAGATCCAACCTTCTCCACTTCACTAAAACTTTCTCTAGTTCTTTCCCCTGGATTAAATGCGCATTTTCCTTTTGCTTTCCTCTTGTTTGGCATTCTTATTATTAGCTGTTATCTTGATCCACATTGTTAAGAGTTTCTTAAGATAAGATTCTTAAGAGATTCTTAAGATATCAACTTAACTACTGATGAAGTAACATCGTACATCAAAACGACTGGGTGTGCGATTTTTCTTACTGAGAAATAATTTTTACGGAGAGATGGACAAGGGTGTCACCCCCGTGTAGATCTCGGGATATTTTGTAAAGGCTTACACTATTCACTACCCCTTCCACTAGTACGATCTATGGCAGCGCAGATCCACTGGTGTCATAATAAAAACAATTAGGTCACATAAAAGTGTCCGTCGTCCGTATTAAATGGATATCTGTATTAGCTGGTGTCCTTATTAACTGTTTATTACATATACAGCCTTCACTATAAAGAAAAAAAAACTGAATGGCGTTAAAATTGCTTTCAATCTTTACAATGTCTACAATCAATCAAATATCAATCTTGATATATCGGGAAAACCAATAAAATTCCCTTGCTATTTATATTATATGCTATTAAAATACTAAACTGTCCTTGGTAACAAAACAGCTCCCTGAAAGTATACCATAACAGATAGTTATATAATTTTTCATACTACAGAGAGTTTTATTTGAAAAATCCCGTACTGCTAATTTACTCGTCGGAATTAAAGCAAGAACGTCCGAGAACATACAGAAGAGAGCACTCTTCAATACTACCTTTCAGTTGGAAGTACTTGGGTTGAGAGTTGAAAAAAAAATTGGTATGCACAATCATTAATCGACTACGAGCACATTGGACAGAATATGGACACCTTCAAGTTTCAATTGAACTGAGCCAGTGCGGTTTACGAAATTCAAACTGAAAATGATTTTTTGTCCAGTGATTTTTTACACTTACCTCCCTCATTCGAAGTTTCCAAATGTCATTAGAACGCACCAGCGATTGCTCAGTTAAATTTGTTGGAGCTACATGGACCGTATCAAAACACAAGGATTATCATAACATTCACGGTGGGAAATTTCTACTCCTTAATCAGCCAAAAGAATGTCCACTTGATCCCAGTTTTTTAAAGAGACAATTGAGCTCGGCCGATATTGATTCATTCGATCCACAGCTGGTATTGTAGTTTTATTGGCCCATAGAAGCCTGGAAGCTAGTTTGTCTGTTTTGCACCAAAGACAAATCGTTTCTTCGCATCGTGAGCTTTCTTCTCGTACCAAATTTGCTATATTTTCACTTTTTTTTCGCATTTTTGCTCCGGAGCAAAGTTGGCATAGACATCTGAAGAGCAATCATCGATCTGAAGTGTGAGTACCTTGTTTTATTTCTTATTTTTTTGCCTTCGTGTAGGATTTATGAACAAATTAAAACCATAGAACCACACTTTTGACTCTACTAAATATTTTTGGAACCTCGAGAACATTGATTGTTATTTATTTAATATTGAAAATTTGTCACAAAATTGGTGAATTTTTAGGTGGCGTTGAGTGCTGCTGTGGCTGATGGGGAGCAAGAAGCGAAGAGCTCCGCGAAGAACGACCAAAACTACAGAAAAACTGCGATTTCCCATAGGCGATCTCGCTCAATGGAGGTCTGAATTAAAAGAAGAATTTTTAAGAAAATCAAAGCAATTAAATGCTTTGAGGAAGAATTCGAGCCGAATTAATTAGCAAGTAAGTAATATTGTCCTGACAATCATGGACTGGTCATGGAAATCATGCATGCATTCAACTCAAGACTTTGTTTCTTATTTTGTGAATCTGGCTATTAGTCTTTTATGATTACTTTTTTGTTTCATGGGTTTATAAAAGCCACTCTAATTGCTTCATTGCTGTTCTATTGTGTACATATAAAAATGTACAGTAAAAATTGCATTTAAATCCATGAAACAGTAGTACTACTTTAATTGGCTAGGACAGCTGAATGGCACAAATTAAGCAGAAGGAAAAAATTAATAAGTTGTTTTCTTGTTGTTTTTATTTTGAACTAGTTATGTTACACACTTTTAGTGTTTGCTTTCTAACTTTATTTTTTAACTTTATATTTATTTATTTGAAAATACCCACTTAAAGTATATATCTATCTATCAATACTCAAAAGCTCTGCGTACAAATATGCTTAAAAGAGCCAAAAAGTAATTTTGAGATAGACTTGTTCTATTCACATTAAACTGTAAAAGAAATATGACTGACTGTAGTAAAAACAGTGCAGTACTATCACCAATACTTTTTTACAGTTCAAATAAATTGACTTTGTTTCTCTAAAAAAGGAAAACTGATTGATAACTGATTTTAACTATTTATAACCAATCAATAACAGTTGTTATGCCTTTGATGTTGTGCCTTTTCAAATACTGTCTATTGACAGGGAAATCATAACAATGAATAATGCAAAACTATTTTATGTTTGTATGTTTTAAATGCATCTTTAATTACTCAATATATACCGATTATGAGATTATAAAAAAATATCTATGTATTTGACTTTAATTGTATGTCAAGTTTTAATGGAATAAAAGTTATTTGTATTTGAATCATTCCTTGTGTTTATATTTATGTACAATGGTTAAGTGCTCACTCTAAACCAGTGAACGTATAATTACACAGCAAATAGCACTAAATTATGCTAGAGTAGAAGCACTAAATCTGTGAAACAAATATTACTAGTTATAATAAATAGTGTTGATGAGACAATAGAGAACAAACAAATTAGCATTATTTATCACCTACCTTGTACTATGTTTGTTTCAGGAATTAAGTGTATTTACTCTACACTCTTTAGCAAGCTGTATCTTTAGTAATATTTATTTCATGAATTTAGCATGAGCACCTTATAACAAAACAAATAAATGTATTAGAGCGCACACACTTAATCCGTGAAATATAAACAGTACAAAATAGGTGTTAAATTATGCTAATTTGTTTGTTTCCTATTGTCTAATCAACACTATTTAGTAGTAGCTAGTATTATTTGTTTCACAGATAAAGTGAGTGCACTCTCCTATAAGTTACCTACAACATCGTAGACAATAGGAACCAAAATGTTTTCTTTGTATCAACAAGTACAAGTTATTGTTTATGGTTTAAATGTGTACTCTTTAACTCATGGAAATGAGTACAACTCACAGAAGTACCGATGTGTGTATTGGGAAGTTGTGCATATTGCAAACACTATAACAAAAATCAAATTGTAAAATTTCCTAATCAAAATCGTATGTCATTCCAAACTGCTTCTCCTCATTTACAATAGCCTCAATTCTCTTCTTATTCTTGAACTTCTTCTTGAGAAACTCATCATCTGAATAAGAGGTGCCCATAATCTTATTAAAAAGACTTTTTACCGGCCCTGGCAAAAGAAGTAAACGCCAAGACAGCCTTCTTGTGTTTCTTTTGGTCTCGCCGGTGAATAAGCCGTAGTTTGTGGTTGACGCAAGTGTCCGTATAATTTGGAATAATTCTGTAGGCAATTCCACCTTTATAAAAACTTTCCAAGGACTTCTTGGAGCACACCTAAACGATAATCTTCTCATAAACTGCTTGTACCATCTCTCTGCTTTGCGTTAAATCATGGGGTAGTACTGGCCAACGCGATGCCTATGTTTTGACCTCGATGGTCCGAAACGGCTCTGTAATTGGCTCCACAAGATTTTTAAGGTCTTCAAAAGCCTTCTCCACTTTTCCTTTATCTAAATTGTCCAGAGACAATAGTTCAGACCGGCCTACAGTAAGTGCACCGAGGATAATATTCGGAATGATTTCCGCTCAGGTCCCTACTTCATTACGCATGTTGTAGCCGAGCAAGAAATGTTTGCACGCGAACTTCCCAAGACAATTCAAGTACAGCATGCATAATGAAGTAGCCTCACAACAGCAGCCATTTTTAATTTGTTCGAATCAGGAACATATTCAGTGCCCAAACACACATGGCCTTTCAAGTGTCACACTCATGAAGTATTGTGTCGGGTGTTACGGCTGACCAACATATTGTGCACTCAACTTGGCCACATTTGGCAGTAAAATTTCCCAGCGTGTTACTCTGCTCCATCACAATCAAAAGACTCACTCTTCAGAATTTGAAAACTTTAACCCTTTCACTCCCAAGAGTGACTTTACAGATTTTACTCTGTCTAACGCCAGACGATTTTACTCGTCAAATGGAGACCCCTTGGGAGTGAAAGGGTTAATCACAAAAGAAGATAAAAACAGAAGCATTTATCTACACAGACGGTAACGTTTTCTCGCGTCTCTTTGAAGTTCAACCTCGTGCGGTTCTTGTTCCATTCTTCATAAGTAATTAGTAGCCTGAAAAGTTCTTCAACCGATAAAATCAGTTATAGTGCTGTTACATCTTATCGTTAATTAACCTGTTTCAGCTTTGCGCTCATTTTATAATATGAAAAGCCAACAAATATACAGGGAGACTTACATTACTGACCTGCTGAAATGGTGGACAAACAAATTTTTCAGTAGACAGAATGGTAAAGGCAGGAGCAAGAAAGGTGTAGCTTCCGCCCTGGATAATAGAAAGCCTAGAAAAGAAATGAACAGCTTAAATATTTAACTATAGGAAACTAAACATGAGTCAGGTAATATGTCACGAACAACACTATTTCATCCAGCCATGATAATGCCCCCCAAACCCCCCTTTCCCTCGTTCCTTGCGAGCATTAGTCTTCAGTGTAACCAATGGACGTCTCTCTCCTAAAGCTTGAAGCATACAATATCGCTAAGCCAATCACTCTATACTCCTTAACTCTTAAGTTCCGGAGGCAAATTTGATGGAAAATGTTTTAGTATTCTACTTAAAGGTATTAACTCCGATACCTAAATAAAGTGTACGTGAGTCCCTCAAAAAAAAATCACAATGTTTGCCAATGTTAAAGTTATTTTTCTAACCATTAGAAGTGCTTTCTTTCCTACAGAAGTGCTTTCTTTTCACTTTAAAATTTAATGGAATGAAGGACATCCAAACCTGCCTCCGAAAAAGGCAAAAGAACTATGAACAGTGTGTATATTTGCATAATTCTAAACAAATCAGTGGAATACATTATAAAAGCAAATGTTAAGTTCTTTACAATATTTGGATAGTTTTAAATAAAAATGATTATAATAATTTGTAATAGTAATATCCATAGATCAAGGTACAAATGCTCACCGAACGCCAAAGATCGTCTGTAGGAGGGTTCCCGGGCCTGTTGCAAAAAATTGAGTGCTCAGGATCTCACTGATTATCAAAGTGCTATTCTGGAAGCACATCGGAACGGTAAGGATGATAGGGATAGCCAGTATAGCACCCACCATTATCAGGTAGTGCTGAAAGGGCAAACAACAAACAAAAGATTAACAGCCGGCTAGAGAAGTCACTATCCATCGAAACTGTAATAGAATTGATATTGTAGAATATACCCGCCAGGCAATCTACTGAATTTTTTATTACCAATGGAACACAAAATCTTTCACGCTTTACTAAATTTCACGAAGGCGCGTGGCGTGACGAAAAGGCATGCATAAGCAGCTCATTCCCATGAACAAAATATTTTTTATCTTTCTAAACTTAAAAAGAACCTTCAAAACCAAACTTTGCTCCGTCTTCAGATGGTTTCGGGATTGTCTTGATTTGAGCAAGGCGTAAACAGAGGTCAGAGTCAAATACGTCAAGTTGCAGCTCTGAGTGAATGAAACCACAAGCGATGTACGTCGCAAAATAAACAACAAAGTGATCACCAATTGACAGTGCTAACGGGGTGCGAACAGTGCATCTAGGATATAGATAGGCGCGTCACATCCACACTTTATCGAGAAGTCTTACCACCCTCCACCAGCAAAACCCAGTCTTCAAATCCTCATTCACAAGAGTAATTTTATGTTTCTCGTATTCAATGGTCAGTTCTATAATGCAAAGTTATTGCCTACCTGAAAGCCTAACAATAAGCACATATACCACGTGTAGTGGCTCAACTGCGGGATTGCACTATAAAGACTAGATTGTATACAGAATACGCCAAGACTACGGATTGCACTATCACCAGGGGTGGATGCAGCAATTTTGTTGACTAGTTTCCACCAAAATAAATTTGTCCATTAGACTGTTGGAAATGTACGTGGAAATCAGTTAGCGTTATACATGATGATTTAACAGTGACGTCAATCGTATTACCGTAGCAACCAATTCAAGGTGTTCTTATAGGAAATAACCATGTTTTTGGAAGGAGTTAAGAAGTCATTTTCAAGACAGGGAGTGATTTACTGTGATCATTAAAAAACAATCTTACGAGATTGAGAGTGACCAGTGTTGAGTCCGCGTTTCCAACAAGACTTAAAATCAAAGGGCGTAGCCCCGACCTTTTTTCGGGGGGTCCTGAGGCATGCCCCCTTGAAACGGAAAAGTTTTGAAACTTGGATGCTCTGTAATACAATCTGGTGCACATTTGGAAATATATTTAGGATCAAAACAAGTACACTATAAAAATTTGCTTTAAA
>OX453279.1:14983255-14988255 GCA_949710005.1 Ricordea florida | reverse complement strand
TCATCTTTCTTTAACCTTTGTCTGAGCTTGTTCAGACTACTTGCGGTCAGTTCTTCTTGTTGGGTAATCGTTCGTCTTCTTCTCTCAGTGATGTCCGTCTTTACGGTAAAGAATGTGGTAGGAACTTCCTATCTAGATACGAAAACTCCTTTTCTTCCGTTCTCACCTCGCTTAAGTCGAACTCGATCATCTTGCTGACTTGTGCAGGAACAAGAATCTCATTGACTTGCGTCTTCGTGACAAAATGGCCAAGGGCCTTGCTTGGTTCTTGTTCGATCTTTCGAGAAACTATTCGAATACAGGAACAATGTGCAAATTTCTTCTTATGCTTGATTGCATTGACTGTTCCGGTAATTCCCCACCCTAGGATGGTTTTCATTGCGTACGGATCATCGTCGTGACCTGGGATTATCTCACTTGATTTGATTGTTTTTGCGTAGTTCGAGCCTATGAGGAGCCCAACAACCACGACGACGATAGGGCATCAGCTGACTTCACCTTTGGGTTTGGCTGCGTTTGGAGGGGAATTTCTCCTCTTGTATACGTTCCAGGTAGGGAAAGTTTAACTCCTAACCTTTATTTACTCCTTGTACAACAAGATCGCTAATCTTCTGAAAGGTGACTAAGCTTTTCCCCATCACTGTCGACAACTTAAGATGCACTTCTGGACCAGATACGTTCAGCTTCTGAATGACCTCTTCGTTTACAAGGCAGACGTCAGATTGATCATCAATAAGGTCGAAGATTTGATCAAAATATGGTGTGGGATTTGGGAAAACGCAAAATTCATAGACGGGATTCGGGAATTGACTGCTCTCCGGGAAGCGGGATTCCCCTAAATTTTTGCCTATCGGGAATTTGGGAAATCTTCACGACTCAAATAAACGTACCAGCAGCGAAAGCGAATTCAGGCAGGTGAACAGTACTCTAACCAAACCAAAGAGTTTGTCTGATTAAAAAGATGAAAAAAGTGAGGAATGAGGGATTCTCATGAAAGAAAAGCGGAAATGCGGGATCAGGACCCCCCTACCAGACCCTGCATGGTGTACGAATAGTTACATGCTCTGCTACAACTGGACCTTCCACACTGCGAAGTTCTGCCATAATAACTCGATCGGGACGTAACTGAAGAAATTAGACTTTTTTCCTGCTCAAGTTTGGCTATTCTTTGGTGTACTAGTCTTAGCGTATTTAAGTGTTCACTCCCTACCAGCTAGCACTTCGTCGAGCCGTTCTTGAGCAGCTACCAAAACTTCCACTTCAGGTTCTAAAAGGATTCTTTCACTTTGTCTCGGCTGCGTCGACCGAATCCGCAAGCCAGTTTTCGATTTTATTTGTTTGTTTGGGCCACGCTCTCTGCGCAGATGACCTTTGATCTCTGCACAACTCCAGATGGAATTCTCGTCCATTAGTTGTCGGTTTTCGTGTTCTTTTAGCATCGAAATTATCTTGTTCATGATTGGATTCCACTTTGATGAGGTTTAGGGTCGAAGAGATTTTATCGTAACGAAGCATTAGGCGCGGAGAGGCGGAGTCCCGGGCACTAAGATCGACGTTGTTCAGACACCCCAGTTTCCTGGAACGAGTACTTTCACAGCATCATATTGGGTTTTTGAGAAACCGGGCCCGTTCAATTCCTATAGAGTCTATACATATAGGACCCCATGAAATAACACGGGCTCGGCATCAGGGGAAAGGATACATCGGGGCCAAAGTGTATACGCGCCTCTGTCCCACTAACGTCAGGATATTAGAAAGAGCCAGGCATAACTTTATCATTTTCACCTGACGATTTTATAGAGAAATGAAGATTTATGTTTTACATAAAACAATTCGTGCCCCTTTTCACCTCGACCGACCTGATCGTGCACTTCGGGCCCGAATCTAAATAGAATACACTTCGGCGCCGAGTTATCCTTCCCCTTGATGTCGAGCCCGTCTTATTTCCTTAAGTCCTTGTTTTGTAAGCAGACTCTGTAGGAATTGAACGAACAGGCCCGGCTGCTCAGGAACCCAATATGATCCTGTTCACATTCGCAGGGAAGGTTCAGTGCCCAACACCTCTTTGTAGTGGTTGCCATGTCCAATTCATGTGTAGTTGTTTACTGTAATCAAATGTGTACATGTTTAGCGGCATCCTACCTTTGCTGATTGCTTTCTTTATAGCAGCTAGCTAATTCTGTTCAAGAGCTTCAAGATCAGCTAGTTTTGAGCGATGTAATACGAACAATATGTTTTGAAACAAGATACAAACTCCATCGTTTTAATGCAGTGAGGCACCCCGAAAATGTTCCCAGAGTATGGGCATTCAATATGGTCTTGCACACTTTCCTCGCTGTAGGCATCTAACAACACAATGATTTTTTATTTTTTATTTTTGTTCACATTGCACTGGCCGCCATTATCGTGACTGCATCCCAAGTGATCATGGAAAAAAGCACGGCAACTGACGAAAGCGTGTTCAGACAAGTTCCCGTGTCCGGGAACGGTGCTCACATTTTTACTCGGGCACCAAAACACAGGTATGTTCAGATTAGTGCCCGTTCCAGAGAACCGGGAAGGGGAACCTAGTCTGAACGGAGCCTTACTGTAGCCACAACCTAATCTTTCCTACTGATGTAGTTTGGAACCATGTAAAAATTGTAAAAACAATTTAAGGCTATTATAATTCTATTATAATAAGCATAAGGGGAAATCAAACGCGAATATAAAACTACAGTGCGACCTCTATTAAACGGCCACTTTCTAAAGTCCCGAATTATTTGTCTGTATTCGATACCTCTATTCAAAGGCCAACTCTATTGAGCGGCCAGTAAATTATCTTCTCGAGCGCAAAGGCGACAGGAAGACGGCAACAAGAATAGGTGATAACTCTTTTCAAAAAGCCCTTTATGGCTATATATATATATGTATATATATATATATATATATATATATATATATATATAATTTGTAAAAGTTGATTAATCGTAAAACAGTGCTCAATACGTGAACGTAGAGCGAAGTAGTTGTTGCGGGAGAAAAAAACACACAAACAAACTACTGTAGTTTGTTTGTGTGTTTTTTTCTCCCGCAACAACTATATATATCTATATATATATATACATACATACATGGGTGCAATAAACAGAAGGAGATGCGAACTTTTCTCGTAGGAGGTGACGTTTCGCCCATTCGGGCTTCTTCAACACTCAGGATATCAGTACTTAGAATCATATATATATATATAAAAAGGTTAAAAGACGACCGAAAATGGGCAACTTTTGGTTTAAAAAAAAAGGATAAAAAACAGATAAAACTTTATAAAACGTTTACAAGTAACGACCATAATTATTTCATCAGTGTACATACAACAATCAATTAAAAATTTCAGCGAAAAAAATGTAACTCAAGAAAATCACAAACCATTGCCGCAAGTCCGCTAGAAGTAAGTATAGTGGATGCGATTTGTAGAATGAAATTCATGTCTTTTGTTTAACCCAAAAGGTGAAAGAGAGAATAGCTGCGCACTCCAGTATGCTTCTTTAGTAATAAATAAATTTTCAGTATTTTTGGACGTGCTGGTTTGTATTTGGTCAATACATTGAAATGTAAAGTCCGATAGCACGTGTGGAGTTCGGTTGAAATGTATCGCGACTTCGCAAGTTTTTTTCTTTGTTTTCATAGAAGATTTGTGATTCCTAAATGTCACTTTAAATTCCGTTGTAGTCGAGCCTACATACTGGAGATTTTGGGCTAGCTGGGACATTCAAAGGCTCCTGGTTGGGAAATTATTACTTATTATATTTTGGGCTAGGTGGGACATTCAAAGGCTCCTGGCTGGGAAATTATTACTTATTGTTTACTTGTAGTCGTTCCAGCGCTCAGGGGCCCCCCTTGGGATTCTGTTATTATTTTGGGCTAGCTGGGACATTCAAAGGCTCCTGGTTGGGAAATTATTACTTATTGTTTAATGGCCCTCCTTGGGGATTTTGTTATGATACTGGTATGCGAAATGTTGCAGGGGCCCCCGCTGGGGAACCTGTTGCGCTGTGGCAATTCATAACTTTTGTTACTATTTTAATTGTTTCTAATCTAACTTGCTGTAGCTGTTTCACGTTTTTTGCGCACCTATTGTTTTTTTTTCATGTGGTATGTAACTTTTCTATCATTCATTGTTGTGAAAATCGTATTTAAGTTGTGAACTGTCCATACACTGTTTATAACTGACCAAGGTCGAGAGACCGAAACGTTTTATAAAGTTTTATCTGTTTTTTATCCTTTTTTTTTAAACCAAAAGTTGCCCATTTTCGGTCGTCTTTTAACCTGTTTATAATATTATTCACCGAATCGGGACTGTGAATCCTCGTGATCCTTTTGGTTAACATCTTTGTTGGCTCGGGAAGCATTTTTAACCGTCTTTATATATATATATATATATATATATTATATAACGTTTTATTCTATTAAGCGGCCACTTTTCAAAGTCCCGAGGGTGGCCGCGTTCCTGTTTATGATTTCAGGCCTTAAAATATTGATCTTAGCTTTAAGGTTACTTCAAACCATCGCGGGTGTCATCCAGAAAAAAATTCGTACGCGCGCTGTTTTCAAGGAAACCCCACAAACTATATATTAACAGAAAGGTTAAAATTATGTTTTGTCTTGGCTTTTGCTTTCCAAAGACGGCAGAAGCCGTCAACTCCAAAATGACCGACTGACGTTCCACCGAATTTATCGGGCAGCAAATGTAATCTTTCAAGCAAAATAACAGTGTTCATCACAAAGATCAATCTCCAAAAGGTGTCATTATTTTCTTTTGTTCTGTTGGTTATCTTTTTATAGATCTGTCAAGTTCGACTTTCGAAAAATTCAGTCGTGTAACCTGTTTGCGTTAGAGACCGCCATGAGAAAAGTATCTAAAATAAAGGCGTTCGCCGACCCCCTTTTGTTGCATATCTATCAGTGAATGCTCTGACCAAATTTCATGGAAAACCGTAAAATCTGAATACCCTATTAATTCA